>JAJMGS010000033.1:23677-485829 GCA_030562185.1 Lachancea sp. yHQL494 | reverse complement strand
ATCACGGAGAGATATTTATAACCTTCATCTACGAACAACTTCAATCAACCTGATCATGGAAGAATTAAACAAGAACATCAGCAAGCTTTCCATTGCTGATTCAGACTCGCCTCAATAATTAGCCACATAGTTAGATGATTGACAAAATTCTTCATATAATCCGAGGCACTAACGCACTTCAATATGTTTTAAGCCACGTCCCTGCTAAATTATCCTTGACTATCATACCTCTTGAATCCATTGCTCTTGTCACTTCCTACCATTGTTTCATACCTTTTGATTTTTGTCGTGATACGAATGTAATTATAAATAATATATAAAATATAACTAAATTGAGTATTACTGGTCTTATTATAGTCAGTACTTAGCAACTCTGAATTAGCACAGTTAGGTCTACTTACATATGGGATCTAGGCTTGAGTCACGGTCTTCTGAAACAACTTGCAACCATTCTTCGAGATTTCTTATTATTTAAGGATGCCTTTCTTCATACGACAGATTTCCTGGCATTATGTCAAAATACTCGTTGTAATTTTTAATCATGCAAGCTAGCGATATCTTTGATTGAGAAAGTCCATATATGTTCCCCAATATATCGTGCACGGCGTACGTGAATGTCTCATGCCAATAATTTTTACGTATTAGATAATGAGTATTGTGCCGAGTATCATGTTTGAAATAAGTTTTGATTGGGTAACTCATGAGTCATGATTCATAAAGTGTCTATCGGACTTACTAATCTTATAGTCTAACTTGTACTTTGGACTATAACGGTGACGTGTTGTACATCATCAGGTATTATTATGTGATGTAATCATACGGTGAGCTCTGGGACTATGATCCTCCTGGATTCTAATACCATAGCTAGCTCAAAACTATCAAAATTTCCCGCAATGTGACGGCTGTCCTATAGAAACCATGATCATGGCATAGCCAATTCCCTTGGGCTATACATACCATCCAACATACGAAGTAGAGTGTAGTTGTGTAAGTCAATAGTCACATGACCTCAGTTGAAATTATCGTGGTTCTGGCACAATGAGAACCATCAAGAGTTTAACTGCATGGTCGAAAGATGAAAATGCTTGTCCTCATAGGTGAATAGATCAAGAGTGAAAAGCCATCGAGCACGATCGGTTGATCTTCTGGAGAGCTGATAGGTAAAGTGGCTGAACCAGCTGCTCAAATACTGTCGAACGAGAACTAGATGGTTAATCAGAGTCCAGTCAACGGTACATGATGACTGTTCAGAAAAATGCACACATCGGGAAGCTAGCGGTTATGCAACGAAAACCCAATCGTGACTACGCTCTGGGAATTCTAAAGGATATAGCGCATCAGGTGTCGCTACTGATGCGAGAAAATCAGTTCAAGGTGGGCCAACTGGTGGAATTTTATCCTAATAACAAGCAGCTCTTGGGTATGAATGTTAATTGTGGTGCCAAGATCATGCTGCGGCTACGCCAGCCATTTGACGAGGGTCAGTTTTTGTCACGAGAACAAATATTGGGTACCATGCTACACGAACTAACACATAATGTTTGCGGCCCGCACAACGCTGTTTTCTACAAGAAGCTCGATGAGCTCATGTCCCGCCAGTGGGTTATCGAACAGCGTGGGCTTTTTGATGGGTTTGTAGGGCGTGGTCGGAAACTGGGGGTACGGCCTAGAGCCAAAATTCCAGGTAGGATTTTGGGCAGCGGTAGTCTTCCTTTAACTATACAAAGTGGTAACATTTTAGGTGGTAGTGGTCACTCCCTGACTTCGCACCAACGGAAGTCTGCGAAGGAAATGGCTTCTATAGCTGCCGCACAACGCGCACAAGACGCGCAGTGGTGCGGTCAGTCAAGAACCGATGAGGAGCCCGATCGGCAAGAGCTCGATATTATCGACATCAGTGTTGATGAACCCAAGGAAGACCTGGGTGGGGAAACTTCACCCAGATCCCGATCATCTTCGGGGGATTCAGCTAGTTGCTCAAAAGAACCGAAAAAACTACAAGAAATGAGTACTCTACTGCCTTCGAAGCCAGATGTTATTGACTTGACTTAGTAGGGACACCAATCTGATCAAAGCTGTGATGGGCCCGTTCTCTCTTCTGTTCGTCAACAGTGACACTATTAAGATTACGCATCTTGCATTCCTTGCATTTCTCGCATTCTTTTCAATTCAAAGAGCGATGTAGTAACGACTAGTCTGTCTATAAGTATACTGCTACTATGCTGCCGCTATGCTGCTACGTTGTCTACTCAATATTGGTCATCCACACAGATAACCTTGTACGAAAGAAAACACTAGAACTTTAAACCGCCGCCATCAACTCGAGTATGACAAACCCAAGCGAGGCGCTCTTGAACGCCACCGAAACTAGGTATAAAGGGCGACCTCGGACGCCCTGGACTTTTTACATATTATTGTACATTCAGAGTCTACCATTGAGACGAAACACATCAAAAACGAGTACACAATGACCAACACTGAAACTGGAATGTTAGACGTGGGGACGCATTGCAGTTTCTGCCGCCAGCTGGACTTCCTACCCTTCCACTGCAAATACTGCAATGGTGATCTCTGCGGATCTCACCGAAGGCCCCAGGATCATCAGTGCCAAGATTGGGCTACACAGGATCAAAAATTCGCTTCCAGCGCTTCAGAAACGGCTCCCCTCACAGTACAAGGTTCTAACGGCAACTATTTCGAGTCTTTGTTACCGGAAAAGGCCCATATTCGCGTAAAACAAACCTCGGCTCCAGCTCTACAACCAATCTCGAACGTCAGTGTTCGAGAGAGACTAGAGGGCCAAGGACAGGGCAGCGCATTATCCAAGTTGAAGTCGTTTTTGCAACGGCGTCCCCCATTGTCGGGCCCAACCAAACCCAAGAGATCTGCACCTGTCAACCGGCTGGTGGAGTTGGCTAAGCTCAGAAAAAGTGCCAAAGGTGATGCCAGCATCCCTGTCGCAAACCGTGTCTACATCTACTGCTACGTGGTAGGAGCCCGAAACGAATACAAGGCTCACGAAATATTCCTGAACAAATTATGGCCCGTAGGCCGTGCACTGGATTACATTGCGACACAGCTGGACGTTCAGAACACAAACTCTCACGCTCTATCTTCTGCTGAAGAAAGGCTATATCTTTACCGCAACAACGACGGTGTGTCGCGCCTTTTGGATACAGCTGACAGGGTGGCAACTACCGTTTACGATACCAACACTCTTCTCTTAGTAAGAGGAAAGAAGATGGCATCAGATGCTTAGAGCAAAAAAATTTCAAGCTTCCAGTCCATAGCAAGGACTCGAAGACAGACTACCACTACTCTTTCAGCAGTCGTCTCGCTACAGGAAAGAAGAAAAAGCATATAAAGGCGAGCTTTAACTAGGCATTTGGCTTCTATTTTGTTGGCTGACGGCACAGACTTGTTTTGCACTATTTCAGAGAGGTCTACGCATAGAGAACATACTTCGAATTAACATGGACGAAAAAGTACTAGTCACAGGGTGTAATGGATACATCGCCCTGCACGTGTTGGACGTTTTGCTTTCGGAAAGATTTCATGTGATAGGTACTGTCCGCTCGGAAGACAAAGCCGGTAGGGTCAAGGACTCATTTGCAAAACTGTATCCATATGCCAAGTTAGACATTGAAATCGTCCCTGACATTACTAAAGCTGGTGCGTTTGATCATGTATTCCAAAAATACCCAGATATGCAACATGTCGTGCACATGGCATCAAATTTCTCGTTCGGAGCAGATCAGAGTAATGAGGAAACGTATTTGAAGCCAGCAACTGCTGGAACCAAGATCATTCTTCAGGCTATTTTAGATCTGGGCAAAAATGTGCAAACTTTCGTTCAGACCTCGTCGTTTGCCTCGATAATGAACGTTAAAAACTCCGAGATTGTGCACAAGGAATCTACGTGGAATCCTATCACTTGGGAAGAGGCCAAAAGCAACCAGTTTGATAGCTACGTCGCATCTAAAAAACTTGCAGAGTTGGTTTCCTGGGAATTCTTGAAGGAACACGAGAAGGATCTCCATTTACGTTATACTGCAGTGTGTCCTCCATATGTATTTGGACCGCAGATGTTCGAGTGGGGACTGCACTCTAACAATCTGAACACTTCGGCAGAGTTTGTTAACAATGCGTTAAAGAGCACGCCAGAATCGGAAGGTCCATTCGATGAGCCGTTCGGTTTGTCTTGCGACGTTCGCGACGTTGCCCTTTTGCATATGCTGCCTCTACGTAACAAGAAATTGGAGGGCCAAAGGCTTTTGCCGGTCTCTGGTGCCAGTCTAAAGGAACACAGCTACGAAGAAGCCAAGTGGAACCCTCAACGAATCCTCGATGTGGTCAATGCCAACTTTCCTGAATTAAAAGGTAAGATCTCGACTGGAGGTGTAAAGGACAATAAGCTCGTTTTGGCCAAAGCACCAAAGTACAACGTTGATTTGACTTGCAAACTCACGGGGGTTGAATTCAAGCCCTTTGAAGTCACAATCTGTGACTCCACAAAACAAGTTCTGGACTACCGCGCTACTCACAAATGAGGTGGCCCTTGTTTTTACAGTCCTCGCTTCAAAATCGGTAAAGTTAACGCATCTATAGGATGGATAGTAGTATATAGGGTGTGAGATTAATTGCACAAGGTAGGTGCTTCAAGATGTATTCTAGAAAGGCTTATTCAGAAAATCAGTTCTTTTCTTTGGTTTGAGTTCACGTAAGTTTTACAAAATTCACGTTTGGATTGCAGTCTTTAGCTGTTGCTCTTCACTGTACATCTTGAGAAAGTAGGATGAGAAAGTGCAGCAACTAATCAGCAGCATCCTAACTTTGAGAAAAATCCTTTGCCCGATGACACCGATTGGCCGTCTGCTGGTGCCATTTTGCCAGATGGCTGGACATTCTTTTTGACAACAGGTTGCGGTTGTACACCGTACTGATGAGGTTGTTGAGAAGCATTTTGAGAGTAGCCGTGCACGCGGACTGGTTGCTGGCTCTTTTGTTGTTGCTGAGCGTACTTTTGCTGAGTCTGCTGCTGGTACGCCTCGTAAGAGGTTGGATCGAGCCTGTTCTGCTGCACAGCTTGCTGCTGTTGTTGCTGTTGCTGTTGCTGTTGCTGTTGCTGTAGCTGTTGCTGTTGCTGTTGCTGTTGCTGTAGCTGTTGCTGCTGCTGTAGCTGCTGCTGTTTTTGTTGTTGTTGCTGCTGTAATAGTTGCTGCTGTTGATAACGCAACTGTTGCTGGGGATCCATGGCTTGTCCCTGTGCATATTTATTTCTATGTCTTCTGTTTTTGTCATTAGGCGGATTTGGATGGCCATAACCGTGCAAATTGGGTTTCTTGTTGATGTTCAAATCCCAGCCGCGGCCGCCATTGAGCTTCATCCAATCGTATTCACCATCCGCTTCGGTACCCATATCGTCCAAAATCGAGAGGAAAAGCTTCCTATAACCTTCATAATCGGGAGTTTCTTCAAAGGCTAAGTTTCTCACCACTTCCAAATAGCGTCCGAACTGAACTGGTAATCCTTGCGCAAGATCGTAGACATTAGTGACCCTTTTTTTCTCACCAATCTTTTCGTATTTCTGCTTGTTGTTGGGTGCCTTCAAACCTTGCCAAGGCAACTGACCTCTGAGAAAGTAAAAAAAGACATGACCCAAAGCTTCCATATCATCCCTGCGCGATTGTTCGCGTCCTAAATGGGTGTTAATAGACATATAACGTGCTGTTCCGCTCAAGGATTTCTTCTCGCGGTAAGGTATATGTTGCTTGGTTTTGGGATCACGGTACTGTTTGGCCATTCCAAAATCGATGAGATGAACATTATTTTCCTCCAATGTCGTAGGACGGCCGATTAAGAAGTTGTCAGGCTTGATGTCGCGATATATCAAGTCGTGCTTGTGCAGATCCTCGATCAGCGACATCATTTGCACCGCGACCTGAACTACGGTTTTAACGGAAAATCTCCGACCACACCAGTCGAACAAGTCTTCAAGCGATGGTCCTAATAGGTCGATGACCAGGATGTTATGGAGGCCTTCTTGTCCAAAATAATAGGCCTGAGGAATCCCAGCCGTTCCAGCCAAAATCTTGTAAGTGCGGTACTCATCCTTAAGTTGTGGAGCTTCCGATTTGCGAGGTTCAAATTTAATCGCCACGGGAACGCCGTTAATCATATTGGTACCTTCGAATAGGACACCGAACGAGCCCTCTCCGATTTTTTTGCCAATCCGGTAATGCAAACCCACAATCGTAGAATCGTCTCTTGCACTAGACGCTGAGGATCCCAGCTGGTGCTGTGAGCCTGATGCGCTGTTCATGACTGGTTAAAGTGTCTATACCTTTCGATTTCGATTGTGTGAGTTTATCTTTTCCTCAAATCACGATGAGTCTTTCTTCTCTCCGTGTTTACGTTTGTGCTCCAACTTTAGTTGTATCGTCAAAGCACAACAAGGACTAATCTAGTGCTCTGCGTGGATTACTTGTAACGTCACCTTGGATGGATGCAAAGTGGTTTTTAGAAATCCTTGTGTTGCAGGTTTTGCTTTACTTCTCCTCCGTCTTTGATGTTCGAAAAGATAAACACTTTTGACTATGACAATTGGTAGTTCCAGCTCCCAATTCTCTGGCTTCGAGGAGTACCCTTCCTTCTATCTCTATCCGTACCTGTATGGTTTGAGTGCACTTCAAAGCTCCAACAAACTAGAAAATATGGTCTGGATATTTATCCGAGTCGCGATGCTAATTGTTGTGGTTGACCACAGAGATTTTTAACAACCTACTTGGTCGTATAAAGGAATTATTTCCATTTTCTCCCGGCAATTTTTGACAGGCCATTTTCGTCAGATCTCGACAGCCCATGTGAGCATTAAGTGAAAAAAACCCGTGGGAAAAGGTGAGAGGACGATGACAGCGATAAGACCTTGGGATGACTGAGATAGTTGCTGCGTAGTGGGATAGTAGTTGATGAGCGGTTGACGACTGGTTACTTGTAGAGTGATTTGCAGTTGATTGAAAAGTTGTAGCAGTGGTTAGAACTGAAACCATATCCGCATAGCGGGAGGAACACTCTGAAGAGAAACGAGGTAACGAGGAAACAGTGCTGCTTATTGATCCATTCAATCAAGGGTTCAAAGGGTTTCCTTGGAGCCGTTTCAAGCAAAATTGAATTGCATGATTATATTGACGAATCGGAAGTTCAGGAATAGCCAATCATTGTGCTCAGACGATTCTGCGGTAGGAAGGAGCTAAGGGTAGTGTCTTGGTGGTTCTATGCAGAAGCGGCTGTAGACAGTAAACAATGATTGCACTTTGCTGATTTTATTGCAGAAGCGTCTGCAGAAACAGTAAGCGTTAGTAGTTAGGTTTTTTTGTGAAGGTGTTCGTTTTACCGAGTCTTGATGTCTGTGCAAACACTCAATGTTGATCACCATCTTCCAACTACCAGACCATAAAGAGCATTTGTGACCCAACTTTTTCTGCTTGATTTTTCCAGGCTAGATAAACACTATGACCTCTTTCCTTCCGGCTTCACTCACGCTATTGTTTATCGCCACAAGATCAAAATGATACTTACAAGTGTGGGTGAGGAATGTGTCTTGGAAAAGGGTAAAAGTCCTAACATGTTGCCGCTGAGAAAGTCAATTTACGGCTTATGACCTGATCAGTGATTGATAACTATTGTACGCGCAGTATAGGGCTGTTATCACGATGAGTTACACTGAGAATGGTTTTCCCTCTAACGAACGACAACGATCTGCGCACTTATAGTATGTGCACTGAATATCAACTTTTGAAATCCATAGCCGCAGACAGTTCCGCTTGTAGTGATCATTTCATTGCAAATAACTCGTGATTTCAACGCGAGCTTGGCAAGAGGGTCTGAAAGCCGGCAGAGTACTCATTATAAGGCATGTTGTAAGTTTCTCAGTTTCCTGGCCCGTCCAGATATTTTGCATTATAATTGAATATCATCACACGAATTTACAAATTGCAGAGCCTCTTGCTAAGCAACCTGCCATTCATCAAAGCCTTTATGCGGTCCATGTGATCGATCTTTCATAACAAGTATTCTACCTCTTTCTTTCACAAGAGTGGTTTACCTCTCTTTATAACAAACCTTGTACCCTCTTTGTCAATATTAATTTATTACTCTTGCCGCCCAGCTCGCTTTCCAAGTTCAATTCTTACGGGAGACGGCATTACGAAGCCTACGGTGTCAATCGGTCTAAGCTTTTCCTTTTTTTGTTTTTTTTTTCCCTTTGAAAGTCATCATGCATCTCTGCGATACAGTACAATTCTTTCCAGTTTTGACAGATACATTTTCCTCTACTCATCAATAGAGACCATACTCTTGAACTTCGAATAGACCTATCGTGCGGTGCAATATGGCACTTTACGAGTGTAACGACACGATGCGCGGGTTCTTGCGTGATTTGCCCAAATGTGAACATCATCTCCATTTGGAAGGTACCTTAGAGCCAGATTTGCTATATCCTCTGGCGCACAGAAATAATATCACATTACCAGAGCAATTCCCCAAGACCGTGAAAGAACTCGAAGAAAGATACCTGAGATTCAAGGACCTACAAGATTTCTTGGATTTTTACTATATCGGATGCGAAGTGCTGCTGAAGGAAAATGACTACTTCGATTTAGCTTGGGCCTATTTTAAGCGCTCTCATTCGCAGGGTTTGAGACATACCGAAGTATTTTTCGATCCACAAAGTCATACTTCCCGAGGTGTCTCGATTGAAACTGTGGTGAGTGGGTTCCAAAAGGCCTGCGTCAAAGCCCAGCGGGAACTCCAAATCTCTTCCAAACTTATCATGTGCTTGCTACGCCATTTACCAGTAGAGGAGTGTAAAGCTACTTTGGAAAGCTCGCGCATCCTATTCGAGACACAGCAACTGCACGGCTTGGGTTTGGACTCTGCCGAAAAACCGTTCCCACCAGAGCTTTTCACCGAATGCTATGAAACAGCAAGCGAATTTCACCCGGACATCAAGCTCACTGCACACGCGGGTGAAGAAGGTGATGCCTCTTATGTGTCAAATTCCCTGGACTTGCTGGGGGTTTCACGTATAGACCACGGTGTGAGATCTCCGGAAGATCCCGAGCTAATGGCCCGTTTGGCGCGTGAAAAAGTCATGCTGACCATATGTCCATTGTCAAGTGTAAAGCTACAGGTAGTTCAAGACGTTCGCGATCTTCCATTATCCCAATTCCTGGATGCTGGTATCCCATTTTCGTTGAATTCAGATGACCCTGCCTATTTTGGTGGCTATATATTGGACAACTACGTGGCTGTTCATACCAGGTTCAACTGGGGTATGGACACCTGGGAAAAAGTGGTTCATCAATCCATTGAAGGCTCTTGGTGTGACGAAAAGCGCAAGAACGAGTTGCTTGGTGAACTTGACGTTGTTGTGAAGAAATATAAGGGTTTGGCCTAGGGCCAAAAGAAGGAACATGTATAAAAATGATAGACTGATGTTGTGGAATGCATGTCACTGCTGGCTCAACGTTAGGCTAATAGAACACGTTGGCATGGAAATATCATATACTATACTCAGACTTTACTTAGAACTGATATTCTGACCTGCTGAATGTCAACTCCAATCGTATAAATTTCAACCGATGCGGTTTTTTTCTTCTAATCCACAGAGACTACTCACACGCAATTTGCTCACAGTGCGTGTGTGCGGCATCCGAGTTCAGGATTCCTCATCAGAGGAGTCTTCAAACATGTCCTCGGTAATTTTCGAGTCGCGAAACCAGAATTCGTCTACGATGCGCTCGATATGTTGCAATTGGTGACCAGAAAATGAACCGTTGAGGATGTTGTTGAATTGCGACAGCGCGTGCACACTAGAGATCTGCGTTGTATATTCTGTAGAACGCCCAGTAGTTGTACCGGCGGCGGCAGTTACTTGAGACCGGTGCCTATCACGTGCTAAGGACTGCTCCCAGCTGTTCCAAGATTGGTGTTCTACGGCTCGCAGACTTTGTGAAGGCATGCTGATGCTCGTGGAATCGTATAGCGTCTGGGTATCGCATTCTGTCAATGCACTGGCATTGTCATTGAGAGTTGAAGAGTCCTCCAGCGGCCTTTGGCGCTGGTGCACGTGAACCAACTCATTGCTACCGCCAACACCAGCACCACCAATATCATCCCAATTCCGAGCTGAATTTGCTCTATATTGGTTACTACCAGTAATTGTGATGCCACCGTTGTCAGGTACATTTTGTGCCGCTAGAGGCGAGCTGAATTGGAACAGCAGATCTGGATCATCTGCGGTTAGTCTATAATCGACGGAGGTCATCTGGTACGTTAGCTGGCTAGCTTGTAATCTTATTGAAGAGAAAGCGTGTCTCATCCAGTCATGTCTCAGTCCTTTTAAATACTATATCTACATACATGTCAATATCATTCTATTAGGTGCTCGTGCTACCAATGTCGAGTTGAATATCCCACGTTGCAGGTATTAATTATTATTACAGCTAGGGAAAAAATGAGCTTAAGATCCAACGTCACTTTGTACCACTCTGTCATCTCATCGAATATCCGCACTCATAGATCGATGGAGCCTAAAACAGACATTTAGCTCATTTAGAGCAAAATCAAAGAGTTATTTCAATGGCTAGTTTGCCAACCCTATTGCTGGAAACACATTTTGTTTGGTTTCCAATTGGTTCTTCAGTCATACAGTGATAGAATTTGGCATAAAGCCATCTCATTACGGTTTCCCTACAGAGAAAGTTCCTGAATATCGGAATATGCGAAGATAGCAGCCAAATCATTTTCGCATATTGTTTTTTTAATCCGAAGCACTCACAACTACGAAAAGTGTAACCTTGTCGACACTACTCAAACACACAAACATCATGGGTGAAGCGGTACTCCGAGACGTCATTTCAAATGCCTATATTTCCTTATTCATGCACAGATTCATATTATCGTCTCCTCTCGTCTATTATCTCATCGTAGGATACCTGCTTTCCTTTCTCCATGTCTCCTATGATGATCACCATACACGAACTCCGATATTCCTCTTTTCCCCACAATAGAAGAAACTTGCAGCTCATTGCAATAAGCAAGGGGTATCAGTATGTATAATGTACATATATCTACAAGAGGGTTTCATTGAAGGAGGGCGCTTAAAAGACACTACTATACACACATAAAAGTAAACAACGCCAATAACAGCGCGAATTTCCCATTGTTTTCCAAGGGTGATTCATATCCGTTCCGATTTCTTGTTCGAAGTATTTAGCAAGACAACTACTAGAGAGACGCCAAGTTTTTCGCGATGAGTGGCGGGTCATTGTTCCGCAAAATAACACGCCAAATATCACCCCATCACAATCCAGAGGGGATCTCATTTGGCAGACTCAAAACGGTTCGGGACAAACCACGAACAAACGGCTCTGTGAAAGTCGTCGCGGACACCACTGCCATGACTTTAATCTCAAAACTTACGCAATATGAAGTAAAACATGTCGAAAAAGCCACGAGTGACGCTTCCAAGACTGAGCGTTCGCTACAGGGCGATATAAGAGGGCTAGAACCATCTGAACCGCCGAAACAGCGTTCCAAGGCGCGGTTGACGGGTACACGTGTTACAGAGCTCATTGAAGCCGCAAGCGCTGTGCCAGAAGGTATGTTACATTTTTGTTATAGCTAGTGTTACTAAGACCGAGAGAGACAGAGAGAGAGAGAGAGAGAGAGAGACTTGGGTGTGGGCACTCAAAACGAGTACTCACCTGACTTGAGCAACGATTACCCGACCTCATGAGTCACGTGCCGCGGTGCGCTTCCTGATGGTCGTTTTTTCCCCATTGCATCACGTCACACACATATGATGCCCAGGGACTTCTTTAACGGCCCATTACCATCAATGGCTAATGAATCCACCATGGCTTCTGTCATGAGCAGTTTTCTTCTGGCTTCCAGTTTCGGAGCAACGGGTCCCTCCACAAGGGTCGCGTGGCATGCATAAACTCGCAAAACATGTTTGCGCACTATGTGCTCCATTCCCAATCACAAGGAAGAAAAGAGGCTCTCCTAATAGGAAGACCTTCTACCCCTCCTGCTGGTAAACGGCCCAGAAATTCTAGGAACTCGGTTCAGTTAATAAAAGGCAAGGCCCTGCGCCTCCACCTACTATTTATGTTGTTGACTCTGGGCTTTAAAGGTAGAAAGAGCTCACGCGAAAATAGACGAAAGATAATAATAATTGGTCCAGCAGTTCGTCAATATTCGCATCCATATTTCCTATAGCTAGTGACAGCTTCGCCATTTTGACTATTCTGCTGCCTTGCCAAACATTGGTGAACTTAAAAAAAAAATCTAGGGGAAGAAAAAAACAACGTCGATCACCAAAACCTCGTAAGCACTTGAAATCTGAAACACAACCCGGTGTCACGCACAGTGGGTTTGCATGTTTGGATAGTAATTTTGGGCATTTTTTCTGGTGACCTATTACATTGACACGAACAAGCAAACGCAAGGTTAGTGGAGTCAACTCTCCTTCTTGTGTCTGGGTTGTGCTTTGCTGAGACTCCGATCTGTGGGTTCACTCATTTTTTGGCCCTGCGCCCTAAACCAAAAACCTCTCCTTTTTCCACTTACTCTTTCACCTTTACGCGCGTTGTTATTGGCCGCTATTAGTACCTTTCCTACCACCACCTCAACAGTTCCCATCGGACCCCCTTTGATTCTCCTTCCCTGCCTTCTCTATGGAAATACAAGCAATTACTAACGGCAATTTAGTCCACAAGCAGGTATTCCTGGGTCATGGCAACGGAGCCAGTGGCTTGCCAAGTCCTGATCGTGACGGGGATGCCGTGTCGATATCATATCCTGCCACCGAAGTGGTAGGCCATGGCTCGTTCGGTGTTGTCTTTACAACTCAGATACACGAAACTGGCGACCGTGTAGCTATAAAGAAGGTGCTCCAGGATCGTCGCTTCAAGAACCGTGAACTCGAAATTATGAAACAACTAACACATCCACAAGTCGTGGACCTCAAATACTACTTCTACGAGACCGATCCGCAAGGCGAGGTCTATCTTAATCTGGTGCTCGAATACATGCCTCAGTCTTTATACCAACGACTGCGCCATTTCGTAACGCAGCGTTCTAACATGCCTCGCATTGAAATTAAACTTTACATTTACCAGCTGGCAAAATGCCTCAATTACTTGCATACCCACGCCAGAGTCTGCCATCGAGATATCAAACCTCAGAACTTATTGGTGGATCCAGAAACCTTCGCCCTAAAACTTTGCGATTTCGGAAGTGCCAAACAGCTCAAACCCTCCGAGCCCAACGTCTCATACATCTGTTCACGGTACTACAGAGCTCCTGAGTTGATCTTTGGAGCCACCAACTACACAGTGCAGATTGACATATGGTCCAGTGGGTGCGTGATGGCCGAGTTGATCCTCGGCCAGCCCATGTTTCCAGGGGAAAGCGGCATAGACCAACTCGTGGAAATCATCAAAATTCTGGGAACTCCTACCAAACCGGAAATTCGTTCCATGAACCCCAACTACATGGAACACAAATTTCCACAAATACGGCCCATCCCATTAGCTAAAGTGTTCAAAAGGGAGGACGACCAAACCATTCAATTTCTCTCTGGCGTTCTACGGTATGACCCCACTGAGAGATTCACGGCCTTGCAGTGTTTGTGCTCACCATATTTTAATGAGTTACGTCAAGCCAAAGATCAGGATCCGGAATTAGCGGCCGTGGTCCAAAACTTGAATTTGCTGGACTTCAGTGATCAGCTAGGATTCGATTCACTTTCTTTGGAAGAAACGGAAGCGCTGAGACAGCGGCTTCAATAATGATAGTGGGAATTCCGCCTAAGAGCTATCTTATTAGGTTTTTTTTCTATTTACTAATGACTTCCACGAACAATGCATCATCTACCGCCAACTACCATAGCCCATGTCGCATCATACCAGCTTTTGTTTACATTGCTACTACTGACACTCCATCATCCACTATCGCAGATGCACATATCCTGGCATAAACTGGGAGAAATATGTAACATTAGCGTAAAAAGCTTACAGCTGCTAATCGGAGCGGTACAAATTGCATTAAAAGAATTTTCAACATGATCTTCGACCTCCTAAACATATCCTCTGAATGAACTCTTGGACTTGTAGGAGCTGAAGGGCTGTCGTCCACGGTATGCACTTAAAGGAAAAATCTATCATGAGCTTATGGCTTCCCATTTAACGGCCAGATCGATTATGGCCGTCCGTAAATGGCGATATCATCAGATTTTCATGTACGCTATATAAAATACAAGGACGAATTGAAGCATTCCATTTCAAAGAGCGGTATTGGCGTTACTACAGCCACTCCTTCGAACTAAAAGCTCATAAGGTACGCTTTTGGAGCTGAAATTTATACCAACTTTAGTTCTTTCTACAGAGTCGCAAGGCGTCGGGCGGTTCTTTTTTTTTTCGTTTTGGAGTATCGATCAATCTTAATCCAGCTTACGACGTCGCATTCTGGTCTGACCTGCCTTTGACACAGCGAATTAGTTTTATTACTATGAACTATGTGTATCAATGTGCACTACCACCGGACATCACGTTAGGTCATTATCTTCTTCACAGGTTGCGGCAACTTGGCGTTCATACAATCTTCGGACTTCCTGGTGAATTCAACATGCCACTTCTTGATAAAATTTACACAATTCCACAAATGGTGTGGGCAGGCAATACTAACGAACTTAATGCTGCCTATGCTGCCGATGGGTATTCTCGAATCAAACGGCTGGGCTGTTTAGTGACAACCTTTGGCGTGGGTGAGCTCTCAGCTCTGAACGGTGTGGCTGGTTCTTTTGCGGAGCATGTCGGCCTCGTGCATATTGTCGGAATGCCTCCGCTTTCTGCTCAAGTCAAACAATTGTTGTTGCACCACACTCTGGGAAATGGTGATTTCGAAGTCTTTCATAGGCTTGGTAGCGATGTAGCCGAGTACAATACAGTATTGAATGATATGGAGACCTTTGCACAAGAAATAGATAAATCTCTGACCATTGCTTTCACCAGACAGAGACCTGTTTACGTCGGAATCCCGGTAAATATGGTGAATGCGGTTGTGAGCTCGTCTCTACTTAATACACCACTGGATCTTAGCGCTCGAACGCGCAACGACGAAATTGAAGACGAATTTGTAGACACTGTCCTAAGCGCCCTGTACGAAAGCGAGAATCCTGCAATTATAGTTGACGCATGTGTTTCGCGACATGGGGTGATAGATGAAACGAAAAGACTGGTGGAACTTACCAAATTTCCGGTCTTTTGCACACCAATGGGGAAAGGGGCTCTTGATGAGCAGCATCCACGTTTCGGAGGAACTTTTGTTGGCTCAATTTCATCTCCAGAGGTACGCGAGGTCATCGAGTTTAGCGATTTTATCTTGGTTGTGGGTGCTCTACTCTCCGATTTCAACACAAGTTCTTTTCACTTCACATATCGGACAAAGAATACCGTTTTACTATTCTCTAACTACGTCAAGTTTAAAAGTGCCACATACCCCGATCTGGAATTAAAAGTAGCATTAAGCGTGCTTTTAGCGAAACTTGACTGTTCCAAGATTCGATATAGGCCCCAAAAATTCCCCGACGTCTTGAAACCAAAATTGAAGCTAATGAACAATGTTCCATTAAGACAGGAATGGGTTTGGAGTCAGTTGAGCAATTGGTTTAACCCCGGAGACATTATCATCACAGAAACCGGTACGTCAGCTTTTGGTATTAATCAGAGTAAATTTCCCAGTCGCACACGATGTATTTCACAAGCACTATGGGGTTCAGTGGGCTACTCTGTTGGAGCATGTCTAGGGGCTTTATTTGCAGCAAGAGAAGAAGGCAGCAACCCTCGCGTCATTTTATTTGTCGGTGATGGTGCCTTGCAATTAACAGTCCAAGAAGTTTCGACAATGATACGGTGGGGACTGAAACCTATTATTTTTTTAATGAATAATAGTGGCTATACAATTGATAGACTTTTGCATAAAAAGTCAAATGCCGGCTACCACGACATTCAATCGTGGGACAATCTGAGAATATTACCAACTTTTGGAGCATCCCATTACGATACTAGAAAAGTCAAAACCGTTGGTGACTTCTTAACTTTAATGGGCGATCCTGGATTCGCGATAAATGATAAGATAAAAATGGTTGAAGTTGTCTTACCACCTATGGATGCTCCACCAGCATTGATGGCCAAATGGTTACTAGACGATAAAATAGATAGCAATATGGATGATGGAACAGATGATGGAACAGATGATTTGCATGCAGTAGGCTGTCTCGAACCTCAGCTGAAGAGAGCCAAACTTAGCCAGCAGTTAGGTGTTGACTATGACGAGCTTGAAGACAACCTCAATTCTGTATAATAGATATTTAATTAGCATTTAATGAGTTACGATACAAAAAGACAGCAGGTGGACCCACGGTGGTATTTCTGTTCCTTTCAGTCTTACGTGGCTTTCTCTATTCCTCAAAATAGCAAGTAAGGCGCACAAGGCGTAGATACACCCAAGAGGGAGTGGCGGCTGGACCTTTTCTTATGACGGTGACATTTCTATTTACAAATATATCAAGATATTTATGTATGACGCTATATTCAAATTGCTACTGTTCACTTGAGTCATGTACAAGCGGTTCTCAATTGGCTGATTCTTAGATGATGCTCTACGGTTATGCATCCTTTAACGGGCTTTTCTATCCACAAGATTAGTTCTGACGATAAAAGAAATCTGGTACTCGTACAGAATCATCTTAACTTCTAAGCATAAATTCTGTACCACATTCGCAGCGCTTGAGAAAGCTGCGACTCATCTGGTGGCCATGTTCATGATATAAATGGTTCCTTGTCGCTTCATACCATTCCGTCGTCATCAATATCTACGGTTCTGACAATGATTTAATGTCACTTTGTACCATTATGACATCTGAGACGAATACTACGAGTCCCGACATCGGCAGCAACCCTATAATAGGACCTACAACAGAGGCTGTGGTAGTCCTTCCTTATTTATGGCCATTATCGAATGCTGCTACAAGTGGTTCAAACAAGGGTGGTGCATTGAAGGGCCGGTTCTAGGTTCAGAGTCAAGGAAATGTTATTATAAAGCCTGCATCTGCCGTGTATTCCTCCTCATTTTGAAAATATGCGCTGAAAGAACTTCCCATGAAAAAAGAGGACGCCTAACACCTGGGTATATGTACCATGGCGGACTATTAACAGAATTACGTGACCGTCTCTCTTCGACATATTACCAGTTTTGCCAGAGTTTACTTCAAACTTAAACAGGTAGTAAGGCACCAATTGAACCAAAATTAATAACAAGTTTGAATGTTGAAAAGGTCGGCACCTCGTAGCAGAAGTAGCGTGGATAACGCTCTTTTCCAAACGGTTACCCACTTCTGTTACCCGGTTCGTGTTATGAAGGGGAAAAGCAAATAGCTGAGACGTATGTAATTTACTACGAAATTACGGCCTAAAATAAACTGATTTATCACTATAGTATACATTATAAACAAAAAAATAGCACATACCAGGTATTAAGGAAGGCCAAACGCTACGAGACTATAAGAACAAACTTAGCGGTAAAACGGGGTGAAGTCCCGCTGCATAGGATTCGAAATTAAAACAGAAGGTTTCTTTCAAGAGCGAAAGCTGAAGTTAGGGCGAAAGTTGTTTTCTACCGGCAAAATTGAGTTCCGATTGAGTGATTTCAAGCAGGTAAAAAAAAAGGCAGGGGAAAGAGCCCACAACGCGTGAAGCGAAGCCGGGACATGGATAAACAGGACTCTGAAGGTGCAGGACACAACCAACTGGCTTCGGTGATGCCTCCTCCACCTGCGCTGGCTTCAGGAGGCCCCGGAATGGCCCCTAGGGCAGATTCGATTTCAATGTACACCAATTTCAATGCTCCGCGACTGTCGACAGATGCATCGCTATCGTCATTCCTTAATATTGCAGAGGCGCAGAACCCAGGGCCAGGAGTGTCTCAGACTCCTCAACAGCAGCAAAATCAGAATCAGGAACAGCAGCCGCTGCAACAACAGCATCAGCAACAACAACAGGTACAGCAACAACAACAACAACAACAACAACAACAACAACAGGTACAGCAACAACAGCAGCAACAATATCCCGTTCGACCCGATTTTGGACCCTATAACCGAAGCTATTCTATAATAAACAGTTTTTGGCCCGGTAGCGCTGGGAGTCAAACACAGGTTCCACAGCAAGCGGACGGTGGAAACCAATTCACTACGATGCGCCGCCAGAGCGAGCAACTCGAACCTTTCATGCCACGCTTTAAAACTCCAAGCTTCTCTTCAGGCCGGTCTGGTTCCAACCAATTTCAAACGCAACAGGCACCGCCTCCTAGCAGTACAGGAAGGGGGTCGGATATTCTAATACCGGGGTCTAAACGCAACTCGATATTTTTTAGTGGGGCAGATCCACCTGATCTAGATTTCTTCAACCCAAACAAACGCGACTCTCAAGCTCTTATGCGCCCTCCGCAAATATTACCACAACGAAACAGCTCATCGGCTGGAATACCCCTCATGACTCGTCCTAGTCTGACCACTACTTATTCAAACTTCGCCAATAATCCTCCAAGCGTGATTTCGAACACTGTTCACAATCCGGAGAATAATGACAATACCAATAATGTAATCTCGGCTACAGGCAATAATGCAGTGAGCAGTACAATCAACGCAACGAACGTGAATTCCTCTGCGAACTCATTGCCCCATCCTACCACTCAGGATTCCGAATTAGAAGCTATTTTTAATCAAGGTCTCTCATCTCGGAAAAACTCCATGAAGTTTTCTGCCGACGACTTCGATTTTGATTTCAGAAGACGGGACTTTTCTCTAAGAGGTGCATTGGACAATCCGAACTTTGCATCTGCAGCATCCGTGATACCTAATAGCTCTGTTAAGCCTGGCGTAGATGAACTTCCGTCTAAAGCAAAGTCTCATTCTGGATCACCTATGCACACGAGTACGGATCATAATAACTTGGGGCCTTCGATACAAGAAAACCTGGCCAATGTTCCGCAGCAAGGTAATCCCAGCAGGAAGGTTGAAGCTGATACTCAGGGCCCGACAGCCAAAAAATCTCACATCGACAATAGCAAGAACCCCCAGGTTAAATCAGAATCTGCGAAAAGTCTGATGAATTACTTAGAGCCAAAAGATCCAATATCAGTGTCTGATGAGGTCCGGCCACTTTTGGGTGCCACGAAAATAGACCAACTAGTACTTATGATTCAAGCTCGTAAGAAGGGAGTCACCGACCGCATTCCTAGACGTCCTGACGGTTCCGTACAACTAGAAGATGCTCCATCGCTGCTTCCTCCCGCCAGTGAATTAATGGGCGGCGTCGAAAAACCGAAGGGCCGGGCCTTAAAGCAACATGAATGCCCCTACTGCCACAAATGCTTTACGCAACCTACACATTTAGAGGTACATGTAAGGGCACATATCGGCCATAAGCCATTTCAATGTGAATACTGCGGTAAGCGATTTACACAGGGCGGTAACTTGCGTACACATGTCCGTTTGCATACTGGCGAGAAACCATACGAATGCGACAAATGTGGGAGGCGTTTTTCAAGAAAAGGTAACCTGGCAACTCACCGGTTAACGCATGACAACTTAAGACCATTTCAATGTAAGCTCGATGGTTGCAGTCGGACTTTTACTCAACTGGGAAACATGAAGGCCCACCAAAATCGATCACACCTACAGACTTTGAATGCCCTGACCCAGAGGCTGGCAGAAATGGATCCAAATGAAAAGATTGCTCCGGACGAAAGAGAGTTACTTGAATACTTCGCTGATTTGTACAAGAATTCTAACAGAGGGATTAAAGGGCGAGGGAAGGGCAACATTCGCGTGGCGCCCAGCAGCTATTCTGGCGACGTTAACTCCCCGCAGCCTGTTCGATTGGGACAAGATCCAAACGTAAGCATGAAACCTTCTAATTCTCACGAGAGTCCGGTAAGTCTTTCCCAGAGAATGAACCTCCCACGGCCATTAGATCCCACAGATCAACCTGATATTCCTTATGGACTAAATTCACCGACTAATGATCCTACAGGGTCGACTGGAAACCACGTGGACGAAACTTCCGTACCCCATGAACAAGTAACAGATCCTCACGATTTTCCGTTCGGTCTGAATCCACAAATTAAAGTTGAACCGAACGAGCGGTTCCACACATCGACAAACGTGAACGACGATATGCATTTTAAAAACGTCCCGTTCAGTAACTAGAATATGTGCTCGCATTCAAGACATGGCATTTATTACTATCTTAGCCTCCAGCATACACAACTTCTCTAACGATGCATTCACTACGACCCTAATTTTTTTGGCATAGATGGGAGAATTATTGACCCATATAACTGCCAGGAACGGACACCGATCTCCAAGCTATATGGGCCTCTCGCTACTGCCCAGTTGTAATATATGTAGATCTATGTATGAATATTCATATGTATATCTATCAGAAACTTTATGTTCAAACTTTCTACTATTATTACTTTAATTCAACGCGTAAGCGCAAAACTAAATGACGCGAAAAAAAGTGAATCCTTAGATCTACCGACGGTGAGCAGATACTTCAGCTAGTTTGACATCAAAGACAGTTGGGCGTGCCAATTGTTAACTTCTGCTATTACAAATGAGGATCAGCTTGATTCTGAATGCCAATGTTGCCCAAACCTCATTTGTCAATCGAAAATCATTTGAAAAACTAGGTACAATGCCAACAACGGTTTTCCAATATTATTTTCAGTTGCAACTGAGAGAACTCCATTTCCATTCGCCTGAAACTGACATTGTGGATTCGATTAACAAGAATAGCTCTTTCAGGAGGTACAAACGGAAGGAATGGGAATCACTCTCCATATCGAAGAGAAGAATATACCATGCCTTGTATTTCCATTTTACGAAAGTCAACTACCAAAACTTAAGTCGCGAAGAGCTCGCTAGGAGGCTAGAACTACCAATTCCGGCCGCCAGTGAGTATCTGATGTTTAGAAATCGATTCAAAACAAAATTTGACCTACTGTGGGAAGAACAACGCAAACGAGACATGACCCGCCGCACACGCAAGGTTCAACTTCGATCGGGGCCCTCAAGCTTGCTCAAAAGGTCTTGCACAATAGCTGCTGGTTCTGAAGAAGCAGAATCCAACTTGACGAGACGTTTTCAAGACATGTGTCGCGAATGCAGACGAACGTGGAGGGAAAAGGTGGATGATGTTCAAAGAGCACAAATAGCAGAGAAGCTGCAAGAAGAACGAAAGGCCTTTGACGTCCTCATGAACAGGGAGGTACAGATTTTAGATGAGCTTCAAGGTATGCTGGCCAAGCATCTGAAAAGCGCAAACAAGCATACTTGTAGGGCGTTGGATTTCGAAAGACGAGTTACTCAGTCGACCTGGGAGCAATTTGTGTTCTTGGTGGTTCATCCTGAAAAAGACTGAGCTTCGAAAACTCGCCTGTTAAATGAACATACATAGAGACATATCTGAGCTTTTTTTGCTAGTCTATATGCATCCTCCGTGTGGTTGGCCAATCACTTGTCCGATATTATCTGGACGTTGAAACTGACCGCTCGCGAGCCCACGGACTGAACTGTTTTAGGAGACTCAGTGTCACTGACGATCGTAGCAGTACAGATAACCTGGCCCGTTTCTTGAAAACCCAAGGAGGCCAAGACGCCACGTATCACGCCACATGGTATCTCTAAATATGGCTCTATCAACGTGCGCTCCTCATCAGAAAGATGTTCCTCGAGTGCAAAAGACTCCACTGGCTTGTAATTATAATCCAGCAGATAAAATGTTCCACGGTGATTTGTCTTCAGGTTGTCGATCTGCTTACCGAATAGCTGTCTCCAGACGTCGCGGCACACAAATTTCATGATTGCGAGAAGATCCATATCTCTGAAGCTCAAGCTAGGATTATTACTGAAAATGAGCAGCTGTGACAACTTTTGGCCTAATGTAAACCCTATGTTATTAAGACGTTCATCGACTCTTGCTTGATGCTCTTCATCCGATGTCAGGTATTCCTGCAGCAGCTTATTTGAAGAAACATGATCTTTGAGCGGATCCAAAGTCAGGCCTGAGCTCAGTTGTTTTTCCAAAGACTCCGTGTCTGAGTTTCTGTTGAGGAAACCATTGGAAAGCTTGTTTTCGACGTTGACAGCCATGGGTACTGTCTCATTCAAAAGCATTCGATACACTATTTCATTCACTTTCGGTAGTGATTCCTGGAAAAGCTGAAATTGCATTTGCTGTCTTTGATGATCTGTCATTCCAGGTCTCTGATTCGTATCCATCTTGAGAACTCTTATATGATGTAACTGCTTACAAGTCCTACTACTAGCGAAAGTTTCCTAGCGAACACAACTTGTGAACTTTCTCAACAGAAGTGTGGATAGGCGCGATTTGTCCAAATAAAAGGATCTTTTGTATATATAAGAGAACTCTCAATTTGTTTATACTACTTACTCTTTTCTCGGATATCTTATTCTCTGTCTTAACTGATTAAATCAAAGTAAGATCGCTGAATCGAAATTCGCTCTCATAAAACAATCAGAGTAAAATAAACAAACAATACCATTCCATTGATACCATCTGGAACAATTGATAAACTATTGTAAAGGGGCAGCATTTCGGCTGAAAATTTTATGAATCAATGACTTCAGAATTGTCAGTTGGTAATGAGATCAAAGATGGTCATAAGGAAACCTCCAAGTGGGTCCTCAACAACATCAAGTGGCTTTCGGAAATAGAGGCTTTTTACAGAGATCGTGCAAAACTCGAGAGAGAATACAGCAGCAAGTTGACACATTTAACGGGAGAATATTTCAGCAAAAAAAGTGCAGGAACTGTTGCGTTATCAGTGGGAGATACACCTACCACAACGCCAGGATCACTAGAGGCTGCTTCGTTGGTGGCATGGAACGAGATCCTGTCACAAACAGAAAAAATGTCTCAAGACCACAATCAATTGGCACAGGAGTTTGAATTTCAAGTGGCAGACCAGATTGTATCCCTGAGTAAAAAGTGCGACTTCTTGTTGACGACGATCAATGGCTTCAATACCGAATTAACGGATAAGCGAGATAAGGCATATTCTGCTTTAGAAAAATCTAAAAAGACATACGACGAGAAATGCATTCAGATGGAAACTGCACGCGCCAAGCAAACCAAATCTTCCAGCGATAGGACTCGACGTAAAGCCGGAGACAAAGAACATGAGATGAACATAGCCAAAAACAACTATCTCATCAGGATCAACCAAGCCAACCGAATCAAAGACAAGTACTACTTTCAGGATGTGCCAGAAGTACTTGACCTTTTACAAGACTTGAATGAATCTCGGACGAGGGTTATGAACTCTTTATGGCTATCGGCCAGTACTGTGGAACGAGACATGTACAAAAGGGTAGATGCCAGACTGGTCACGGCAGATGCCGTAATTTGTCAAAACAAGTCCAATTTAGATGCCACCATGTTCATTAAGCACAATTTGAAAGACTGGAAAGAGCCAGCTGATTTTCAGTACGTTCCCTCGTCAGTCTGGCATGACGATGAGCAGTTTGTTGTGTCATCTGATACTGAACTGCAAGATTTGAAGATAAGGCTAGCAAAGGCTCAGCAAACGTACGATCAAATGCACAGTTTTGCGAACTCGGAGAAAGAAGATTTAACTTCCTTAAACAAGCAGAAGCAAGATGCGAAGTCAAAAGATAATTTTAACGGTGAACAATTACTGTCAATGCTCTCCAAGTATTCAAAGGCCATTACGTCTTACACGTCTCACGAGACTGCTAAGTTAGAAGCTCTGGTAGAGATTGAAAGTATTCAGAACAACGTTGCCGACGAACATGATCTGAATACTGATGGAATCGATCTCAACAAGTTGGGGAAAAAGTCGGGTGTTTTCAATAGATTCAAACAGAGCCTGACTATTTCGTCTGAGAAGAAAAGCAATAGAGTGGATAGGCTGGACAGCTCTTCAGAGCTTTCCACAGAATCCAGGGGCAATCACAGGAACCGCTTATCTTTGTTCCAAGGCAGAAACCGAGCTCAAAGTAATGTTTCAGGAGTCTCACTTAATACTGATAGTGAAACCACTTCAGCGGTTGAAACAAATGCTCAGGACAGGAACCACGTCTTATTCGCCTATCAAAAGCAAGACGATGATGAAGTGAGTGTAAGCGTGGGTGATACGTTCACGTTGTTGGCCCTAGACTCTGGTAGTGGATGGACAAGAATAAAAAATGACAATACTGGTGAGACTGGCCTCGTTCCAACGAGCTATATTGAGATACGCAAAAAAGCTCGTGTGAGTGCTCCCCGTGCACCTCCACCCAGAAAAGCTACTGCCAGTCGAAGTGTGGAAGCTGTTTATAATTACAAAGCTCAGGAATCCGGAGAATTGTCAATTTCTGAAGGAGATTCGATTACAGTCCTGCAAGATGATGACGGAAGTGGTTGGACTTTCGGCGAACTACAAGGTAGGAGAGGATTGTTTCCAAGTAGTTACTGCAAGTGACAGTGAATCAACAGGTGATATCTAGAAAAGTTACTTTAAATTTCCTCTTACTACAAGCTGTTCATGAGCCTCCAGCTTTCATGCAAAGAAAGATAGATAAACTGGTGCTTCTTAGGTTTGAGTTACTAAAACAAAAATGTATTTTCCGTCATCGGGAAATCAGGTTCGCTACCGCTGCTAGCCATAAACCTATTGTAAGAGAAGAAAGTGCAGAAATCAGATCTTAAAAATGCCAGCACAATCAAGAATCCTCAAAGGCAACAAGGGTGTCTCCTCTTGTCGAATCCTCCATAACCTAGTTAGCCACACCTCAGAACCGTAATTCCCGGTTAGCAATCCAATATGTCTTGTCGCTCAACACGAAGAGTACTAAAATTGCTAGGTTAAAGGGTGCATGACACTTTAAGTTAACTACTTCTCCGGGAAATAGACTTGTTTTCAGCAACTAAATTTAACCGAGCCCTCAAATTCATGGCCACTGGATCCGTTTCGGTCAACAATAAGTCATTGAAGGATTCTACAAAGTCCGGTAACATGCCATCCGAGAATTCCACAGGTGAAGGTAGGATCGACATGAACCTTGATAGGAACACCGCCACAGAGACCCCTAAGAACAAGAAATCGGAGCCTTCACATCTCGAGGAAGTCAGTCATCCGGGAACATATGGTGCAGACACTTCAGAAGATCAGCCGTTGCTTACCGAAGACCGTGCGAGGGCTTCCCATAGGTCCATAGGGCCAAATGCAGCGGAACAAGGCCTTCCCACTGAAGTGGAGGGTCTGCAAGGGAGAATGTTCAGAACGCGTCAAAAGTACCACATTTTTGTTAAGGATTCCAGACTTGTATTGAACGTACTCATTGGCATTAATCTGATCTGGTTAATGACTACTTTTGTCGTGGACTTCTTCTTCAACATCGGCCTCCTACATTTTAGCAACAGGCTCACTAGTTTCAATGACCTATGCTTGATTTTCATATCCATTGTGGCAAACGCCCTAAACCTGTGGTCCAACAAAGTTGGCTTGTATTCGAAACTAGACCAAAGTCTAAACATCATTCTCTGTTTGATGACGCTTTTTAACCTTTTTCTAATTCTCATTATCAGTTACACTAGAAGAAGAATAGGTTTCATCGGAGCGTTTACGTATTTGTGGGCTACTTTAACATTTTTCACGGGAGCTGTTTTAGACTGGTACTTATATTATTACTTCAAAGAGTTTCATGCCGCTAGTGGGGGCTATGATGAAAACTCAACCTCTGAAGGAACGTCTAGACATACTATCAAGGAGTGGTTGTCCATTGGCGCCAGAAACACCGTGAAATGCCTCATATTCCTATTTTTTGTGTTCTTCACCTTGAACACCTTACTTTTCACCATTGACGTGGGCCGCTTAACCCGTGGTGTGCAGGATGTGATTCCAGCAGCTTCTACTTCCTATGATGCATTTCACTGGATAGACAAAGATCACACTTATCAGTTGCATATTACCTGTTATGGTGATCTCTCCGGAGAAGAAAAGGACAAGCAGCCCATTGTTCTCTTTGACCACGGAAGTCTTGACACCGCCTTCCTTTCGGCTACCTGGATTCAGGAACTCTACCATTTAAATAGGGTAGATCGTTATTGTACCTATGAGAGACCAGGATACGGTTTGTCTGATTCTGCTCCAGCCCCAGTCTCAATTGCGATGGTTGCAGATGCATTGAGCTACGCTTTGATAGAGGATGCGAAAATCAAGGGTCCTTTTAGTGTGGTTGGATATGACATAGGTGGCTTATACGCGCAGGTATTTGCAGCTAAAAATTTGGACAAGGTCGAGTCTATGCTTCTCGTGGAGTCGTGGCATGAGGACATCCTCCTAAAAAACTATTTGCAGAGACTGCTTCCTCCTGATAATGACAGTAAAGACCCAGACGATATTAGCAAGTTGCCTGCTGAGATCAAAAGACATAACGGGTTCAAGCTATGGTGGCAAGGAATTTGGTCTGCATTGGGAATTAAACTTCAAACTTCGTGGCTTCTGGCTCATCATGGTTCCAAGGAGAGAATCTTTGGTCGCGACCTACAATATCAGGGGAAGTTTATTAGATCAAAATTTTTAGAGAGCATCACAAGCTCTTTACTGAGTTACAAAGACGTTTTGAATAGCAAAGAGAAGTTGCGCGATATAAAACTCAGCGTGGCGAGCTCAAATCAATTGATCAAAAAATCCCCACAGTGGGGTAATTGGCAAAGAGACATCACGAAATTATCGACAAAGACTCAAGAGTGGAAGATCTTGAATGGCGGCCATGAAGTTTACAAATACGGTACTGCCAGAAAAGAAGTACAAGACGTTTTGTTGCGTTTGTTAGGCGACAAGGATAGGTATTGATCAGCAAAAAGTGAAATGCATTTCATGTGAAAAGATTCGGAAAGAATATGGGGTCACTTGACCCTACGTACATACTGAGAAATGTTTTGTAAAATGTGGTTGTAAGAATTACGAAAGTTTTGTTGTTCGTGTAAAAAACTCAAATTGCTTCAATAAATGAAATATTACCTTTTAACTCTAAATTCCTAGAGTTTAGTCACTATCTTGCTGCATATCCATATCTTTGACTTCATCAGAAACCACATCAAACTCATTTTCATCGCTATCTAAGTCACTGTCCAGAGAAGCTTCCAAGTCGCAGCTTGACCTACAATTTGGACAAACAAACTGTGGGTATGTTGTGACAACCAAACGCCTAACGCATTGGTAATGCCAGCTATGAGAACATGGCGATATAAAGATGGCCTGACATGGTTTTATCTTGGATAGACAGATAGAACAGTCTTCTTCTTCTAACCCAGTAGTCAACTTCTGTAGGTTCTTGAGCCTCTGCAAAGCTTCCCGGTTGAATCTCATCGCACGCCTTTTCCAGGATTTATTTAATTCGACCCTCATCTTCACACTCCGATATATCTCCTCGGTGCCCCCTCTGAAATCTAGGCCTAGTTGGACGACATCACCATCTTGAATTAAGGTATCTTTGGACATTGTCGAAGCAGGTGCCAG
This sequence comes from Lachancea sp. yHQL494, assembly GCA_030562185.1. NCBI lineage: Eukaryota > Fungi > Ascomycota > Saccharomycetes > Saccharomycetales > Saccharomycetaceae > Lachancea > Lachancea sp. yHQL494. The sequence goes on along the minus strand of JAJMGS010000033.1, from coordinate 458,148 downwards.
CCTGTGGTGGTTCAAAAAGGTTCCTGAAGAAGATTTAACGTCCCGAATATACCAATTCCCCTGTTGATCGACTTTGAAGCAGCCGTGAGTCCTCGAGACTACCTTGCTCTTAAATACAACAGGATGAAAATGCTCTGGAATACGGGTTATCGATTCTCTGACCCTTTCTGTATATCTTCCAATTACCAATTGGGAACATGGACCAGCCGTTCTCACAATTGGTTCGAAATATAAACCTGGGTTCGTAGACGCAGATTGGTCCAGGAAAGGTGTTAGTCTTAGACTGAAAAGACCATTTTTATCCTTACGAGATTGTACCGTATCAGGGGTTACTGGTTCGGGCACAGATGCATTTCTTGAGAGATCCAAGCTTAGCAACTCCACAGCACCCTCTGGATGTGAATTTCCATATACAAAATGGCGTACCGGTTTGGGTACCATTTGAGCGTCACTTGGCGTGAGTGTACTGGGTTGGTGGCCTGGGCCTGCAGGTATATCATTCTGACCCAGGGTAAGAGTAATTGGCAACTCGTCTGCGATACTATTCACCAAGTTCGGAACTTGGCTGTCTTGAAACCCGTGGTCATATGGTGTAGTCCCCAACATGCTTGCAGATGCTGCCACGCCGTTTTCGTCTTCGTCCACAATCCTGCCTACTTCATTACGATGATGGTCATCCTCGACGACACGGTCATCCTCATCATCGGAGCTTAGCACATTGACGGGATTTGAGTGTACTATTTGCCCAGTACCAGCCATACCAGTCTGGCTAGAATTGAGCGGTGTTGCATTTCCCTCGTGGAACTCGCGCATAGCAGCCCCGCTCACTATCGGAAATGCTGCCGTACCCGATCCGCTCACTGGAACTGATCCCATGGCGCCCCCACCCTGTGCAGAATAATTAGAACCTTGTCTAATGCCCATAGAATTGAGTAAGTTATTAATGGTGGATCCGCGCCTACTTCTAGAGCTCATACTGCTTCTTGGAGACACATTCACAACCATTTTGGCGATTGACTTTTAAGTGTATATGATGGTGATGGGGGATGTGTATTATTTTTTGCCAATTTTGTACCTCTTGACATAAAAAGCCTAAGTAAATCGACCTTCGCGGCTCTACTTGAGCTGAATAGCTCTGGACACCGGTTATGAAGTACCTATTTGGAGGCCAGACAAGGGTATCTCAGCTAAAAGGGATGCTGAACAGTCCAAAAATGAAGTCGCTTAAAACAGTCCAAAAAGCAGCTGGAAATAGCGCTGGAAAACTGCTAAACGTACAATCGCGGGCTGATCAATTTTTCTACGTTATTCGCGTAGTCTTCAAGTAGTCAGCACTGTTATACTCGTGAGACCCTTCTCTTTAATCGATATGAATATGGTGATGATGAAAGGTGTATATTGTATAGGAAATTTTTAAATTAAAATTCTGAGTTTGTGGTGAACACAGGGAAAAAGACGGAGAAAAAGGTCATTTCTACAGCACGTGGACTGCTGATATTTCACGACAGGTCCTTAAAAGACCTTTAAAAAATGTAAACAAAGGAGAATTTATATGAACAGCCCTCTGGTTTGAGTGAAAATGAGACACTAAACCAAAACTTTGGAGCGAAAGCACTCGAAAGTTTGCCTGTACAGGGCTGAGAATATGGTGGCTAATGTTATGGGTTTAAAGTAGAGATCCCCATCACTAAGGTGGGGTCCGTAGTATGTAGTGATATGGATATGCCTACGGGGTGTGCCCTGTTATCGGTTGTTTTTACTTGTAGAATCTGGGTTAGCAGTAAGCTTGTTAAATTGCTTGTTCAGATCAATAACCGTGAGCTTCAAATTTCGTAGTCCTTAAAAACGGTTCAATTTTTGCAAGTTCGGATTTCAACCATTCATAGACAGGTTCCTAAAATTGATAATATCGAGGCGGATCTACATCAGAAGTAGAGGGCTTGCTAATTAGTAGTTTAAGAAATATACGATTGGCTAAGCTGATTGATTAATACTCTGCGAAGTTATACGTTTACCTCTGCGTAGTTCTTCTCGGCGTTTAGGACAAATCTCGATTCTTGGAAAAACCATTGGTATTTATACAAGTAATCGGGTAACTATTATGATGTCGAGAAATGTTCCAGATCAAGATACTAGCCTCCATTCCCCCGTGAGTGATATGGAACAGGTTGTACATAGGCAGTATTCAATCGCAGCGTCTAGACCTCAGCATTCTTGTTATCTATTCGAGAGCCTAATATCTAGTTTTTGTCACCTTGTTCCAACACGTCATATTCAAGAGTCGATCTTAGTTGCACCCAATTTAATCTCACACCCGCTAGTCTGGGATCGTGATATTGCTTCCAGTCTGCAGTGCACGATTGGTTTCGATGCAACATGCTATATCTAAATCGATATTATCACTTCATACTATTTTGTCACTGACCAAAGCAGCTCTTGCTATGCAATTTGGCCTATTAACCATCATTCACTTGTTCTGACGACATTTGATATCGTTTCCTCGCATGATTGAGAGAATCAAAGTTATCATGATATGACGAAAGAATGTCGGAAGTATGACAGAAAAGTACATAGCAATTTCAGTGCCAACGAGGGCTGTGAGGAAGCCATTGGTTCGTTTTAGAAATTGTCTCGATCGGAACCAAAAACCACTCACAGATTATAACTCAAACTTATGTTTAAAATATTTTAACTTCATGTTCTTAAAACATGCTTTATACTTACACTAATGTTATTACTGGCGATTGTTCCAGCTTTTGAAACTGTTATTCTAGAGTTGAGGTATTCGAATAATACAGGCTTCCTTGATTTGTTCTCTAGGGAAGACCAGTACATAGCTGCTCATAATCTTGCACATCTCTTATTCAAATTCAAGATTTGGGAAGCTAAGTCACACACTTCCGCGGCGCTTCCGTATGATGACTGGTAACCAGCACCGCCAATGCCATAGTTATGAACAACTTTAAGGCTGTTGGCACAGTCCTTCAACTTATACTCCGATAATTTGATCCTGACCCCCCCTTCGCGACCCGGTCTTAAAGCCACGTAAGAATTATAGACAGTGGTGGATTTGAGTTCAGGAACATGTTTCTTGCAAACATTCAAGATGCTTCTACTAAGCGCTTCATCTACCGTGTTGGACCAATCTCCTTTCTTGAAGATCCCACCTATAACACATCCACCATCTGGACGGGGGAAAATGTTTAAGAACTGGTCTGGACTGTAGGAAAGCTCTTTGGGCAGATTTTCGACTATAACTTGAAAGGGCAAGTCCTCGTAAATTTGTACAATTTGACCCTTAATGGGAATGACTTTCTGCAATTCCGCTGGCTCTTCTTTCCTCAGCAGCTTGCCTGCATTAACACCCGTGGCATTCACGACTAGATCAGGAACATATCCGACAACTGGAATTACATCGGTTATTACATCCAAACGCGCAACTCTCTGTAATTTTCCTCCTAACTTGCGGATTTTAGACAGCAAGTAGGCATTGTAAACACCAGGAGTGATCGTAAAGCTTCGAAACTCGTACCCACAGTATAATGCAGGATCTAAATTACGGTACTGCAATTCCTCATCGCTCAACTTTGTAATATCGTCGACACACTTCTGCTTTATGTACCACGGCACATCTCCTCCCTTCCGATAACAACGCTTTAGCATATAAGATTTGATGCCACAGTCAGGCTCAGTGATGGCTAGTTGTCTGAATTTCGGGTAACTAGCTTTATCTCTGCGAATTTGATCAATGTCATCGTTTTGAGCGAAACTTGCCCAATCAGCTCCCGCCCAAGGTGACGTGAAGTCATGAGCATGGTAGTCTCCACTCAATTCTGAGGCAACAATCCTTAGGTCCTTGATCTTGTCGGAAAACTCTTCGAGCAGACATAGTGCAGAAGTTAAGCCAGAAACACCAGCACCAAGCACTACCACCGTCGACATTTGATTCAATGTTGAAGAGTTGGACGAGCAGCATTCTACAATGCTGAGCGTCAGCATTTTCCGAACTTAAATAGCCAGCCAGAGAACGCTCTTAACACTTCTCTGACAATTGTCACTGGGACATTTTGGGTATATCTTTATCTTATCTCGGCTAACGTCCCGACTGATACACAAATACATATTGGATCACGAAGACTGGACTTCCTTGAATTCCGCGGAATCCGCTGAAGGTTGGCGTGGTTGGAAGCCCACGTCCTTAGCATCGAAGAGTTCACCGGTTCTACTCCGGTCTCGTCCAGTTCTTGATTTTATATCTCGCTGGAATCATGCAGAGATTATCAACTAGGCAACAAATTATAAGACTTGACCGTTAAGTAACTCGAGCCATCATTTTTAACTACCGGGTAACTTTAAAACTCATCGAATGTACAAATCTACTCTCTCAGTTATAATATGATAGCGCTTGTGCGTTGCATTTTGCTGTGAACGGGTCTCAGCGGGTAGTTATTGGATGTGGTTAAACATACTACTAAATAACAAATGTTGACAATTAATTCATCTACAGTCGCGTTCCAGAACAAATTTATTGGCCTTCTGTGGATCTGTCAACTAATGTGAGTTCTCTGAGGTTATTGGTAATATCATCAATAGACATATTGTGTTACTTAATTTATTACTTGTGGTGAACTCGGTGATATGAATCCCTCCGTGTTTCTTTATAGATATGGCAAGGTCAGAACCTTGACACTCAGAAAAAACCATCGGCATTTATACAATTTGTGGGATATCTGATAATCATCGGATCCGTGGATATGTCGGGTAATCAGACCACTCAAATTCACTCGCATATAGATATCTGAATGACCGCAGTACTTTACTGTAGCCTACGTTACGGGTCTCGTCAGTTCATGCTTGGTTATCGTGTTCACTGAGTCCACGATTGTTATCACTTTGTACTATTATGTCGCAGTACACATGTAAATCGCACTACATCAGGATCCGTGCAGGGTTCCGACGTATCATCCCATAAAACCTGTCGCTGAGACTTGCAGAGAGATTTGCGTGTACAACATTGGTGAACCTTATCATATTACAGTCAAACTTATAAAGCAGTACAAAGAATTGTCAAGTGATGCTAGAAGTGGCTACGGAGACTCGAGCGGTAGCCGTAAAAGCCATATCTAAGTTGAAAAAAAGCAAACAGTACGCTCCCCTTGCTGCTCACGTAGCAACTCGAACTACCCGAGGCAGATGAATGGCAAAAATATTGTTCTCACAAGCGCGAGCTCTTAAGCGTCACAATCTCATCGTATAGCAGAGTTGTCAAAAATTCACTGAACTTCTCACCTCTAATTTCGGGCAAAAAGTATTTGGCAGCAAGTGCAAACTTGTTTTTATTGCCAAGTGGGCTCTTGGCAGATAGCTCGGCCACCTGTTCCTCCAAAATACGTTGAGTTAAGTCCGGAGTTACCACATCGCCAGTATCGGCCAATTTTACGCCGTGCTTGACCCACTGGTATAGCTGGCATCTTGAGACCTCCGCGGTGGCGGCATCTTCCATGAGGTTATTGATGGGTACACAACCAGACCCACGCAACCATGCTTCCATGTATTGCAAACCAATCGACAAGTTTTGACGAATACCAGCTATGGTGACACCGGCGTTTGAGATGCTTGTATTCAGCAAATCTTGGGCAGTGACATTGCATTCTGGAATAATGTGAATTTGATTTGCCGTGCCCATACTGTCGAAGACCTCATTACAAATGGGAGCTAGAGCAGGGTGGGCGACCCATGAACCGTCGTGGCCCTTGGCAAGTTCACGCTCTTTATCGGTGCGAACTTTGGCCATGGCCGTGTCATTCGCCTTTACGTCATTTTTAATAGGGATCTGCGCTGCCATGCCGCCCATGGCGTGCACACCACGGCGATGGCAAATCTCGATTAGACGACGCACGTAGGCATCCATGAATGGGGCGGTCATGGTCACGTGGTCGCGGTCTGGTAACACATGCTCGGGTTTGTTACGGAGACGTTTGATCGTACTAAAGATGTAATCCCAGCGACCGCAATTGAGCCCTGCGGAGTGGTTGCGGAGCTCGAAAATGATTTCTTCCATTTGGAAAGCTGCAGGCAGCGTTTCGATTAAGACAGTAGCGCGTATCGTGCCGCGTGACATGCCGATGTAATCCTGGGCCACATTGAAAACGTCGTTCCAGAGACGCGCTTCCAGATGGTGTTCCATCTTTGGTAAATAGAAGTAGGGACCCTTCCCCAGAGAAACAAGCTTGCGCGCATTATGGTAAAAAAACAGCCCAAAATCAAACAGGGAAGCCGACACAGGCCTGCCGTCGACGTTGACATGTTTCTCGACCATGTGCCATCCACGGGGTCTGACAAGAACCGTGGGTAGTGATGCAAAACTGCCCTTCAATTTGTATTCTTTGCGAGGCGTATGGAAGTCGACCTGGTCGCGGATTGCGTCGTACAGGTTCACCTGGCCGTATACACAGTTTTGCCAGGTAGGCGCTGCGGAGTCTTCGAAATCAGTCATGTACGTTGATACGGGTGCGTTTAAAGCGTTAACCAGCATGTTACGCAGCGGAGGTCCAGTGATCTCCGAGTGACGCTCAGCAAGACCAGGTCCTGGGAATGCGCCTTGCCACGCCACATCATCGCGAATGCGCTTGGTTTCCTCTAGGAAACCAAGCTCATACGTGCCGCTGTCCAGAGCATCTTGTACGTTTTGGCGGTTTCCGAGTAACTTTCGACGGCGTTCGTCGAAAGTGCGCTGAAGCAAAGCGACGAATTTCAACGCATCTGGAGTAAGGATGTGGCTAACGGTAGTTCTGGAAGGAGGGAACTGAGGTGTAGAGTCTATGTCGGCAAGGACCTTTATTTCGTCTTTGTCAAGCATGGAGTGAGCTCAATCGTTTATCAATTGTAAGGGCTACGAAGTTATTTTTCGGAACTGCACACACACACGCATGCACATATATATATATATATATATATTGTACTATTAGGTCATAGTTTTAGTAGTGCTCTCAATACGCCCGGGATCAGATTATGGACAAAAGCGTCCAATGATGTATGTATATCAATAGATGAGCATACCTGAGATGATCCTTTTTTTTTTTATTGGCTATTAGGGTCGGTCTAACGGTGAACGGTCCCCATCCGCATTTGGCCGAACGCATTTGGCCGAAGGGTAACTCAGATCACGTTGTTTGGGATTTATAGCTCGATAATTACCGATATCATCTTCTACCTAAAGGCTCTTAGTTATGTTAAGGCAATGAATTCTTATTATCGACAAGGCCATCTCTTATACCTCAAGACTTTGATCAGATGAGCGTTGATATTTTGAAATTGGATGTTATCAGACGCAACGCACATAAGTACTCTCTCTGTGCAAGTGTTAGGTATTCCGTACTAATCATTAAGCATTTCTTGACAGGCTATATGTGTTGTTGAGGTTACCCACAGGAACGACATCGGGATTCTAGTTGCTACATTCATCTGAGTTGAAACCCCGATTTAAATTGAAAAGGTGTCATCATGCAAATTGTAACCTCTGTATATAATAAGCTTGAAATATTGACAAATCCAGTCCCACGGTTCTGGTTACGCCCGTCTGTATAGCCACCCCCGGGTAAGTGGCGAGAAGCTTCTTTAGGTGCCACTCAATCAGACGCTCTTGTAGCTTTTGCTCATTATTCGCTTGTGTTCTCGTCCACAACTTCTCAATGTTTACAAATATTACATCGGCGGCTATGCCACAAAAACAACCGTTATTGGCAACACATCTATTGATTACAAAGTGATTGAATATTTCACCATATAGGAGCATCCTTCGATGTCTAACTACTATATTGTCGGCCTTTGGCCATGTCACGTTTGTCTAAATGATAAAGCTAGATGTTAGACTATCTGTTAAATAACAAGATTACTGAGGTCTAAGTGCTGATATTGAGCAGTGCTGATGGACACTCTTTTTCATATCACCTACCTATAAATGGAGGCTAATATCTGGATCTGGAACATTGCTCGATAGCAGAACTCGTTATCTAAATAATTATATAACTACGGATGGTTTACTCCCTGTGTTGAGACCCTGATCTTCATATCACCGAGCTCACAACTGGTAGTAATCAATTAGGACAGCATGTCTATTGACGCTATTAACATTAACCTCCTGAGTTCACACTGGTAATAATCAATCAATTAGACAACATGTCTATTGACGCTATTACCATTAACCTGCCGAACTCACCTTAGGTAGGTGATAGACACCCAAAAGTCAATATATATATTGACAACACCATCTTTACAACACGAAGTTTTTCCTCAAGTTACACAACTCTCTATATCATGGAAGTGATCAAAAGAGGATCGAGCAGGCAAAGAAGGGTCGACAACAACAAAAAGGATTAGGTATTCGCCCCTGCTTCTCTGCCTTCTTAAAATCATCACCACAATTATCGTTGCATATCCATACCCCTCGAATAAAGCAATGTAGATCCAAGCATCGGTCCGGATTCAGATAGCCGTATCTACTTAGATCCCTGTTGTCGGAGGAAGTAAACTAGCTTCAGATATGACCAGGGAACTAACCTCGAGCCTATTCTACCGAAGCACAGCGTTTAACGGTTCGTTAACAATACGTATAGAATGATGTGAAATATCATTTCTCTGCGATGAAATGCTTATTGTTTTCTCTCATGACTAATAATTAAGTTGGCGTTCAAAATCGTCAAAGACATGCTTCGAAATTGCTCGAGAAATTTGACGAGGCATTACTCTAGCTATTCCATCGAAACAGGTGTCGTCCGTCCCAGAACAATATCTGACCTTTATGCCAAATATAATGCCAGAAGGCCCATAACTATGATCACTGCTTACGATTTCGTAACCGCCAGCTGGGCCCAAGATGCCAATTGCGACGTAATTCTGGTAGGTGATTCGTTGGCAACGTGTGCCCTGGGCTATGAGTCAACAAACCAGATTGGGCTGGAGGAGTTTCAGTATCATGTGCAAGCGGTATGCAGATCTCGGGGTCCTGCCTTCGTTATGGTCGATATGCCGTTCGGAAGCTTTGAATCAAGCATAGAAAAGGGCGTAAATACGGCAGTGGCTTTCATGAAAAGCTCTCCACGTGTAGGAGCTGTGAAGATTGAGGTAGGTAATTCCTCGGGATCCGCCCAGGGTCAAGACTATTCTTTGAAGTTGGCGGCGGAATTATGTTCTAGAGGAATTCCTGTCATGGGCCATATTGGGCTTACACCCCAGCGTGTACATTCCTTGAGTGGCTTTAAAGTTCAAGGGAGTAGGTCTGCAAAAGACGCAGCAGCAATCTATCGCACAGCGCTTGCATTACAAGACGTTGGATGTTTTTCCATTCTTCTAGAATGTGTACCGCATAAAGTGTCTTCATACATCACAAAATCCCTACGCGTTCCAACAATCGGCATTGGCGCTGGGATTGGTGTTAGCGGTCAGGTTTTGGTCCAATCTGATGTACTAGGCATGATGCCCGGAAAAATTCCCAAATTGGCTCACAAATTTGGGGATTTACACTCTCAAAGCGTTGGAGCAATTCAACAATACGCAAAAGAAGTCGCAGCACAAAGTTTCCCTAATGATGACCAGAATAGCTTCAAGATTAAAGACGAGATTTGGGACGACTTTCTCAACCAGGTGGCCAGCACCTCAAAAGTTACTCCATGACTTCACATTATATATGCACTATTTGACTGTTACAGTTTTGCCAAGTTCAGGACAGTAGCATGTGTCTCGCATACCTTCCCACTCAGCCAGCATTTCCAATTTCTCCTTGGGTTCACGAAAATATTCACCGCTCAACACGAACGTTCCCCAGTGCACACCAAGTACGTTTTGGGCCTTGAGATCTTCTTTGATTTTCAAGACCTCCTCGGGGTTTATGTGTCTTGGCTTTTGATGCCATGTGGGACAGTACTGGCCGCATGGTAATAAAGCCAGTTTGACACCACTCCCATAACGATTGCTAATTCTTTTGAACAAGTCCCACACATATCCAGTATCGCCCGCATGGAACAAAATAGGCCTAGTGTTGTGAGACAACAAGAACGAGCACCATAGGGATCTATTTGTATCAACGAGTGATCTTCCAGACCAATGCATTGCCGGAGTACAGGAAATATTGTAGACGTTCCCCGTCTTTTTAATTTGCGCTGTTTCCCACCATGAAAGTTCAACAACATTCGTCACAGAATGGTTATTCATGAATTGAGCCATTCCCTTTGGTACGATCCATAATGGGTGGGCCTCACCCTTGGATCCCCAAAATTCCATGCTCTTAAAATCTAAATGATCGGGATGATTGTGTGAAACCAAAATAACATCAGGGGTTGGAACTTGATCGATCTTTGCAGGCATTTTAGTAATTCTTTTAGGTCCAAGGGTCTCGTGTATCAAATATTCGGTAAATAGCGGGTCTGTAAGAATTTTGAAGTCGTTATACACAACAAAGTTGCAAGATTGTCCTAGCCACGTCGAATGAACGGGCAAATCTTCTCGACTAGCGTCACACGCCGCCTTACTGGGATCTTCTTTCGCATCGAGTACCTGGATGGCGAGAGCCGTCCCGGAATTGCAGCTATTTAGTTTTTCGTTATTTGTCCAGGTTGGGACGTGAATGGGCATAAGCTCGTTCATGGAATGCGCGCAAGTTGGGATTCCTCCACGGTTTCGCTGGAAAAGCTCGAGGACCCGGTTTAGTGAGAACTCGAATGCCGTGAGAATTCGATATTCCTTAAATGGGTTAGCAAAACGACCTAGAACCTCCAATGTCGAATACTTAGCAAGCGTTACGTTGAAATCTTTGTCGTCCTCGTGCTGTTCTACCTTTCGTTCTCGTTTCACAATTTCAGCATTAGCCTTGGTTATGATATACAAGGCGTATCCAGTGTAGGGGACCAAGATGGTTAGAAGCGCTTTTTTGAAGTATCCACCATTTCCTGAGTTGCCGTTATCCTTTTCCTTTCCATTCTTTGATGAGATACCTTGAAACCTCCGTTGTACGAGCTGATAGGCCCCTAATTTTATTTTGTGACTTGAAGCCTGTTCCCATCGAGCTTTTCGAACTCCAAACCATACGCTTTTCATGTCGAAGCTACTTGTTAGGCCAGAGGTGGCACAAAGATGAGACTAAAATGTGATCCGAAAATTTTGGTCTCTACCAATTAGACGCTACAGTAACGTTCTACACTTTAGTGTTTGGTTAGGAAGCTCTCGCCGCCTCGTTTTAGTGAGTTTTGTTACATTTCGTTTTTAATTTTTGAAGTGATGAGCAGTTGAATTTGAGATTCATAATCACTACGGTAGTCAAACTGGAACAACAGAGCTAAACCAACCAGAGTACAATCTTAGGCTGCCAAAGTTGAGGTTGATAACACTTCGTGACTTTTTTGGTAAGCTGTGTTAATTCCAAGAGATTCCTTTGTTGGATCTTGTATAGCCACATTTAACGGGCACATCAAGTAATCTGAAAGCATTGGTCAACCCATGTCGTTTAGAAAAAGAGGTGAGATCTTGGGAAATTCCAACGCTAATAGACTGCCACTCGGTAATCCAATTCCAGGCAGAAGTTCTTCTCGACCAAAGAGTGTAAGAAGCAGCGATGATCGCGCTAGCTTAACGGATCAAATTGATGGTTTGTCGATCGGAGGTGTGCCTCGCCCAGTAATCAAGGCTTCTTCACACATTGATGCATCCCACCCAGGAATCAGGCCATCGCCAGCAACTTCCCAACCGACAACTGCTACAGGATGTAAAGATTTAGACAAGCTTTTAGGTCATATGGGCCTTCCTCTGGGCCAATCGCTTCTGGTCCAGGAGCAAAGTGCCACAGATTTCAGTTCCGTAATCATGAAAACTTTTGCGGCCCAGGGGATTGTCCACAACCGAATTGAGGGCCCCAGTGCTTTTAACAAGGGCAATACACACTTGATCGTACTATCCACTAACCAGTTTTTTGCCAAAGAGCTACCAGGTATCTACCAAGGCTCCAAGAAGGATATAAGACGTTCTAGAGTTTCTACTGTAGAATCACAGATTACAGTACAGAACACCATTGAATCAGGTGCTACGCTACCTAAGGTCTCTGCGGCTCCTTCCAAAGACCTGAAAATAGCGTGGAGATACGGTTTAAATGACAGCAGCAAAAATGAGGGCCTCACCAATAGTGATGTAGATCTTGAAACTTATCCAGACTACTCACATACTTTTGATATCACATCCCGTTTGGTGCCTTCCCCCACATCTACAGAGCTTACACTGATATCGCCAATTCAGCCAGTAACTACTGTTCTCGCCCAGGTGAAGGCTGCCTTACAAAAGCACCAAAAGAAAGTCATACGTGTGCTGCTACCCAATCTTTTGCATCCTGTCATGTACCCGCCCAAATATTCGAGGTTATCGGAACTTTTGCCTCTTCTACACGGAATCAGGTCCTTAATCGAGCAGAATTCCGAGAAGGCCGTACTTCTCAGTACCGTTTCGTCCGATCTGTATTTGCAAAGCGGATGTCAAGTTCTCACTGCGGTTGAGAACATGTTCGACTCCGTTATAAATCTCGAGCCCTTCCAGCAAGAAATGTCCCATTTTTTGGAAAGGGTCTACAAATCCCAACCCAATAAGATCCAGCACGGTCTCGTACACGTACTTAAACTCCCTTTACTTAGTGACAGAGGCGAAATGCACGTAATGAGATCTGAATACGCGTTCAGAAACGGCAAAAAGAAGTTTGAGATTGAGCCTTGGGGCATTCCAGTTGACGACTCTGAGGTGCAGGACTCAAAAAATACAGCAGAAAAGCCTATAGATCACCATAATCATACTAGTGAGTCTTTGGACTTTTAAAGGCCATTTGTCGATGTGTTGTCATTAATTTACTTCTCATCTCTCGTAGTTCGTAATATCGGACTTTTTTGCATTCTGGATATTAATATCAAAACCTACGTAAGCTTTGATGAAACTACAAATGAGCATAAGGCTGCGTTTTAGACGAGGCTAAGCATGCAAGCTCTTCGGTTCAACCAAGATGCAACTTGCTGCTCTGTGGCAATGACCTCGAGCACGCTTTGTATATATAATTGCGACCCTTTTGGCAAGTGCTTTGAGCTGGAAAGCGGGAGCCGAACAAGCAGTAGGGATGAACTGGCAGGCCTTGAGAATGCGCCACAACCCGACTTCATAGTGGAAATGCTATTCTCAACGAGTCTAATAGTGGTGGTAGACAAAAGTCAAGGTTCGCACAAAAGTCGAAAGTTGAAAATTGTTAACACAAAGCGTAAGTCTACTATCTGCGAGCTTACTTTTCCTCACGAAATTGAAAATGTCGTAATGAACAGGAAACGCATGTGTGTGCTTCTGGCAAGTGATCAGATTTTCATATACGACATTTCATGCATGGCACTCCTGCAAACCATTGATGTGCAAGCTGGTCAACTCAGTCCTCAAACTCCAAACGCTAAACCTCCCAGTCCAAATGCTCAAACACCTTCAAATGTACAAATGGCTTTGAGTAGCGACAATAGCAGTATACTGTGCTACAGCACATTTTCGCGCTCGTCCAAGGACAACGGTATCTTTAACGATATTGTAGTATTTGACGCCTTAAATGTGGCACCCGTTAACTACTTGAATTCCGTTCATAAGAGCAGCATCAGTTGCTTAGCCGTTACTCATCACGGGAAGCTCGTGGCTTCAGCATCTGAAAGGGGAACCATTGTAAGGGTATTGCAGACGGGTGTAGATGCCGAATACGACGGCAAGGAGCCACTATTCCGTGAATTTCGTCGAGGTACAAGGCCAACTAACATTTATGAAATGAAATTCAACCCAGGAGCCTTCCTTTTAAGCTGCGTTGGAGATACCGATACTATTCATGTGTTTAAATTGTCGCAGGGCGTAGGGATTGAGACTACGCAAAGTACTGGTAGCCGAGACTCTTGGATGGAATCCCGACTAGCGAAGGATTCACCCATACAACTGGCGAGTTTCCTTTCAAAAAAAGTGATTTCTCGAATCCCAAGTCAAAATTTGGCTCGAGACTTCGCCTTCATGAAGGTAGCTGAAAACGTCCGGCATTGCATCGGTTTTCCAGAAGAGTTCCCAAACCAAGTCTACGTTGCTGGCAACGACGGCATCTTACAGATCTACGAACTACCGACAGAGCACGGAGAATGCATATTGTTGAAGAATAGTAAATTTTGAACACCTGGCCGTTACGAAACAAACGATGTTTACATAGGTACAACATTGTTTAAAATAGTTTGTATTTTTCGAAATTCCATCAGCTCCCTACCAAAACCATGCGAAATACCATTTTCTGGATCTTTTGGAGTTATCTTGAGAGCCTGGTCGTATCGGAGCCGAATCAGTGGTTCTCCCTTCAATAGCCTCGTCCAAGTCTTTCCGAAGGCTTTGCACCTGTTTGTGTAGCTCAATTTCACGTTCGTCATATTCTAGCCGCCACCATACATAATGCCCTCCCAGGTAGAAGAATGAACTCATCAACAAAAAGATCCACATGGGCCTCACAAATTTCTTAAAGGCTACTTGTTGCTGTTGTTTTTCCTCTTGTTGGATCTGCTTGAGCATGTCAAGCTCATTCTGCGTGTTAAGTTGGTTGGTTCTTTCATTTATCAATCTTCTTACCACTTCTGGATCAACGTCATCCAGAGAATTTAACTTTGCTAGACCTTCCAGTGACTGCACTTTGGTATTATAAGTTTTGAACCGGCAAGGAGCAGCGCGAAAGGCTCCCAAACCCCATGTTCGGGCCATGAGTATACTTTGCTGTGATAGATTTTGACACAATATGAGCGTGAAGAGTTTAGTAGTTTAGCTCACTTAAAATATAAAATAAAATATAGGTAAATGGATATATGTACATGCTAATTGGGATGTTGTAATGCTGAGTAGGGAAGCTACTCAGAGCTTCTAAATTCATTTCTGTAGAGTCCATACCTTTCTCTGGCTTTCCAAATCTCGAATTTGGCCCTTTCCTGCATTGTAACGGTGCCAGGTTTGTATGGACGAGAAACCTGATCTTCACTACGAATGATGGAGCCAATGCTCATAAATAAACCAAAAGTTGCTGCTGAACCGGCAATGTACTGTCCAAGAGTTCTCACGTATCCGTTGGGACCTGGACCTTGCGTTAAAATGGCGAAGCCACCAAACAAAATGCCAGTACATACACCCACAGAAGTACCCATCATCAGGCCCATCTTGAATTTGTCCCAGTTCGAAGGCTGTTGTTGCTGGCTATATACTTGCTTGACGGGGGGCATTGTGGGAGCAGTGGATGATGAGCAATCAATTGAATTGGACAGCAGTATCTGAACATCCAGATGTCTGCCTGTTGAGATTTTGAAAAATTTCTTAATTACCATTTGAAAGCTTTGGCAGAAGATGAGGAAACTAACCATAGGAAGGAATAAGAAATACGATTCCAAGCTCTAGCGGGTAGTCTTGTCCAATTATTCGAAACTACTTGTAATCATAACAACTGGGATCGAAGACTCTAAAACCGTGAGTTCAGCGAAGCTCAATCAGTGTTTAGGTTCTTCGGTTATATTGGATTTCTAAAAGTTCATTCTAGTGTAAAAGCTCTTATAGCAGTTGGTACTCTTTCCTTTGAGCACCATTACTCAACGTAAGACAGGAAGTGGGCTCCATCACTGTTGCTTTCCATGTCTTCGTCTACTGGCAGCTGAGGCAAACAATAAGGCACTTAAAACGGAGGTACTTTTAAATGAGGATAGGGACAACTTTCACGTTGATATTGGTGATCATTGTCTTGAAACGACACCTTCTGTGCTCCCGTAGGCACTTTCAACTTTAACCGGCCAAATATCTAATCACGACGTACGCATATCGCATATGTAGAGTCGTAGAAATACCGTTGAATCATCATAGTCGACACTCGAGAGAACGGGAAGATATCCAACATTGCCTTTAGTGTGTTCAGCTCCAATCTAAGGTGCCCAGCTTTTTCATGAGATGTTTAAAAATGTGTCTGTGAGAATTCCAGGTCTGCGTTGGTGCTCTTCGCCAACTGCTAGTGCACATTTTCAAAGAAGCGTTGGTACCGCGAACGTCTTGACGACCCTGAGAAAAAGAGGACTCTTGTCACAAATATCTCAGCCTGAATCTGTGCTCGAGCAGAAACTAATGAATGGTGAAAAGATTCGCTTGTATTGTGGCGCAGATCCTACTGCGGGGTCTTTGCATTTAGGAAATCTATTGCCGTTGATGGCACTGTTGCATTTTTATATTGCAGGCCACGATATTTATACACTGGTTGGGGGTGCTACTGGCCATGTTGGTGATCCTAGCGGCCGAAATACGGAAAGAGTTACAATGGAAAAGTCGCAAAGGTTGAGGAACGTCTCGAAAATTGAGGACCAGCTTCGCACTTTCTTTAATCTTGGGCTAGAATACTACAAACACAAGAGGAGCGATGTTAGTAGTGGCCAAGTGATGCACACTAATAACTACGATTGGTGGAGCAATATGAAGATGCTGGATTTCCTGGCCAATTACGGCAAATACATTAGGGTCCAATCAATGCTATCCCGAGAATCTGTGTCTTCAAGACTTAGTAGTCAAGACGGGATTGGATTCAATGAATTTACATACCAAGTTCTGCAAGCGTATGACTTTTACCACTTAAATAAGACATGTGGCGTTACCGTGCAGGTGGGTGGTAATGACCAGTGGGGCAATATCACCGCGGGGATTGATTTGATCAGCAAAATGGGTTTTGAAAATCAAAATCAGCCGTTTGGCTTGACGGTACCATTGTTGACAACATCTACAGGTGAAAAATTCGGCAAATCTTCAGGAAACGCTGTATTTATAGACCCACAAATTACGGCGCCATTCGAAATGTACCAATATTTCCTGCATTCTACTGATGAGGATGTCGGCAAACTTCTGAAAATATTTACTTTATTGTCTTCCGAGCACATCGAAGAGACCATCCGCTCCAGCAGAGAATCTCCTCAAGAACGGCTGGCCCAGAAATTGCTAGCAAGGGAAGTAGTAGACTTGATTCACGGTATTGGTAAAGGCCATGATGCCGAGGTCATATCTGAGATTTTATTTGGGAACCACAAACTAGACCTCCCGGTCTCTGAGATCTTTAGGGTTTTTCATGATGCCGACATTATAATTAGCTGCCCGAGAGGTTTATCGCTTGAACAAGTGATTGTAGAAGTTACTGGATGTTCAAAGTCGGAAGCACGTCGCAAACTAAATCAGGGTAGTATTTACGTGGGTCCTGAGCGGACGAAAATACTCGAGAATATCAGCAGTCTGGAACCGTTTTATATTGATAACAGAATCTTGATTTTGAGAATCGGCAAACAGAAATGCTTTATCATTGACGTCAGGTAACGGGAGTCTAAACCTTGTACATATATCGGTAAATCAACGTAGATGGCATCTGAACTTTTGTATACCACTCATAAATGCCACACTTTCAACACATCGTCAAACTATACACCACATACTAGAAACGCAAGATGCGCTCAAATATTATCATATGATTCTTTTTCGGCTGCCATGCTTGTCAATCTCGCTTGGCGTTGGCGAAAATCTCTGCTCCTGTCCAAGAAATAACGCTCCACAGCCAAAATAAAACGGGTGCAAGTAATACTGCGCTCCAGTAGTATAATCTCAAAGGGTCATTCCACAACCTCCATAAGCTCACCAAGGCCACTGCTATGTATGCGTATGCAACTAAAACAATGCATAAATAGTTCCTTTCCGACTTCATTACTTTTTGGTTAGTTTACTTTCATTTAGAAAGATCAGATAATCGTTCATGCTAAAAGGTAAAATCCAGGCTTCTGCGAAGAACCCTCGGATTTAAAACGCTGAATATGGATGAGCAGGCGATGTTCACGCAGATGGCATCAAGATTTATGGCCCTGTACAGAAGTAAAGTTATACAGAAGTTCAGGGCCACGTCTGATCTCCCCAAACTACAAGCACTGCTTCAAAGGAATGAATTCGCTAGGACATTATATGGATTGAGCCAAAATTTGTGTACCAGATACGAGTCTGACCAATGGCAGGCTCAGACGCTGGATAATATTGATCTAGAAATCATTTATGCCAATGTAGAATCGATGGAGGGTCCTGAGGACGATGTGGATAAACTAGTGAAAGAATTGTTACGGTATTTCAAGAACGACTTCTTTAAGTGGTGCAATAAGCCAGAATGTGAATTATGTGGTTGCCGAAATGAGGATATGATTTCCATTGGCAACCAGGATCCCAATTCCGACGAACGTCGGTTTGACTGTGGAGGGGTGGAACTATATAAATGTCCTAATTGTGGGGAAACGACCAGATTCCCTCGCTATAATGATCCAGTAAAGCTACTAGAGACTCGCAAAGGCCGTTGTGGTGAATGGTGTAATTTGTTCATGCTTATCTTGAAATCTTTCGGCATCGAATCAAGATATGTATGGAACCGTGAAGACCACGTATGGTGCGAGTTTTACTCCTCCTATCTCAAGCGCTGGGTACACATAGACTCCTGTGAGCAAAGCTTCGATGAACCCTTTATCTACTCAGTCAATTGGAACAAGAAAATGAGCTATGCAATAGCCTTCAGCAATAGCGGCGCAGTGGACGTCAGCAATAGATATATCGTGCAAAATAAACTTCCCAGGGACCAAATTTCTGAGGGAGATCTCCAGCTCTTATTGCAGAATATTACTAAACAATTGCGTTCAGGTCTGAACGATGAGGAAATATACCGGCTTGCGTGTCAAGATGAACAGGAAAAGTTAACGTGGGTCAATAGCACTGTCGAACCTTCAAAGCCAACGAAGACTACCGATTCTACTAAAGGACGAGAGAGTGGCTCCGCCAGCTGGAAGAAAGACAGAGGCGAAGATGGAAAACGATGAATTTAGAGTGTGTATAACATGTATAAATGATTTGCAAATAATATTACTGAACTAATTCTTCGAATTTATCAAAGAAATCAGTGATCTGTGCAGTCGCCCACGATTCGTAATTTCTGTCCAAGTATGCCAAATGCCCACCTAAATCAGAAACGCAAAGTGTTAGATTTTTATTCTCTCTGGAGCATTGGTATGGAATGGAACCCTCGCCCACGACTGGATCGTCTTTGGAATTAATAATTAAAGAAGGAACCCTAACATTAGGAAGCTGATTGCAAGAACCACATGCTTTGTAGTAGTTGAGGGCACTGCTAAACCCCAAACAAGGTGCAGTAAACATGTCGTCAAATTCCAAGGTAGAGGAGAAAAAGTGTGCTTTCTTCAAGTTCTCCCTGGTAAAGACACAGAAAGATGGATTCTTCGGGGTTGGTGGTTCGGTAGGTCTTTCATCTTGTTCTTGCTCTTTGTACTCTAATTCATTGATGTTTACCTTGACTAGTTTTGTCAGAAACTGAGCAATGCTCTTGGAGAACAAAGTGCGCGACCACCAGTCGCCATTCATTTTTAGAGCAGATTGATATAGGTCCCAAGGTGTGCATAAAAAGGCGGCAGCCTCTATAAGAGCCTTGTCACCTTCTTCGCCCAAATAATTGCCCAACATAGTACCGCCAAAAGAGAAGCCAACTGCAAAAATCTTTCTAGAGGGTTGACGAGCCTTTTCACGTTTGATGAATTCCCTGATATCACTTGTGAAGAGAGCGTAAAACAATTTACGAGTGGTGATCTTGGACCGAGCACAACCCCTGCAATTCAATACTACCACTTCAAATTTCTCATTACTAGCGTTAGACAAGTCCTGGTTCAAAGCTCTGATGATTGGCTCGTGAGATCCACCAGCTAATCCGTGAAGTACCACGACAAGCGGCTTCTCAATTGAGTGAACCTTGAGCTTTTCTTGTTCGTTCAAGAACCGTGTTCTCGGATGCAAACGAGGCCAGTTTCTTGGGTGTGTGGCTTCTTCATCAGCTTTAAACTTAATAAAGTCGAAGGTAGGAATTTTGGTATTAGACCGCATCGCATAACTAGATTTCCATTCATTCATGACCCAGTCAGCAGTACATATACCACCATCTGAAAAATTGATCACCTCCCGACCGTAGAACACCGGAAAACTTTTGGAGAAGTCTGCTCCGCCCAAATACAGCGTCTGTAAATATCCAGTAAAAAGAGCTGGATGAAGTTCCAGCTTCGCTTGGTTCTTTAGGTTAGGAATATGCTCGGAGATGAAATCGTGCAACTCAGCAGTACCTCTTTCGTTCTTCAACTTAAGTGAAACTGTCCCTTGTGGATTCGACACTTGTTCAACCGTGCCGTGGTATCCCCAGTGAAATGGGTTTAATAGGGGAACTTGCATTCAAGATAATATTTGGAAGGTAGATTGAGAGGAGGTTTCGATCTAATGAAAAGGGTTTGAAGAGAACTGCAAGCTGTTCTTATAGGTACGCCTCGACTGTTTTCACTTCGCAGTTACCGCTTCATCTTCAGTCCGTAAATCGGCAGGTGATGTTTATTTCGCTCGAGCGAATTATCTCCGAGACGCCATGACTACGATGACAGCAGTTAAATAAAGACCAAGGCAACTAATAATCATAGTGACAGTTGTCTTGAAAGTGAAAATTATTTGAATATACAGGTGATAGACATGACGATGTAATGGTGTAATGCGAAAAGTTGGTTACTATTCCACATCTAGGTTTATTTGTTCAACCACTTGAACTTGGGTATTCGCACGTTGGGTCAACGTTCTGAATAATTTTAGTGACAGTGCATTGTCGTGAAGTTTCGCCTCAATCTCCCGTCTAGCCGCTTGTTTCTTGCCTATAACAGTCTCACAAGACTTCACAACCTCACGAGAGGGGAATCTAAGGACGTCGCGTACTTCATCAGAGATTCGCTTGGCGTTTCGATGCGCATAATCCATTTCTTGCAGTTTAGACTGGTATTTATGCGACAAATTGAGAGGCAGGGCTCGTGGCAAGTCATGTATCAAGTACGCAACTCCTAATACTGATCCTACCAATAGAACTGACGTGGATACCCGGGTGAACGACTGCCATGAGAAGAACCTCGACCCGTACACTAGTACTGTCGTGAATAACCGGGTACCTCCCCAGGAATATACCGCCAGTGCTGGAATCTTCGATGTAAAGAGAAGCGATGGATTCGTCCAGTATTTGGTCACGGAATAATGATCAAGTCCCAGAGTCGTGAACCAGCCTGCGTCTTTGGGGTCGATGACCTCATCAAGCATAGGCTTCTCGCCATATAATCCCCAGCTTAAGTACCCAAGGAAGCCCTTCCACGAGGGTGATAATAAGTCGGTCACGTCAAACGCTACATTCAGGGCCTTTAACGATACATGTTTTTTCTTCGTAAACATCAAATCGCTCTTAAACCTACGATCTGACATGAATTCTTCCCCCAGCTCAGATTTCCCCACATCATTGATAGTTTTGACTTTGATGGATGTGTCGTTTTTGGCCTTAAACTCGCTCGCCACCACACTGTCCTTGATTCGGTCCAAGATGAATTGTCTAGACCGCCACACGTAGTCATAAATATTTGCGACCCCTTCGTATTCGGGAGAGTCTCGCGGAGAATACTCCAGCGCCATATTTATTCTATGCTTGGTAAAATCGTATACTTCCCCAACGGTAGCTTCAATTATCTTATCCACTTGATCAGTTAATTTTTGGCACTGGGCATTTGCAGAACTAATTTCTGGGTTCATCTTCCGCAGTTCTGTATTTAAGTTCCCATTTTCCAAATTGTAAAGGTTCACGTTCCAAGCTGCTATTGCTGAGATATCTTTCAGAATTTTGGTCAAGTATGTTTTGGCAGGAAGCAGTTTCGAGAGCGACCTCTTTTTAAGGACAAAATTGCGCAACGAGGTTTCTAACTTGTCAAAATCTGGATCATTGGTATCAAAATCACCGTCGTCATCGCTACCCTCAGGTCCGCTATCACCAGGAGGTCCTGGCCTTGAGCCACTTGACACAAAATGAATGAACTCGTTAGATTGTTTATGGGTCTCAGGCGACATTTTTTTGATCTGATCTAAGATCAACTTTTTACAGCGTTCTTTGTCTCTAATCTGGTCAAACTTGTTAACTACAAAAAACATCAACTTCTTTTCCCTGGATGCAACTTGGATAAACTCCTGACCGGACAATGTTAGTTGATTTTCTGAATTCACAACGAAGATTACCATGTCTATCTCTTCTTGACGAGATAATACCTCCGTGGTTTGAATAGAATCCAAGTTCAGTCCAGGAGAGTCAATTAAAGATATATCAACTGCTCCATTCCGCAGAAGGCTGAGATCCGCGGGCCTCTTGTCATCCTTGATGTAAACTTTTAGTAGTGAATATAATTCGGAACGGTAAACTAAGTCGGAGAG
The DNA here is from genome assembly GCA_030562185.1 of Lachancea sp. yHQL494. Classification (NCBI taxonomy): domain Eukaryota; kingdom Fungi; phylum Ascomycota; class Saccharomycetes; order Saccharomycetales; family Saccharomycetaceae; genus Lachancea; species Lachancea sp. yHQL494. The sequence continues at coordinate 435,771 of JAJMGS010000033.1, read as the reverse complement.
CTGATCGATTGGGTAGACTCTGTAAGTAGACTTATCTCGGATATTATAGGCATCAGTAGCCTCCTTAACGGTAGGAGCTACTCCTAGGGGTATTGCGTGTACTTCCTCAACATCAGTGTACCCCCGGGCCTCCAGAATTTCGCAAAACACATTAGTGCATGGCAGTTGGTCTACGGGCATGATCCTGCGCTTGAGCAATGCATTGCAAAAGGTAGACTTTCCAGCGTTTAGATCACCGGTGATGAAAACTTTCGAAGATGTGTCATCAACACGCTTTTGTAACGACTTTAGATGATTTAAAGCGCTTTGCGCACGCACCATGAATAATTTGGCAATAGCATTTTTGTCCAAGTTAACATTATTTCTTTCGCTCCCTCTGAACTTGAAATCGATCTCTAAAATGTGCAGCTTGCAATCATTAGCATCCAGGGGAACATAGATTGGCCTAGTCTTGTTTTCGTTCGTTAAAAAGAGAACTAATTCTTCTGCACTTTGAATACCACGGTTCAAACCAACTCTGTTATTATTGTAATTCCATTGACTCAAATGTAACGAAAGCATCCTGTCATTCGAGTGACGACGTTTGTGGCTTGAGTCATGTACTGCTAGATGGTTTATGTCATCTGCAACTGTTGTGGCATCGTCGTTCGTTAAGTCGTGAGTGGATCGGGAATAGATTAATTTTTGTGGATTTGCGGGAATAGCGGTCGATGCGTCATCCCCGACCAGTTCAGCATTGTAATCATCTTCAAAGGCAGTTTCACGTTTGCTTGAGCCTTGGAATAGCTCTTTCTGAGACATATTCGAGTCTCTTTACAAGAGTGTGCCAATTAATAGGTTTTAGCCCATCATCCATCATCTCAGTATTTATAAAGCATACATATATATACATTTCCGTCAAGAGCGATCAATATTAAGTAGTTTTGACGGGGAGACTGAACGATGTTGACAAGCTTCTGGAGTTGGGCTCCGCATGCTAATAAGACCGAGGTGATGTGGATAATCTAATTTGCTAAGAAGACGGTGAAACGACATATACAAGCTCTTTCACTGAATCTTTTTGTCTGTTTTGCGCTTTCTTCTTTTCAGCTTCTTGATGTAACTGTAGCACTCGACCTCACCATATCCATACAAAGGCTTGAAACTCTCAAGAACACCGCAATCTTCAAATAGATTTGGGAAAATCCAAAACCCCCCTTTTTCGCTGCATACCATAAGGGAAAACAAATAAATGATGAATCGTAGAATGGCGACCACGAAAAATAGCCCAATCAGCGCCAGAAGTGCCAGAGATATATAGTATACGACTCGTCTCATGGAGACCGGCCATAGCGGATACCCTACGAATGCCAGGATACCCACAACGATACCGACCACCAGCAAATAATCGGTGAGCGTCTTCTGATTATAGTTCCAGGTATAGTATTCATCTGGTTGAAGCATTGCTTTTTCTGAGAGTAGCAGGTTAGGGAATTCCTTGTTGGGCTTCAACCCGTGGTTTTTGCATTCTGCACTGTGTAGCTTTTTGCAAGGTGCCACCAATTGGGCCTTGATCAGAGCGATGAACACCTTCTTGGCATCCTCTTCATCTTTTACTGGAGGGTACAAGTCAGGTTGGTTTTCAGACTTGGACTTGTACTCTGGAGAGTTCAGGGCCCTTACAAAGCGCTTGTACCGGAAGAAATCCACTTGTCGCGCTTGAAACAATCCTTGTCTTTGCTTCAAAAGTTTGTTGCGGCGAAGCAGTCCTGCTATGGCCACAGGAGATTGTGGATTGGACATTGATGACCGGCTTCGAAGACACTTGTCTGGTTATTTGGTTTCTGGAATATCTGAGATTTGTTGCGAATCCAAATGACTTTGTAAACAAAATGAAAGTATTGTCATTAAATACGTACGGACAAGCTAATGAGGCGTGTGTAGGCCTATCGTCCCTTTTACCATAGAAGTTATGGTGACTTGGATTGCCGAAATTTTGATGTGGTGACTCTGAGGTTTAAGTAGATGTAGATAAGTTTTAGGGCAATGAGGTCCAAATCTATTACAGATAACGGGAGTGGAAGGCATCGAATAAAAGTCACTTAGAGTGTAACTCAAGCTGCAAAATTGGCTTTGATTGCGTTCGTATTTCGTACTGTTGTGCCGTAACTAAAGATTTCTCAAAGTCTGTTTGAGTTTTATCTTCTCTAGCTCATTATGTGATTTTTTAAGCCAAGAATTGTGATAAACTTGTTTTCCTCCATGTCTGCGCTCCTAGAAGTGCTGTTTTACAGCGAACAGGTTATACTGCTGTACCTGACAGTGCAAGTTCCTCTTGGATGATAGAGGTTTCGCAATCCTATGCAGATACCGATGTAGCGTAAATCACGAACACTATGACACATACGTACAGAGGGATGATAAAAATAACAATTCCTGGTAGGTATACGAGGGAGTAACTCAGCCTAGTCTGCGGTTTAGAACACTGGGGACAGATAACTAATTTAGATTCTAATGCAAAGCATTTTATAATAGTCAGATTGTTATAATAATATTATGGAATTGTATAAATGCCGCTGATTACTCCAGAGATCTTGATCCCTCAATTTTATCATTATTTGTAGTTAAGGTTGATCCTTCTAATAACTGAATTATTGAAACACTTGCTCCAATATATGTCGCGGCAAATACCAATGTTTTTCTGTTGTTTTTAAAGTGTTTAACCTTATAATTTAATGTAATTATACAAACGGTAAACATTGAAGATCTATTCTTTATTGAGGCGAGTCTGAACCAGCAATGGAAAGCTTGCTGATGTTCTTGTTTAATTCTTCCATAATTAGGTTGATTGAAGTTGTTCGTAGATGGAGGTTATAAATTTCTCTCCGTGATTATTTCAGCTATATAGGTGGTCCATATATCTAAACAGTTTGTCGGTATTTATACAAATTTTGGATTCAGCGTAAAACTTTTCACTCAATACTCAGGAACGATCGTATGATAAATCGGGTGATCCCAGATGGTCATCATCCGAGGTATCACACCATTTTGTCGTATCGTCCGATTCTTCGTGAGCTCTTTTAGGGCTTCACGTAGAGTCTTTCATCGACCGTCCATGTTTTACTGACATCACTTTGTACCATAATGTCGCGGTTCTCCAGCATGTGCTCACTCGTTGTATAATGCAATTGGCACTATCCAGCAGCAACTCGCTAGTTCTGACATATATAAATACCGATGGTTTATTCCATATGTCGAGATCCCACTCTTCATACCTGGAAAACCACGGAGGTGATTTATATCACCGAGTTCACCACTAGCAATATTATGTTAAGTAACATAACATGTCTATTGACGATATTAGTGATAACCTCACCGAACTCACATTAGGTGATAGAGACACAGAAAGCTGATATGAAATACCATCAATCCAGCCTTACGCTGGTTAATCAACTTTTTTGAGCATTGTATAATTACTGTCGCTTTAAATCATTCTGCCATCTTGCCATCTTGCGATCTTGCCATCTCCTTCTCTCTTTGCAGCACGTCTAATTGTCTTTACGGTAAGTTAAATTACACTTCAAATGCGAGAATACGAGCAGACCTTGTAATAACGCATAAGTGGTCTGCTCCGGCTGAAAATCCGTCTTACGTACATTCTACAATTTTCCTACTCTAGAATCCGCCTGATAACTCTCATTGATTAATTCCAACTTCAATAACTATTCAATAGAATTCTGGTCAAGTTTGGTGCAACCTATGTATTCCATAACATTATGAATCATCTCGAGCTCCTCAACGACAGAATGGGAAAAAAGGACATAAGGCCTTAGGTTCCTAAATTCTTTTTTTCATCTTTTTGAAAAATTTTTATGGCGATGGGCTACATTGCCTAGCGATGAGATAGATGCGATGAGCTTAACCTTTTAACCAACTTGTCAATACTAGGACTAGAGGCCGGTAAATTTTGTGGATCAGAATTCGTAAACCACTACTGGGATATAGAGAACATTTAAAAGCGTATCACTTCGACGAAGCTTTGCTTTTATCACCGAATTACTTTCCACTTCAGCCCTTTTCCTTTTAGAAGCTTTAACCAACGATGCAGCTGTCTTGGAAGGATATCCCATCGGTCACAACCGCCAACGATCTGCTGGACATTGTACTCAACAGAACCCAGAGAAAGACTCCTACTGTGATCAGACCTGGGTTCAAAATCACCAGAATCCGTTCTTTTTACATGCGTAAAGTCAAGTACACAGCAGAAGGTTTTGAGGAGAAATTCGACGATATGCTAAAAGGTTTCCCTAACATTAACGATGTTCATCCATTCCACAGAGACTTGATGGATACGCTGTACGAGAAAAATCACTACAAGGTGTCGTTAGCCGCTGTTTCGCGCGCCAAAACGCTGATCGAACAGGTTTCGCGCGATTATTTACGTCTTCTGAAGTTCGGCCAGTCTCTGTTCCAATGTAAGCAATTGAAAAGAGCTGCTTTGGGTAGAATGGCCACGATTGTCAAAAAGCTAAAAGATCCCCTTGTCTATCTGGAACAGGTTCGTCAACATTTAGGCAGATTGCCCTCCATCGACCCTAACACCAGGACTCTCCTGATCTGTGGATACCCTAACGTAGGTAAATCATCGTTCTTGCGTTGTATCACCAAGGCCGATGTGGAGGTTCAACCTTATGCTTTTACCACAAAATCTTTATATGTGGGTCATTTCGACTACAAGTATTTGAGGTTTCAAGCTATTGATACCCCAGGTATTCTCGATAGACCTACTGAAGAGATGAACAACATCGAAATGCAGTCCATTTACGCAATTGCACACTTGCGGTCTTGTGTTCTATACTTTATGGACTTATCAGAACAGTGTGGCTTTACAATTGAAGCTCAAGTTAAATTGTTCCACTCTATCAAGCCCTTGTTCGCCAACAAATCCGTTATGGTTGTTATGAACAAGACTGATATCATCAAACCTGAAGACCTAGACCAGGAGCGCGCCGCAATGTTGCAAACTGTCGCTGAAATGCCAGGTGTGGAAGTCATGGCCACATCTTGTACTGAAGACGAAAATGTGATGATGGTAAGAAACAAGGCCTGTGAAAAGCTTCTCGCCTCCAGAATCGAAAACAAACTAAAATCGACGGCTAGAATCAATAACGTCCTAAACAAGATTCATGTCGCCAAGCCTCAAACTAGAGACGATGGTGTTGATAGATCTCCCTACATCCCTGAAGCTGTCAAGAAAATGGCTAAATATGACACCGAGGATCCTAATAGGAAAAAGTTGGCGAGGGAAATTGAGGCTGAAAATGGCGGTGCTGGTGTCTTCAATATTAACCTAAAGGACAAGTATCTACTTGAAGATGATGAATGGAAAAATGATGTCATGCCGGAATTATTGGATGGAAAGAATGTATACGACTTCATGGATCCTGAGATCGCAGCTAAACTGCAAGCTTTAGAAGAAGAAGAAGAGAAACTTGAAGCTGAAGGTTTCTACAATTCTGATGAAGATGAAGAAGAGACCTATGATGGGCTTGCTACAGAAGAAGTGACAGATATCAAGGACAAGGCCGCGTGGATTAGAGATAGACAAAAGAAGATGATTTTGACTGCCAGGAATCGTAAAGCTCTCAAGAATCGTGCTGTCATGCCTCGTTCCAAGCTCTCAAAGTCATACGGTGACATGGAAAAACATATGTCTTCTTTGGGACATGACATGTCTACTCTTCAAGACAAGCAAAAAGCTGCGGCTCAGAAGAACAAATATACCGAAACCGGTGCTGACGTTGTTTTTGGCGGCGTAGAATCTGCCACTACTTCCTCTAATGGTGGTAAATTGAGACAATCTGACAGACTTCTGGACGGTGTTGCTGATAGCTCTATGAGGTCAAAGACCGATAGATTGGCCAAACTTCAAAGGAGAGATAGAAATAGAGATGCAAGACAAGGTGAATCCGACAGACACTCGACCGCTGCCTTGGCCAAACACTTGTACAGCGGCAAACGTGGTATTGGCAAGACTGATTTCCGTTGATGTGATTGTCCCGAGTCGACATTCAATGTCTGTCATTCGGTTTTCTCAGGTGGTTAAATCAAGGTGGCATTGGTTCAAACTATGTATATTATTTACGGGCTTCTAGAGATTAGATGTCACAATTTGACATTAGACCTTCGCAGTTTTCATATCTCTTAAGTTTCAACGTCACTAAATATGGGCTTAGTGTCACATAATCACAAAAAAACAACAAGCCTCAGTCACCATTTTTGTGGACCACTTTCGCTATAGGGAATAGTTACATTAATCTTTATACTGAAGAACTTAGAAGAGGTCGACGTTGCTATTTAATTCGCTATTTAACCTCAACATTTAGTTATGTCTGGAGAAAACTCTCTTGGTTGTCCAAACCCTGGCGCCGAAAAAACTGTGGCATGGGAAGTTGCAGATCCTCAGTTGCATAATTCAGAAACCAGCATCGAAGCAAAGCACTGCCCAAGTGAGGACGTTCGCCGAGATAAGGGATATACCACTAGTCAAACAACTCCCACAGAAGTCAAGCAACCTGAAGATCTATCGTGCCTCAGCAATGAGGGCAGCACAGATGAAGAAGCCAAACAGGTAGCTTGTAGTGTACAGGATATATCGGCGGAAAACGTGCCCCCCTACACTGCATTCTCCAATGGACAAGTGTTTATTATTTTCGCCATAATTATCTACATCGGTTTCCTTGGTCCATTGTCCGGTAACATATACATCCCGGCTTTGCCAATCCTACAAAACGTTTTCGGACTCTCTGCCACTGCTATAAATGCAACAGTGTCTGTTTTTATGGCCGTCTTCGCAGTGGGTCCCTTGATTTGGGCAAGCTTTGCTGACTTTGGTGGTCGCAAAATACTTTACATGATCTCGTTGCTGCTGACTGTGATCGTCAACATCTTACTTGCCGCTATTCCCACCAATATTGGTGCACTGTTTTTTCTGCGTATTATGCAGGCTTTTGCTTCTAGTTCTGTCATGGCTCTGGGCGCCGGAACTGTAAGCGATATTAAACCTCCCAAGGTGAGAGGAAAGGCTATTGCATACTTCATGCTTGGCCCTAACATGGGTCCTGTTTTAGCTCCTATCATTGCTGGTTTGATTTTGGTGCATGGATTATATTGGAGATGGCTATTTGGCTTCACCAGCATCGTGTCTGGAATCGGACTACTAGTGGTAATAATTTTTTTACCGGAAACCTTGCGTTGCATTGTTGGTAACGGAGATCCTAAATGGATCGACCAGAACCTTGAAAGCTCCAAGTTTGGGTACGGAGGTATGTCAAAAGACAGTATTCGCACTTTCAGTGACATTGGGTTCTTAAAACCCGTATGTCGATCGGTAGAGTTCCAGCGACTATATCCGAGGCCCCCCAAACCTAGTTTGACTGTGTACTGGAGTCTTATTACATTTCCGCCGGTCTTGGTGTGCTCATTAACTACAGCCATTCTTTTTGCGGCATATTATGCGTTTAGTGTCACTTTCTCGCATTTCCTCCGAGAGAGGTACCATTTAACTAATTTGCAAATTGGAGCATGCTACGTGTGTCCTGGCATATCCCTTCTATTAGGATCGATTATCGGAGGTCATTTATCTGATTATTTTCGTCAAGCGTGGATCAGGCATCACCCCGGAGAGAGTTTCCCTGCCGAGAGGAGACTTCTTTTACAACTGTGGGGCGTTCTTTTCAGCATCTGCGGCTGTGTTGGATATGGTTGGAGCATTGAATTTCACCATCACCTAGCCGTGGTGCTAGTGTTTTCGTTTTTTACAGCTTTCGGTATGACGTGGTGTTCCAACACGAGTATGACTTATTTGACGGAATGTATTCCGAAGAGAGCTGCAGGAACCGTAGCGGTGGGCAGTTTTTTCAGAAACATCGGGGCTGGTATCAGTTCTGTAATTATCATGAAACTATGCGACCGAATGGGTGTAGGCTGGTGTTTCACAGGCCTGGCATTCTGTGAACTTGCTTCGATGGCAGGTACTGTATACTTGGTCTCCACTGGAACCAAATGGAAGCAAGAGAGGTAATTCCATCCGAAAGGTTTTGGCACCATTTTTTTGTCATGTAGATATGGGTTATTTCGTGTCTAGGGTACCAACGTAGATTACCAACCTACTTAGCCATATAGTAAAATGCTTATAATTCTTTGGTTATAGGATTAAGTAAATCCAACCACTTGTGTATCAATGAATTGACTGGTACATCTATCGTGATACAATCGAGAAAAACACTGGTCCAACGCTGGAAATTAGCTTCATAGCTTATGATACACGATATCATGATCATACTAAAGAAGCCTCCGGCTTAGGCCTGTTATTTTTTTTTCATTTGATATTCGATGCTAAACGAATCCGGGCGCTAATTAATGAGTCAAAATGAAAGGTCATCTGCCAACTAGATCATAAACACTATTAAAGGGCGCACGTTTAGTTTTACTGGTACTTCAAAAGAATTATCGACCTTCCTGTTACCGCTGCGCCCGAAATACGAGCTCATTAGCGCTCTTTTTCGAGTTTTCAGGGTTCCCATAGGTTCCATATATGTCCTGTTCGCTGCGAGGACAATTCGTCGATGCCTTCAGTCCATTTTGGTTTGTTACAGTCATGGGAACTGGTATTTCTGCCAATATCTTGCATTCATTCCCTTATGAAGCAAGGTGGTTGCGAATTTGTTCCTATATAATGTTTACCGTGGCATGTCTACTCTTTCTGTTCCTACTGGCAGTGCTCGCGATTAACCTGGGCCTAAGGGCGCGAGAGCACTCCTTGAAGATTTTCTTCAGGCTTTACTTTTTTGACAACACCCATAATGTATTCTGGGGTACGTTTCCTATGGGTTATATCACGATTCTCAATTACATTTTCCAAATCGCAGAGTTCGAACTGAAAGACCAACCAGTGGCTAACGGTCTTACGATCTTTGTGTATGTTCTATGGTGGATTGGTGTTGTGCTGTCGTTATGTTCTGCGTGGGGAGTTTCTTTTTGCATCTGGCTCAAACATAGCGGATACTGGGAAAATTCGGACCCTGAACCATACAAGAAGGTTATGCATCAACAATTACAGAGTACACTACTGCTTCCCGTTGTACCACTGGTAGTCATCACTTCCAGTAGTGGTGTTTTTACAATGTCGCAGTTGTTTCTCATTAACACTAACCGCAACGTCCAGCTGCTCACGCTGGGAGTGACTGCATTGCTTTGGTTCAATGCCTTGCTATTAGTCATTCTGATTTTAAGCACCTACGTGTGGAATCTTTACGTCAACAAGATTCCGCGCGTGAATATTATCTTAACCATGTTTCTAGTTGTTGGCCCCATGGGACAAGGTGCTTATGGGATTCTACTCTTTACTGACAATATCAAACGCTATATCGAAAATTATTACGCATTGACACCTGCCGATGGTGAGGTCTATCTGACAAGCCTGGCTGTCAAATGGTCATTCAAGGTTTGTGGTATTGTGTTGGGATTATTGTTGATTTCTAACGGCATTTTCTTTACGGTCCTAGCTTTTGCTGCGATTCTCTCGTACAGCAATACATTACGATCCTCTTATTCGGGTTTCAGGATATGTACCTTCCACAAGGGCTGGTGGGCAATGACATTTCCTTTGGGAACAATGGCCCTAAGTACGAAGGAGCTATATGAACAATACGGCTCGTACGTGCCGATTTCAGCGTTCCGAGTTGTGAGTGCCATATACTCTGTTCTGTGCGTTGGAACCACAGTTACGTGCCTTATAGGGTGTGCCTGTTTGTATTATAAACCAATTTTGGCTTCTTGTCTGGCGAAGCGAAAAGAATCGGTTGAAGCTTCAGATCTTGACTTCTCTGATGGATACCACAAATCACTGGGGGAGTAGGAGGTGGCAGTGGTCAGAATTACTTTGTTGACAGTCAGATTGTATGATTGAAAAGTGCCAAGATTGTCCTGAGGCTACGACACGATAATACAAAGTCATGAAATTTGTGGACTCGAGAGGTAGAAAGCAGCTCATGGTAACTCAACTGGATCTGTGGCCTACATTACAGCAAAGTACTGTAGTGCCTCAGGCTCATGTACGGATGATTTCGGGGACCTCTTATGAGATTCATTTACGGTTCCGGCGATGTCCGGACAACAGGCAAACTATACATATGCTGGCAATTATTCCAGCTACTGAGAACCCACTATTCAAATGTGGAAGAATGACTGAGCTGTTATACCGGTTACAGAGAAATTACTATTCAAATGTAGAAGATTCGCCGAGAAATGACTGTAAACCCTTTTTTAAGAGCCAACCAATTAAGAAATCAGATACAGAGGACTTTAGGGATAAGCTTAGCAAGTTAAGCATTGCTGAAGCAGAGCATGCCTCGACAAGCATATAGTGTTACGGGCCATGGTAAAAATCAAGCACAATAACTTAATGACTTTCTACATCTACGTTGCCTAATATGAACTCTGCGAGATGTTGAGCGATGCTTGAAGCACTCATTGTTAAATTATTTCTTATTTGACAGTAATTTTGAATTCGCTGATTTCTCTGAATGTTAATTGTAGATTCCCATTATCTAGAGTACTGATCGGTATTTATACAATTCTATGGTGTTCTGATGGTAATGCGACCATTTTAAAATGCATCGGATAAGCTTATGAGCAAATACCCAGCTTCTCTTGATTGTGCTATACATATCAACGTTGTTTTGTTCCTAAATAGAGGCAAGAACTGAAATTCTGCTCGCCTATGAGTTGCTGTGAGCAGGTGCTGGGCTGCTCTTTCCCAGTAAGCAATCTATAAGATAGACCAGTAACTCGATTTATAGTTGTTTACTGTAGGGATAAGGCTGATCATCTGTAGCAAGGCTTTTGAGTTTGGGAGTGCAAGGTTTGGTATTTAGCCGGCAGGGAAACCAGGTTGGCTATTCAAAGTTTTTTGTCTCGGCAGCAACAAGTCCCTGTTGTGACAAGCGACGAGCCTTATATTAGGAGGCACACTCAGCTTCTAGGTACCTCCTAGCTGTCGATCTCGACCTGCTGCAGCCACTAAGCAGTCATGCCTTGACGTCTTCTACTCCTTTATCTAGTGATTTCCCACCTTTTTGACCAGATGTTAGACTCGAAAAATCATTCGAAAAATAAGTTAACTCACAACTCGAACGTCCGTTTTATCACTTATTCGGTAACTAGTAACTGTTATAGAGACTCTTTGAATGCCTTTGAGCAAACAAATTAGTAAGCTAATTACACTCAGAAACATGTCCTCTAGTGTCAAGCATTACGATTACCTGGTTATTGGTGGAGGTTCCGGTGGCGTTGCCTCGAGCAGAAGAGCAGCTTCTTACGGAGCAAAAACGCTGCTGATTGAGGGGAGCGCCATGGGCGGGACCTGTGTGAATGTAGGCTGTGTTCCCAAGAAAGTTATGTGGTATGCGTCAGATTTGGCCACTCGTCTAACCCACGCCAATGAATATGGGCTTTTCCAGGGTACTGAATTGACCCGTGAGAAGTTGACTTTCAACTGGGGTCAGTTTAAGGAAAAAAGGGATGCTTACATCAAACGTCTAAATGGAATCTATGAGCGTAACCTAACTAAAGAAGGTGTTGATTTCATGTATGGTTGGGCCAAATTTAACAAAGATGGTCAAGTGGAAGTGACTAAGCACGACAGCTCGAAGGAGGTTTTCACGGCAGATCATATCTTGATCGCCACCGGCGGTACTCCCATTAAACCAGACAGCATTGAAGGTTACGAATTGGGCATCGATTCTGATGATTTCTTCAAACTTGAAAAACAACCTGAGAAGGTCGTCGTTTCCGGCGCTGGCTACATTGGTGTGGAGCTCGCTGGTGTCTTTCAGGGATTAGGCTCCGAGACTCACATGGTGATCAGAGGCGAGACTCTGTTGCGTAAATTTGATGACTCTATTCAATCCACCATTACCGACCACTACATCAAAGAAGGTGTTAATATTCATAAAAGTGCTAAAATTGACAAAGTGGAGAAGAACAGCAGGTCGGGTAAACTAAGTGTCCACCTAGATAACGGAGAAGTTATTACCGAAATTGATCAAGTGCTATGGACTATTGGTCGTAAGACCCAATTGGGCATTGGTTGTGAATACGTAGGTGTCAAACTCAATGACAAAGAACAAGTCGTTGTTGATGAATATCAAAATACAACAGCCCCTAACATTTACTCATTAGGCGACGTTGTTGGTAAAGTTGAGTTGACTCCAGTCGCTATTGCTTCCGGGAGGAAGTTGTCGAATAGATTGTTTGGTCCAGAGAAGTTTGTCAACCAAAAGCAAGACTATGAAAACGTACCAAGCGTAGTATTTTCTCACCCAGAAGCCGGTACCATTGGAATGACTGAAAAGGAGGCAGTTCAAAAGTACGGTAAAGAAAACGTAAAGGTTTACAACAGTAAATTTACCGCCATGTACTACGCTATGCTCGAACACAAAGCGCCAACCTGTTACAAATTGGTCTGTGCCGGTGACAATGAGAAAGTCGTTGGTTTGCACATTGTAGGTGATTCGTCGGCCGAAATGTTGCAGGGATTTGGGGTTGCTGTGAAAATGGGAGCTACAAAGGCCGATTTCGACTCATGCGTCGCCATTCATCCAACTAGTGCTGAAGAATTGGTGACATTGTGATATATTGCAATCCAAGGATAGAAATTCAAAGCGGATAAGATGTCTTGCTTCAGTACCTTCGTTTACAGGTTGCGAAAAGATGCCTAGTCGAGTGCTAGAAGCAGTTGACACGAATGCAGTTTCGTTTTATAAGTTCACAGTATTTTAAACTATCGAGAAATATACACACCTTTCCGAGATAAGTACATCCTTCATTTTGGTCGGCTTTGAGATAATGATTTCAGCTCGCATTAGCGAGGTGTTGGTTAGCTTCGATTAAATTACATCAAAAATTTAAGCCTTCAAGGAAGAAGCTCTTCTCTTTCTGACCTCAGCCTTTTCGGCCTTTCTTTCAGCCAATCTCTTGGCCAACAATTGGGCGTAGTCGGCAGCGGCTTCTCTTTGAGCTTGGGCGTTCTTGACCTTCAAAGCTCTTTGTTGTCTCTTTCTTTGCAATCTTTGAGGAGTAACCAATCTTTGGATTCTTGGAGCCTTGGTATAGGTTTTGTCGTTCTTGGAGACTTCTCTTCTGATGACGAAGTCACGAACATCGTCTTCCTTGGTCAAACCAAAGAACTTTCTGATGTGGTTGGCTCTCTTTGGACCCAATCTCTTTGGAATAGAGTCGTTAGTGATACCTTCTAGTTCTTGCTCGCCCTTCTTGGTGATAACCAAAGACAAGACGGCCAAGTCTGGCCCGACGATCGCACCTCTGACGGACTTTCTCTTTCTTTCACCATCACGTCTTGGTCTGTAACAAGAGTGACCTTTAGCCAACAACAACTTGACTCTGGTTGGCAACAAGACACCCTGCTTCATTGGAAAACCTTGCTTGTCGTTACCGCCAGAGATCTTAAAAACGTAACCTTTGAACTCGTCGCCAATGGAGTCACCGTCGACTTCCTGACCGATACGCTTGTCGTAAAAGACACGCACACGGTGCTCGTCGTCTATGTCGATGCACTTTTGAGTACCGTTGATTGGGTAAGAAATGTTCAACTGCAGGAAAAGGGAAGTTAGTATTGTGCAAGGAAAATTAAGAGACGCTACGCTCGAACCACAAAGCTCTGTAACTGGCAAACGAAAACTAGTTTGTTGTCCATTAAAATCAATTTGGTAGGTTTCCCGTCAAGTGCTGGCTAATATTCACGATATATTTTCCGTTCAAATTCATGCATTTCTCAAATGCCTCGATGGTAACTGACTTCCACTATCTCATCGAAACCCTTTTTGAGTTCCGTCATTTCGGTTTGCCAGTACTTTTCCTAGCGCTCATTGATCTCGCTTTCGCTGGTCGTGCTAATATTCACCCCATTACACAGTTAACATACCTTCATCTTGGCTTACTTGTTCTTAGTCTTCTGCTCTGTTCCAAAATTGTGAATCTTGATGATATATTTATTCACGTTTATTGGTGATTTTCATTAGGTTAGCGAATAATTTTTCCCACAGGCGCTGGGATCTCGCCAACCAGGATCCCATGGTTAGCTAGACCGAAGCTAGACAGTGTTTAGCTGGTCAGGAAGCTGAAACCTCACTGAAGCCCCACTGGAGCTGCTGGGAGCAGCTCCGTCTAGCAGAAAGAGATTCTGCCTAGCACCTCTGTTGGTTTCTGCCTGGCTCGTTTCTTCCGTCTATATTCACCAACAAGTTTCGATTTTCCAAGCGACGCAAAAAAGTTTCAAATAATTCTAGAAACTTTTAAAAATATTTTAAGAATGTACGGGTGTTGTATAATTAACAGTCAAACTAAGTGTATAATGTTCTTGATAATGGCGGCGGCACAAAGGATATCATTAGATCTGATTATGGTTAGCATGTCATTTGCTTTGTATGGATCATGCATAAACGGTATATGATGGCAGTTAGGGAAAACCCTTTGTTGGATAATAGATGGCAGTTCATAGTTGGTGATATATAATTGAAGTATATTCCTTCGTGTCAGTTTGTGGCCATAATATAGTCACGACAAGTTGATAGAACTTAAAGGCCAGCCATTGTACCATTCTGCCAGCAAGTCTCTCCGGCGTTTACCACGCATCAGAAATTCAGGAGTGTGATTGTAACAATTTATATATTCAGCCGTATCTAGCAGAACGAATGTGCTCGCCATCATATCTAGTACTCTGTCAGGAAAAATTTATCTACTAACGAAGACCCAGTTCGCTCACTTTGACCATAATATAGTAGGCCTAAACTCGCAGCAACCTGATTACCATGAGCTTACCTCAATATACTCCACAGCTCATTCACAACGTAGATGATATGCGTCAATCCTCGATGTAATCACCCGGATAGCGACTTAAGCCCTCTTGTTCTTATCGTCATTAGGATCGCCAAACATAAAGTATTTGCCCGATAGCGGCGTTTGATTCACGTTGATATACGGTGTCAAGCCGCTGCTCCCATTGTTGGCCGTATTTGATGGTGCACCTGTGTTTGCACCTGTGTTTGCACCTGTGTTTGCCTCTGTTAGTCCACCAGATTGAAGTCCCGGAGCATTGCCATTTGCCGAAGAGCTGTATCCCCAATCTTGAAACATAGATATTGATGCAGTTGGTGAAGCTACCATTAGGTCATTGGCAAATTTAGACGGCAGGGATCCAGTCAAGGGACCTGAACCAATTTCTGCAACAGAAGCCCCGGAACTTGGGTTTTGAGACCGCAGGTGATGTTCTATTTGTTGCTGTTGTTGAGCCAAATGAATGTGTTTCTGCATCAAATACCCATGTGGATGTGATAGGGGCGGTCCATTTGATCCTGTCCCATTAGCAGCCGTGCTCGTTGGGTTAGGTTGTAATGGGGTTGCAAAATATTGCTGTATAGAGGGCGATGCATTCAAAGCGGATGGGAGGCCATTGAACAAAAATCCGTTCCCGAAATTACCGGCACTCGTAGCAGTTGCCGACGGTAAGACGTTATGCGTTTTATCATTTCGATCTAGCCCTGTGCTTAAGATCGGAGCGTGGGCCGATTGGGGTGTACTGTTTTTGGATTGTGTGGGGTGCGGCAGCTCAATATGGCCCGCATTACTGCGAGCAAATTGGGACGTGGTGTTGGTAATATTACGTCCTGGAGAAGGAGCCGAAGATGTTTCACTTTTGATCGCCGTTCCTGAACTCGAAGGGATCTGAACCCTCAAAGCAGGTCTCGAATGGGAACCATTGTTAGTGGTCGTTGACGACGTACGAGAATGCGATTGGGCTCTTGAAGGCACTTCTTCAAGTGCCGCAGGCTGTGTATTGGACTCAGGCATTTCTTGGATACCTTCGCGGTCAGCTCCGAGTGGAATGGATGCAGATCGTAACCCTAGCTTCGGGTTTGAACTGGAATAAGAATTTCCCCCAAATGCGCTTCCAGCCATGGGATTGAACCCCGAGGTGAGTGCGTGAGGCTCACGGGAGTACGTACCAGGTAAGCTAGACCTAGACAATGACGAGATAGGTTGAGCATTGAAAGGCGGAAAATTGGAGGGGGTAGCTTCCGGGTTTGAAGCCACGGCGTAGAGGTTGTGGAATTGCCGCTGTACTTGCTGCTGAAGAGAGTTAAAAGAGGGATTTTGGGACGCTCTACTAGACAACGTCGTCGCGTAGGATGGCAGAACCGATTTTTTGAGCCTCTTCCTGGCATGCTTAGCCCCTAGTTCTTTCTTGGTAACTTCTGCCTCAGAGTCCTCAGATCCGTTCCGTGTTTTGGCGTTCGCGCCGTGTGAATCGTCATCATTGTAGTCGTTATCCTCGTTATCTTCATTATTTTCATCAACTTCGTCTTCTTCTCTAGTGTGACCATTGTGGGGGTTCCGGGCCATGCCCCCATCCTCCTCTTCATCTTCTTCTTCCTCCTCTTCTTGTTCTTCATCTTCTTCATAGTTAACATCTGGCGAACTTCGAGTGAGACGTTTCTTGGGCCTGTCATGGATCACCACACAGTCTTTCTTTCGAAAGTTCCCATAGTTGGCTGGTCCTTTGACGTCATGAGGTAACTTTGAATTTTGGTAGTGGTCGATCAAATCATCAGTATCAACTGATGAAAACTCGTAAAAAGTATTATTGGAACCCAGGATAATCACAGCAATATCTACTTGGCACAGTACTCCTAATTCGTGTGCTTTTTTGAACAGTCCTGCTTTCCGCTTGATGAACGTTCTGGCTAATGTTAGTATGCCAGGATATAATCAAAAATCAACCAAAAAGAGCGCACGTTTTTCAGTGCTAAAATTGAAACAATGCGAACCTGTTACTCAGGCCCAAGTTTAAAACATACACGGTGCGGTTTCGCTCGTCAACGATGGGTTCAATGGCTATTTTTCTACGTCCCATTATTGGTGTTATCTGTTTTTTTAGATGGTTGACATGGTAGATTGCATGTAAACTAAAAATAAAATATATTTAAAGCGATGAGGCAGAGATGAGTAAGATGACGATAAAGTGAGAAATATCACCTTGAGACAGTAGTTAGGGCGAGAGAGCTGAATTTGTAAGGAAATATGCAATTGGATTGAAGATGTTAAGAGGAAGTAGGCATCATTTTTCGTTTGTGTGAAACCACCGTTATATCCTGTGCCAAGCACAACTCTGTGTCGTTATGTATGCATGTCATGTGCATGGACCATTGCAGAACGAGTAGCTTTCCATCGCAATTGAGAGAAAACGACACGAAAGTCAATTGAGCGAAATATAGGTAACAGAGAGTCCCATGATATTCCGGGGAATGAGATTCAAAAGCGGGGTGGTCATCGTCTGGTGTCAGCATGGTACAAAGTGTCGTATAGGAACGAAACAGCGGGAAGATACAACGTAACGAAACAACAGCTGTAGATAGGAGGTGGTTTCCCATGAAGATGATGGGAACATTTCGAATCATTAGCTGTTAAATTCGTTGACTTCTAGTGGGAATTTCAAAGCATAGAATAATTACAGAAAGAACCAAATATTCCTTCTTACTGGAACTCCCACTTACAAAAAATACCGAAATTTACAGCATGGATTCCATGACACATACGCGGTAAGACCATCTTGCATTTTCATTTCTCGCTAGGCTTGCGCAGCGAATGTAGCAACCACCATTTCCTAAACACAGAGGAATGTAAAAAGGTCTACGCTATGCTTACTTATCAACTCCTTGAGATTTTCAGGTGACACGTTGTGGAAACTTTCGAATCAGTACTGAGTTTACAAGTTTCAGCAACCCTTACTACAGCGATCCCAATGGGAAAACGTTCAATACAAGGGTAAAAAATGTAGGCGCCCAGCTGGACGACAGACCTGGGAGTGCTGTCTATCCCGTTTTCCTCTATAAGACTTCCATCTGAAGGTTTGCCGTCAAGCTATTCTATAATGAAGTATTCTCGGAGAATGGCCTTCACCTGCTTTAGCCTAGAAACTGCTTCGGCAGCTACAAGCTAGGTTCATTTCACATCCAGTCAAAGGGAAAATGTAAAACAACGGAGAGCACAGACAGCATGTGAATAATGTGGAAGAGTCAGAACAAAGCCCAGAAATGGTTTTACAGTGGGTTCCCGAAGCAAATGGTATCATCCAGGTCACCGCCTTAAGCCTTCGCAACAAATCACCGATAAAAGCTTCTTTTCCTAAATTTCCGCTTCTCGTTGTTGATATGGGCAGCGGAAACCATTTTCCTATCTGGTTACGTCGATTGATATCCCCATTAAGCGAAATGTTGATGCAAGATTGTGCACTTCCCTGCTAGCCAAGATTAGAGCTAGAATAAACTGCGTACCAACTGCAAAGAAGAATTGATAAACACAGGAGAAGCATTGGCAAGTCTTAGGTTTCAGTTGTGAATTGTTTGATAAAAACATCCCACTGCGGTTTTCTGATTGCATCGCGATGAAATCTCACGCAGCTCTATATCTGGCAAAACATATCTGAGAAGCGAGAAAAAGGGAAACGAAGCTTCAGTGCTGCCGAATGAATCATCTACGATTGTCATCCCGCACTCATGAACCATTAGCTCAAGTTTGAAGAGCACATTATCTCTACTTCCGCAAAAAGTTACCTGCAATCTGCTCTCATCAATTACCGATTATGTAACTCAGCTAGGCGCGATGCATTACCCGAATTCGTTCGCCAAAGCTCAGTCACAAAACAGGACGTCAAAACTTGCCGTAAATCTTTCCTTGCATCTACTGCGATAGCGTGCAGCAACTACTGTGATTCCGCGTAGAATCAACAGGACATATATTTATCTGACATTTTATCTGACAAAAATGGTGCCCGGAATTCGATTTCCGAGATCTTGATAATCCTGGACGGCTACTTATACTCTAATCCTACTTATTAAACTTTTTTCGGACTTCTTTTTGAGATAATTGACCTTATCACGAGGCCGATATCTTTCTTCAAGAGATGGACCCTGGTGTAATGTACGGAATGCCCTAACCGACTTATGATAATGTTACTTCAGTGAAACGATGCCTTAAAGCTTGCTTGAGTGATAATTAAGCTGAGATCGAATCAGATGCATATAAATATTCGCTATTAACGATTTTAGAATGCAACTCTCATCTTGGACAATGCTTTGTTAGAAGAGTATTCAAACAAATATCCGCCAATCGTTGAAACCCTTGAGAGACATTGAAAGAATAGCAACAACTGGAGCAGTCTGTTCAATTAATACTTTTAACTTGTTATAGCCTTTCCTGAAGTTTACACACCATGTCGAGCGCAAGAGATCTCAAAGATGCTGGAGAAACCAACATTATTGACAAGCAAACAGGCCAGGTGTTCGAGCTCGATGTCGAATCGTTGTCACAGTCCAATACCTCTGCTAAGAAAGGGTCAGAACACACGCTAAAAAAGGGCCTGGGTTCCCGTCACATCCAATTGATCGCCCTTGGTGGGGCTATCGGTACAGGTTTATTCGTAGGGACCTCTTCAACGCTGAATAAATGTGGGCCTGCTGGACTGCTCACTTCCTATTTGATTATTTCGCTTGTCGTCTATACGGTGATGAATGCTCTGGGGGAAATGGTATGTTTCCTTCCGGGCACGGGTAGTGACATTAGTGGTTCGGTTTCCAAGCTGGTGACCAGGTACGTGGACCCTTCGCTTGGGTTCGCCACGGGTTGGAATTATTACTATACTTATGTCGTACTGGTTGCGAGCGAATGCACTGCAGCATCCGGTGTGGTGACTTACTGGACCACAGCAGTACCATCAGGCGGGTGGATCGCCATTTTCCTTGTGGTAGTCGTTTTACTGAATTTCGGTGCCGTCAAATACTATGGTGAAAGTGAGTTTTGGTTTGCTATTATCAAGATCCTGTGCATCGTAGGCCTGTTGATAGTGTCATTTATCCTGTTCTGGGGTGGGGGTCCCAATCACGACAGATTAGGGTTCAGATATTGGAAGCATCCAGGCGCTTTTGCCTATCATATCACTACTGGTAATACAGGACGGTTCTTGGACGTTTGGACCGGAGTCATCAAAGGTGGATTTGCATTTATTTTGGGTCCAGAATTGGTTGCCTTGACTTCTGCCGAGGCCGTTGATCCCAGGAGAAATATCGCCAGAGCCTCTAAACGTTTTGTTTACCGTCTGGTTTTCTTTTATATTACTTCTTCCTTGGCCATTGGCGTTATTGTTGCTTCCAATGATAAAGCATTGTCCTCCGCTCTTGCACAGGGCAAAGCAGGTGCCGCGTCGTCTCCCTTTGTGATCGGAATCCAAAACGCAGGCATCAAGGTTCTTCCCCACATCATCAACGCCTGTATTTTGACATCAGCGTGGTCTTCAGGCAACTCGTTCCTGTTTGCCTCCAGCAGATCACTACTTTCCATGGCAGAAGAAGGTACCGCTCCCAAGATATTTGCTAAAATCAATAGGTTTGGTGTTCCTTACTACGCAGTCGGCGTGAGTGCCCTTTTCTCATGCATAGCGTTTCTAAATGTATCATCGGGAGCCGCAAACGTGTTTGCGTGGTTTTCTAATATTTCGACAATATCAGGTTTCATTGGGTGGATATGCATCGGCGTCGCGTACCTAAGGTTCCGCAAGGCCATTCTCTTCCGTGGACTTTACGATCGCGTACCATTCAAGACTCCATTACAACCCTATGGAACGTATTTCTTTCTCATCGTGGTATCAGTCATTTGTCTAACAAATGGCTACGCGACGTTCATTCCTAAATATTGGAGTGCAGCAGATTTCGTGGCGGCTTACATTACCTTGCCAATTTTCTTGGTGTTATGGTTGGGACACAAGCTTTACTCCAGGACTTGGCGCTGTTGGGCCTACCCGGTGGCAGAAATTGACGTAACCACCGGGTTGGCGGAAATCGAGGAAGAGACTAAAGAGCTGGATGGGAAAAGAATAGTTCCCGAAAGCGCGTGGGAAAGGTTTGTCGACTGGCTGCTGTGAGAAATGCTCCTCAGCTTTGACAAGATAATATTCGAATATGAAGTTGATATATAGTAACAGGAGTACGTATCCGATACTCTGATAACAAATGATCTTACTTGAAAGCAGTCTCAGAGCTAGCCATCACCGGTTTTCTTTTTCAGAGTTATTTCGTTCGGTGATAACTCATTGGTACTCTCTGTACCAATGCAATACTAAGGACAATGCCTTCATCAGAAAGAATCAAGCTAAAAAGAAAACCTCTGGCACCTGCTCATCCGCAGACGCAGTGCGTAAATAGTTAAAATGTAGTTTTTCCTCCTAGAAAAATGAGAGTCGAGAAGCAAACCGTGTCAAAATCAGAATCTTACAAACTTCATCCGTCGAAATCACTGACACACCGACTACCAATGCATTGCTAACGGTCTGATCACATTTAAATCGAAGACCCTTTTTAAGCTAGAGTTTGTTTTTCAGCGGAGAGATTCGTTTCTGAACTCAGCCCAGAGATTTCGGCTCTCAGCAGAGCTAGTCATTCAAAGAATACCGTAAGATATTGGGTTTTTGTGAATTATTTGGACGACCGAAAATAACCAAGATTAATCCCATATCTACGAACATATCAAAATTTAGTTTCAACCAAGGATGCACGACAAGCCCGTAGGTTATAGTACACTACTGGTACTTTCCAGGAGAGCACTTAGTATCCGCATTTGTCGTCATGCGAATCCAATAACGTATCATATATAGATATAACTAAAGTAAGTATCACTTGTCTTATTCTAGTTAGCTCAGTCACCTCTACTTATACATGAGATCTTGACTTGAAGCACAGTTTTCTGAAACAGCCTGAAACTATCCTTTGAGGTTACCAATCATTTGAGGAAGTCTATCTTCATGCGACACTATTTTTACTGTGTCATAAAAGGTCAAAATGATAAACATGAACCTTAATTACCTTTTACCTTACAGCCAACCAAAGCAATAGTTGCCCAGCAGCAGCAGGACCACCACTACAGCTACAATTTCAGTGAACGTTGCCATTATTCCACTATGCAAATTTGATTCCTTACGGCACTACTTCGGCCAGACTTACTTATCGTGGCATAAATTAACTCCCGCGTTTCCAGCCATCCTTAAAGTGCCCTTGTGAGAAGAAAATCACGACAACATTCCGTGCTGATGATTCGTTCGTTCCTTGCGGCCAGAACTTGCTACTGCGGATAAATTAAAACAAAGTAGTAGTAAAAGCCGATGGTGGAGAATCCATATTCACGAACGGGCAAATGAATGCGGAGAACTGCGATATCAATTCCACTGACGGCAGACACATCTATAAAAGTATAAATACGGTATAGGGTTTTGAAGGTAGAGAAATTCAATCATATTTTGCATTCCTACTTAAGAGATTCGACCAGTACTATCTATAAAGAGAGTGCAATCTATTTCTACGTCTATACTTCCTTTATAATGGCTAAAACGATAGCTACAGGACTCGAAGTGCCTCGACCAAGACCAAAACTACCCAAAAATGTCATGGACATGTTTTCTTTAAAAGGTAAAGTAGCCTGCGTATCTGGAGCTTCCTCAGGTATAGGAAAAGCCGTCGCCGTCGCCTTCGCCCAGGCGGGAGCAGACATTGCAGTGTGGTACAACTCGCATGATGGACTGATCCAAACAGCGAAAGAATTGGCCAAAGAATACAATGTCAAGGCTATCGCTTACAAGTGTCCTGTCACTGATGAGGGAAAGGTGCGAGACACCATCCAGCAGGTTCTGAAAGACTTTGGAGGCAAAATTGACATTTTTGTGGCCAACGCTGGTGTTGCGTGGTCTGCAGGACCTCTTGTGGAGGCTGAGGAGAGTGGAGAGGCCTCCCAAGAGTGGGACAAAATCCTGCAAACAGATTTCCAAGGTGTGTATTACTGCAGCAAGTTTATCGGCTCTGTCTTCAAGAAGCAGGGCCACGGATCGCTAATCATTACGGGATCAATGTCCGGTCACATCGTCAACGTTCCACAAATGCAAACTTGCTACAATGCTGTAAAAGCTGGGGTGATCCACATGGCCAAATCTCTCGCAGTGGAGTGGTCTGCTTACGCTCGTGTTAACAGTATCTCTCCCGGGTACATTTCTACCCCCATTTCCGAGTTTGCTGTAGACAAAACCAAGCAAAGATGGCTAGAACTGACCCCCTTAGGTAGGGAAGGTCTACCGGAAGAGTTGGTGGGAGCATACCTGTATTTGGCATCTGACGCATCTACTTTTACCACTGGATCAGACATTATCGTGGACGGTGGCTATTGCTGTATTTAGAGCTGAAATAGAGCAGTTGGAGCAAAATAGTGCAACCCGCTAGTTGTGTAGATCAAATTGCAGCCGTGTAGACGATTTTTATAACCGAAATATACATGTCGAAATAAGTTGTAAGAGTCTACAAGAATACGTGCATTGACTGACGTTGTTAACTACTTTTCTGAGGCGCATATACGACGCCGCATGTGTTATGGAATATTTAACGTAACAGCACTAGAAAGATACACTTTTGTTCGATCGGAAGGCTTTTTTATATCTAGTCTGGTGCCGTACGTGCGGTATTTAGGCCTATGATTATATACGTGGGTCTATTTTCGGAGTTTTGTTAAACTCGATAAGCCAGCGAAAACAATGCTTGAGATGATCTTCAGCAACCTTTCAAAGAGTAAATCTTGTCTGTTGTTGACATTGTAGCCCTTCAGCCTTTTTCCTCAGACCAAAATACCATACTTCGGCTGTCTTCCGGTTTGATTTAACAAAATTACCCCTTTCCGCAAAGTAACCTAACGTAATCGAAATGTAGGCATCAGCATCCCGTTGATACTGAATCACTTTACCGATGTCGAAAATATCTCTCCTAGTGACGTGTTAGGGTGATGTCTAATAACTACCAGGTTCAGCTCGGCCCATGTTTATACCTCTTTCTTGGCATTTTATCTATAAGAAACTCGTCTAAGCCTCTAGATTGAAGTCTCAATATCAATAGATAATACTACCAACTATATCTTAAGCCAACATAGCACCCATCAAATTGTCCACTCGCTTGAACATCTGCTTGGAGTACATTATTACCGAGATCACTTTGGCCTGCACTTGTCGCTGATCTATTCTGAATTTCCATATATAAAATCCCTCTTTCCACTAAGAATCAAGAACTAGTTCCCAAACACTTTACTAAATCCCATCAGCTATACATTAAGTGTTTATATACGCACTTTACACCTACATAAGTACTATCCGAATAGGTAGTGCTTGCGAAGCTTCATATCCTTCGATCTAGACGCTAGCCAAGAGCTTTACGTAATGTTGGGACACATCTTCAAGAAATATCCAGAGCCTCTGGAAATAGGCTACTGGGGGAAACCTACTTCGACGATCGACTGGTGCGAAGAAAACTATGTGGTGTCACCGTTCGTGGCTGAATGGTCCAATACTATCACTAACAGCGCGTTTGTGGCGTTGGCAATGTATGTGACATGGTCGGCGTTCTATCACAAGTTGGAAAAGCGGTTTGTTATGATCGGAGTTGGACTGGGGACCGTGGGAGTAGGGTCCTGGTTATTTCACATGACGCTGCGGTACGAATACCAGCTCTTGGATGAATTGCCAATGATTTACGCTACCTGTATCCCTGCCTGGAGCATTTTCTCCGAAGAGAAGAGCATTTTACGTAACAGTCACCGAGCACCTTCTCTGCTCAGACAAAGCATCATTGGCACCATTGTCTTCGGTGCGGCCGCGATCCTGACCGTGGTTTATCTAATGTATCGCGATCCAACAATCCATCAAACAGCCTACGCAATATTGAACGTCATAGTAGTGTTTTCGGCAGGCGCTATGGCCGCGAAATATGTCCACGATCCGCTCGCAAAACGTAACCTCCGTAATACCATGGCGCTAAGCATTTCCATCTTCCTGTTGGGCTACTTCCTCTGGCAACTAGACGTCCATTTCTGTGCGTTCTGGATTTTCGTGCGCAGAACCTTCCTCCACTTGCCCCTGGGCATTTTCCTCGAGCTGCATTCCTGGTGGCACCTTCTAACTGGGTCTGGTGTCTACTTCTACATTGTGCATCTCGAATATCTTCGTATTTTGACCCATGGTCGGTCTGAAGATTACACCCTGTGCTGGAGATGGAAAGTATTCCCGGAGTTGATCCACACTTCGCGGAGTATCAATACCAAGTACTCTAAGGAATTTTTGGGATCCTACGTGGTACCAGAATCCGGTGTTAAGCTCGATCGTGCCAAGAGCGAGTAAGACTGACCGTAGGATTCTCTTGGCCAAACCTCTGAACCTGCATATAGTAAGTAACCTCACCAATTTATACATTCTAAGACATACATACACTAATCGAAGTAAAGAGGAGATCATCTAAGCCTTTACTTTTTACCACGGTTCGCTGCTGACATTCTCTAATTCAAGCGATAATAAGGTCGAGTGTTTTTTACGCCCCAAAGCTTATCTCTGTCGTCCTTGCTACAAATGCAGGACAATATCCACTGATATTTAATTGCAAAACCGACGAATATTGTTTTGCTTGGTTGACTAATAAATCAGCTCTCATAGTATTCAACTTTTCCAGTCGTTTCCGCCCAGTTCCTGCCGCCAGATCCTCGATTCCAAAATATAGATCGTCCTTCAACGACCTCCATTATGATATTTAACAGTATTCTCAAACCTGAAATGCACTTAGCAAGAGCTGACATATCGTGAGTAACTTGGTTTATCAAGCAGAGAAACGCATATATGTTGGAGCAGCGTGGGTCGCAGGAGTTCCTAGGCAGCCGCCTCTTCGGTAATTCTGCACCTCGAGCTTTCCGTATGCTTCATATCACGTCAAAATAGCTTGCCATAAGGACGCGCTCCATTTGGCATTCCCTAGAGCATTATGTGCACCAAATGAGGGTTCCTGTATGTTGGGGAACGTGTATAGCTATCGCAACCGCTGCTTACACCTATAATTGTACCATGAATTATTTTTACCCCCCAAGAGCGTTCAGGAAAACTATGTTCCTAACAATGGCGATATTCACACCCTTCCAGCAATACTTAACTGTTTGCAAAAATCTGGCGTAATTTGTGTTTCCTTTGCAACAACTCAACGCTATCAACTCGCACTGCTCTTGTGTGTGATCCCAGAAAGAAGGTTTGAATACATTGATACTTTAGTCAATTCTGTATATGTCCAAAGCACTGCCGCAGAAATTTATTGGGGCCAATTTTCTCAAAAATTGGTGAACCAACAATACCAAGTAGCTCGATGTAGACTCTCACTTCACTACCGAAATTCTGACAAAAAACACGAATATAAATTGGAGGAAACTCGCCTCTATAGTTTTTTTGACATGTACGGACCATCCAATTCATATCCCAATTTAGCGTAATAGTTCCTCACGCCGACGCCTGAAATTACCGATATTTTTTCTGACCCGTGCTCTTCTTTGGCAATTCTGGCAGCTTCCTCCATGAGTAGCGTACCGAAACCTTGATGCTGGAATTTGCGGGGGTCTCTTGAGTGGAGGGGCACAACCGAACCATACACGTGCAACTCTCTGACTATCGAGGTTCTTTGACATGTGAATTCCTTTCGGTAAGTAAACTTCTTTGACGCTTTTCTCAGCCTCAATAAGCCTATCAAAATATCTTGTTTGGGGTCCTCATAGGACAGAAATGTTTCCCAGCCACCATTAGCATAATAGTCTCTCCTGATGAGCTCCACTTGGTCGGGCTGAACTTTGTGGTGAACTTCCTGAATACCTACCTCCCTTGTACGAATGTCTCGGCAAGTAGTGCCAAAATCTTTCATTCTAGCCAGCGCCAATTCTCGTAAGTTACCATTGTCAACACCAGAAGTGACCAAAGGCATTGGGATATCTCTCTGGACACGATAAATTCTGGTCCACGGTGGAACTAGAGCCATGATTCTCGCCACCAAATCGACCAATGCATTGGCATTGTAGGACTTGTAACGACCAGTTTTCCATAGCTCGTAGAGCCCCGTTCCTCTGATCACCAAAGTTGGATAAATTTTCAGCCCGTCGGTGCGAAATGCAGGATTTTCAAAGTATTCTTTGAACTGCTCGATGTCTCTTTCCATACCAACATTAGGCAAATCAGGCATCATGTGCGATACAATCTTATAGCCGGCATCTTTTGCCACGCAGAACGTTTCGGCAACTGAACGAACCGTATGGCCACGGTTAGTGTCACGAGCCACATCTTCGTACAACGATTGGACACCGATCTCGAGTCTAGTGCATCCGTATTTTAGCATATCATCGAGATGTGTTTTAGTACAGTAATCGGGTCTAGTTTCAATTGTAATCCCAACACACTTCGTCAAACTCTGCTGAGAATACTGGATGGCTTCATCGATATCGTTACCATTGAATCCCGAAAGGGCATTGTGAAGTTTTACAATAAAATCTTCTCGATAGTCTTTGGGCAACGACATGAAGGTTCCTCCCATGATAATGTATTCTACCTTGTCGATAGAATGTCCGAGTTGTTTGAGTTGCTCTACCCTGCCTCTTGCTTGTTCATAGGGATCGTAACGAGCTCTAATGGCACGCATAGATGTGGGCTCATAACCTGTATATGATTGTGTAGAATACTCAAAATCGGAATCCGGACCACCCGGGCAATAGACACAAATATTACCAGTATAAGCGATGTGTGGACAGCGATGAGGTTTGCACATAACCGCTACTACGGCAATACCTGATGCTGTTCTAACCGGTTTGGCTTTGAGCTTTGGTAACAAGTATTTCTTGTACTGATCGGGAATCGAGTTAATGATATCAGTCAAACGAGGCTGTTGCTTAAGTTTGTACTTCTTGGAGTAGTTGGTGATGAGTCCATTTAGATTAATCTCCCTGGAAAAACCAGAGGTCAACGAACTGGTTAGTTCCAGTGTAATATCCGAACAACATTGGATAAAACGCTCTTTTTCGGGAGCAAGTTTTTGTTTGTTATTCTTAGGGCCATTTCCGCGCCTACCCATGGTTTGTTACAGATATAAACAACGAGAAGCGCTCACGCTTGCATTTATTTCTTGACTAGCTCATCGCTCTTCTCTTGGGCTGAAACTTTTTAGATCACAGATCACAATATACGCGGATTGCGAGTTGATTGGCGTTTAAGTCCTGTAACGAACATCCATTCCTACACTACCAAGATATAGTACGCAACACCTATGAGAAAATGACCGATAGATCACTTCCTAAAGATTTCTGTCCTCTAAACTATTTAATGCGGTCGGTTCAGTTTTTTCGAAAAGCTGATGTACGGATTCAGATGCACTGCTATACTTTGAAACGATGCCCTACGATCTAATACGGATGCTTTCGAAGCATTAGCAAGCATACCTTTCCTATGAATGAGACAAAGGGATATCCGCAAAGCATGCGCTGACCTATCGCAATCTCGGAATTTCTATGGTTAATAGATGGGCTATGAAATGCTTGAATAATCCCGAGAGCAGACGCTACAAAATGATGTATGATAGCTTACTTAGTCCACGATTTTCTATGTAATCTCTCCACCTGCAAGAGAAGCTTTAGGGATACAACGAGTCGCAGGGACTTCACATACTGTTGGGTTGGAACTTATTGAAATATGGTATCACTGTAGCACCAGTGACGAATCAATCACACTGTACCCGATTGACGGGTAGAATCATCATTTAACCGGTCTATTACCGCGCCATAGTGTTATGGCGCGGTACAATTTGAACCGCAAGTTAACATACAGGATTTCGACGCGATTCGAACGTAATTCTGCTCAGTCGGCCAGATGAACACACCTTTGGCGTTTACTTTAGCTCCACCGCTTAGCTATTACAGCGGGAATACCAAAACCAGTTGCGATTTCTGATCAATGAGAATGTTGTTAAATAAATTAGGGTTGACGATTTAAAATCAGTTTGTCATTCGGTAACTGGTCAATCTGGTCTCCAATGCATAATCACGTCACTCGCTAAGGGTTCATCGGGTGGCTGAACTTGTATATTAATACGAAGAGAAGAGTGCTTGGGGGGAGCAAATTCAAAGCTTAAATAAAGTTCAAGGACATTGCTAGATCCTCTGATAGAGTAACTAACAAAAGAATAAGGTCGTTTCTAATAATTTTTGCCTGGACGTATTCCATTCTCTAGTCTGATGGATACTTAATTTTTTGGCGATGCGGCTATGCTGCTTTGCTGCACTCAAAAGCATACAGAGATATGTTCACGTGTCGTCCTTTGGTCATTCCTTTAGTTAAGATAAGGCAGTTGACTGAATTCTGTCACATTCTAATATAAATTGAACGGACTATGTTAGCATCCAAAGTTAGTTAGAGTACAAGCGTAGTAGTTTGAAGTATAGGTTGGCCGATTTACTACCCGCTTTTAATAAGCGCCTAAGACTGGATTTGATCCCTAGGTTCGAGCACTTCAACTATACTGGAGTGGTATCACAAACCTTCCACGTGAGGAAGTTAAGAAAAAAAGGTGGCGAGCATAAACGCTTTGGATCATTAAGTTATAAAACTTAAAGAATTTTGATCGGCCAGTTCTGCCATTAAAAAGCTTCAATTGGGACGTCACAACGCTTCATCCCACAATTTGATATCTCTTGGACGGTATTTCGGCCCTTCCCCTTCTCAAGACTATGGGTCCCGAGGCTAAGAAGAAGAAGAATCAGAAGAAGAAACAAAAGCAGAAGCAGAAGAAAGCTTTGAGTAACGATGGAGATACTACGTCAGCGATAAAAGAAATGCCTAAAGAACTGGACGTCCCAGCTGAAAGTATCACGGTGGGGACTGAGAGCCAAGAACTACATACAAAGTCCTATGATAATGCTGGCAGGCTCACTCCAAACGGTGCTACTCAAAAAGAGCCACAAACGGTTGAGTCTCTATCAGCACCTGGTACTTCAAGTAATAGCATTGATGTAAACACCAAAGGTCTACAAGATGAAGAAGCAAGTATGGGAATAAATACTGGGTCGCCAACTGATTCGTTAGACGTCAGTGAGGACACCAGTGAAGTAAATGTTAACACGACCTCTGTCCAGTATATCTCCAACTCACCGGATAATATGGGTGCCAATTTACAGAGCCATGTCTGTAATGTAGGTGACACAACAGCTGAACTCGAAGCACATCTAGATCGTAATAAAGAAGGCGAAAGAACCCATGAACCAGTGGATATTGAAGACTTGCAGATCAAAAGCGCTTTCGAAGTACCACATCGTGTTGTCGAAGAACAAAATGAAGGAGACGTATCTTCTAGTCCTAATACTGGTACGGTATACCCCAAGGAGAGACCAGAGCGAGGCCTGAGAAACGAAGGAGTGCCACAACGAAATGTCCATATCGACAGTCCTGTAGAGAACCAAAATTGTCCAGCCGCACACGAAATCCAACAAGAAGATGGCGAAATCCCGGTAGGCGTGGAAGACCGTCGAGATCATACAGAATCAGTTAGTTTGGTGAGACCTAGTACACAAGCCGATTTAGGAAGAAGGCATGCTACCTCTTTGCAAGAGAGCAACTTAGAGCTAAATCAATTTGGTAACTCGGGTCTAGTCACTTCTACGGAATCGAATGCTGAAGAGCTCAAGGAGTCAAGCGAATCTAAGGATTTTGCCCGTCTAAATTTTTTACCGCTCGTAAACGATGGGGTTCCAGCAGATTTAGACTCAGGGTATACAGGAGTTGATAATACAAGTGACCCTTTGAGGTCGCCACAAAGAAAAGATACGCAAACTTCAATTGGCGAAATAATACCAGTTGCGAAGTACGACCTTAAAGTTGTGCCTGACACTGCCTTGGACCCCGCAATGGGAAATATTTCCAGGGAGCCAGCATTTGAGAATTACTCTTCTGGTCAGCCATGTGCAGACTTTACCGTATCTCGTCCTCAAGAGGATAAGGCTCCACTTTCCATGGAAGTTGGGTCTAAGAGTATCAGTTCGCTTGAGAATGCTGAGAATAGAGAAAAGAGTGCATTCACAGCAGACAAATCTCTTGCCAACGAACCGAAATCCTCACCTCAAGGACAGGACTTTCTATTTACTCAAGAGCATGACCAAGATCCCTTACCATGGGAGCAGCCAACTGAAAGCTTTGTGCGTGGTCCGGAAAAATTGCACGAAGAATTCTTAGACTATAATTCTTCACAAGCCGCTGTGACACAAGATAGTTCAATCTCCCATGTCCAAGACGATAACACAGCTGATGATTTGTTCGCGGATGAAACCGAGAGCGAGACGGAGACACTACCATGGGAGCAAAGTAAAGGTACTGCAAGTTTTTTATTATCGGCCAACTTGGCTTCCTCATCCAGTGGCGCCACTGAAAATTCGAAACTTGGCTCGTCAAGTGTGGGTCCCGACCGAAGTGCAAACCAAAAGGCCTCCGATCACTCACTTCCATGGGAAAATGTCGATGATGAAGATGGCAATGCTTCTGTCGTCCAGAACTCTCTTGACACTGGTGCGTCACCTAAGAAGTTCTCCTTTTTGGAAAACGACGATGACCTTTTAGATGACGACGATAGTTTCCTGGATTCAGATGAAGAAATTCCTAGGGAAGCGCTTGCAGTCCCAAGTGAAGGTTCGAGCATTCAATTTTCCTCAGGTAGCCTAAATATTAATGATCCCCATGTGGTAAAATCAACCCACATGGAGCATACTAGTGCAGATTCGGTTCACTCTGTCGAACGTAATATTTCACGCGCCGAAAACTCTCCATCAAGCGAACGAAGGACGCTTAGGTATGAACCCTCTGGCCAATCCGAAGATCTAACAGACAAGTCTCCACTTGGACCCGTTGGTCCTTCGAATGGAGTACTTCCCGCTGCTTCCTCAGTACAGTTAGCATTTGCGCCGGCTGTGAATCCCACCGAAAAGATACACAGGAAGTTGGATGAGGAGAAAAAGAAGTCTGACGCTTATGATTTCCCACTGGAATTGGCCTCTCGTAAACCCAAAAAGGTGAAACAGCCTAAACCTTTCGGTTCCGTGAGCCCCGCACTTTCTTCCGCTAATTCTGCTGGTGTTATTTCTCCTAAGATGTCTGGTGCGGTTCCTCCAAGAGTTGCTTCTAATGTTCAAAACGGACCGCATCTCGCGGCTGGTTATAATGGTGTCAACATGAACACACCTTATGGAACGAATACGCAGTTTAGCAAAGCGAAGGATGATCCTGCTTTCCCAGTAAATTCTACTTCAAACAAGCACCTTGGTACTTACAGTAAGCCCTCAGTGGACCCTTTCCAACATTCAGCTGTTACTATGCTTCCGAAACAAGGACAGTCTTACTTGCCGTCGGCAGCTGGAAAGTTACCTGCTAATGTCATTCCACCTTCAAAGAGATACGCACCTTCCTCGAGTAATACAGAGCCTCCTAAAAGCATAAATGCAATGACCAACTACTTATCCCAAGATACTCGTGTAAGGGCATTCAGTAATGTATCGAATGGAAGTGCGGGTTCCTTTGGCAGCTCCAACGGTCAATCTAATGTTCCTCCGGCTTCGCGGCCATATACCCAAGTCTCGTCGACGACCAATGCCCATTTAAGTGAACAGTATACTCGAGCTGAATCTCAAGTACCATCAGTCCCTGCGCTTAAAACTGTTGGGCTTCCGGCACTTGGACATCAAGCTTTGTCACCGAACACTCAAAAGAGGAGCCATGCTCGCTCCAATTCAAGTGTGTATGCCCCGGCGTATTCTTCAAAGTATGCGCCAACTGTTCAGCCTCAATTTCATTTGTCTCCATATGATAGCGTGGGTCCCACTTATTCCGCAAACTCAAATCATGCGTTCGCCCCTAGTGCTATAAAGCCCAGAAGTTCTAAGGCATCCATGGCATCAGATGTCGTCGATCAACTGCCCGCTGACCCCAATATTGCTTTCCATCGGCAATTCCCTATTTTCCATTGGGGAAAGTCGGCGAAGGTCGTTTATGCCATGGCATCAGGAAGTGATACAGGAGTTTACTTCTCGCCAGCAGGAACCGGGCCAAATATTTGCATTAAAAGTTACGATGCTGTCTTGAAGCCGTCTGGTACATTCAAAAGCTTTCCTGGCCCTTTGGTAAGGAATAAGACGAAGAATAAAGAAGTCCAGAAATGGATTGCAGATACCTGCGCTTACCTCAGTCAGGAGCAACCCTTGAGAGACTTGACTCTATACAACATTTTGAGCATAAAGCTTTCACAAGAAGCTACTCTGAGAGAAACTTCTAAGGTTGTTTACAACTCCGAAGAACTACTACCTTTCCTATCTCAGCCGTCATCGAGAAAAAAGAGCACCTTTAATGCTCGCAAGCTTAACGAGAATGACCAGTTGAAGGTCTTGGTAGCACTGCAAACAGGGAATCATGACCATGCACTCGGTTTGGCACTTTCTGAGGGTGATTTCGCTCTAGCGTTAATACTTAGCAGCTTGTTAGGAAAGAATAAGTGGTCAGACGTCGTTGACATTTATTTACGTGAAGAATTTGGCTCTCTCAATGGTAATTCCAGTGATTTTTCTGTCAACTTACTGGCCCTAATTTTCCAGGTATCAGTTGGAAATAGCAAGCGGCTTGTTAGTGAACTCCTTACAAACGTATCTAAAGCAACTTGGGCAATTGAAAACTGGAAAATGATTATTTCTGCGATTCTGAACAATGTCAACTATCAGCTGGAAGATCATACCACTAGCCCTCATGGAATCCCACCCCTTGCTTCAGAATTTCTAATCGAATTTGGAATTTTCCTTTACAAGACGGGTATGCACATGGAGGGTACAACGTGTTTTGTGATTGCTGACCTGCCGCTACTAGACCACGAGCTATTACCGGATTGTGGCCTGGTATTCCGTTCTGTCGGGGACGAAAATTCGTGGGAAGGAACTCTACTGACTGAGGTGTACGAGTATTACCTCGCTACTAAAGATCCTAAAGTTCCATGCTCTAATCATTTGTTGCTTCAAAAACTGGCTCATTCTTCTGCCCTGATTGAAAGTGGCATGGCCACAGATGCTTCGAAATATGCAGATATCGTTGGCCAACATTTACGGTCTATTTCAAAGCACAGTCCCTTAGCTTATGCTGTTGAATTACGTCTGAACTTCGTTTCATCCAAACTTATTGGAACGAATGGTAGCTGGCTAGGAAAGCCGAAACTGAGCCAAGTATGGGGACAGCTCGACAAATCTTTCAACAAATTCATAGGTGGCGATAGCGAAGAAGCTAACGCCGAAGAATCTGGTAAAATTTTTGAAAGTTTTACGCCAAACAGCTCCAGGAACAGCTCAAAATTAGATTTAAGCCAGCAATCTTCTTCTCTCAATCCTGCGGCTTTGTTGGGTAACCCAATTCCCCCTACCTTCCCCCCTGGCGTGCAAAGACCACAGCTACGTAATAATTTGTCTCCTTCGGGAGGCCCACCAAAAGGACGTTACCCAACCAGTTCTTCTGCTATTGAGTCCAAGTACGATCCATCTCATAACCAGCGGGTAGCTGTATTTAATCAGAGGACATCAAAGGAAGCACCAACAACGACACTCGACTCTCCTGTCCAATCAATATACCATCACTCCCCTATGAGGTCTAAAGATCAACTCAATACTGCAGAGACCCCTCCGCCTTTGTTCTCAACATCATCGTCTTCTAGAAAGTACTCCAACAAGAAAGCATATCCCGCTGGTGATGTTGCACCTTTTGACTCCTCCATCAGAGCGGCGGCAGAAAGTGCTCCACCTTCGCAAGCTCATTCTAGAACCAAAAGGGCATATCGAAGTGATCACCCGGCGAAAGCTGCCCTACTCGCAGATTTACAAGCCCCTCCCCCACCAATTTCTGGTAGTTCAGGCAGCTACACCAGCAGGAGGAACTCTACTCATTCTCGGAGCAGTGCTGTGTCGAAGTCCTCCAATTTGTCCTCTCCAAAACAGATGCCAATGCCTTCCGTAGCAGGTCCCGACTCCGCAGGAGAATTTCTGAAGGCTAACACTCACCAAATGCAACAGCAACCTTTCGAGATTGATCGCGTGGACTTTGACTATCCTTCGCAAGAGATATCGCCTGAAGAAGCCGACCTAGATGGAGATAGCTCCGCCACTCAAACCGTGTGGACACTGAAAGAGGAAGACGAGAAACATGTGTCACAGGGCTGTACTCGAGAGTCCACCGTGGATGCGGTGCCCGTTAACGTCGAGAGTGTAAATGGGCGTGAGGCTGAGGAATACAGCATGAATCGCAATGTACCAGAAGTCCGGACGTCTAGTCCTGAGCTGTCCGAAGCAAGCAATGTTATGACTTCCGACCAAAAGCACAAGGCTTCCCGTGAACCGGCAGTGGACCCCAAGCAAGAATTGAAAATAGACGTTAGCAACGTAAGTGGTGCAAATGATGAAGGTACAGCTGAAGTTCCTACTGTGCCCTCTACTAAGGTAAATATGGGTACTAATAGTGCCAAAAACCCATATGCTCCTCCCCAAGCTGAGCGGAAAGCTAAGCCGTCCTACAATCCGTATGCCCCATCAGACTCACAGTTTGAAGGAAACAAGAATGAACTATTAGCAGACATAGACGATACTGCCCGAAGACATTCACACGAAGAGTACAGCATGTTCGCGTACGGTGGCTATAACGCACGAGAAGGTTTTGCCGCAGAATCTGAAACAGGACAAGTGAACGAGGCTGAAGAAATTTATCATCCTGATCAACAAGACGGTGAGGACGATTCAAGATTTGAAGATGATATGCGCTTCATACAGACTTCAGTGCCATACGAGCAAGCGTCAACCGGTTCAACTCTACAGTCTCGATTCGAGCCTCTATCGAGCAAGAAACTGAATTTAACGGCCGATGATGGTGACCAGCTGTTTAGCTCCAATTCTACTCCGGTAATAAGGCAATCCTCGAATCCCAGCTTCAAACCTTTCACTCCTGCATCAACTCCAGGAGCTGAAGAGTACTATGACGATATCATAGAAAATGATTCTGACGAGGATGAGGAGGACACGTCTCAGTCCGAGAGGATGAGAAAAGAAGCTGAGGAGAAGAAAGTTAAAGAGCAAGCTAGGAAGAAAGGGAACAGCGGCAAACAGAACGGTGACAAAAGCCAAAGTGGCGCGTCCTGGTTTGGATGGTTGCGCAAGGATCCTAACGAGAAAAAGCCCGTGAAAGCCAAATTAGGACACCAAAATACGTTCTACTATGACGACAAGTTACAAAGGTGGGTTAATAAAAACGCAACTGAGGGAGAAAAGCAGCAAATGTCATCGCCGCCGCCGCCACCTCCTCCTATCATTAAAAAGAAGGTTGAAGGTTCTCCAAAGGTGAAACCGCGTTCTGGCTCGGTCGCTGGAGGCGCTGCCTCTAGGACCGGAGCGTTCGTACCACCATCAAATACACTCAAGGAGGCACCCACAACTTCTTCCAGCGAAGTCGCGGGTGCTTCAAGGAGTAGTTCGCCATCTGTAAGCCCCAGCGTGAGCCTCTCTGGGAAGAAGGCTAATAATATTGACGATTTGATGTCCTTAGTTAGTAACACAGGCAATCAGACCGCTGTCAGGAAGAAGAAGAAGGGTCCTAGAGGCTACGTTAATGTCATGAACAATATGTAAATACACTGGTTATCAGAAAAGTAATATTTTTCAGTTTGTAGTTGAATAGGCCTCGGACCTGTTCCACAAAGTCCAATCTCAAAAGTATGAATTGATGTCATAAACAAGAAAGGATATTCACAAGATTTGAAGAATTAATATTCGCTCTTACTTACTCTTTAGGCGGTAGAGGTCACCACTCGTTTTCATTCTTTGAATAGCATTTTGCATATCGTCCTCATAATTTTTGGGAAGCTTGGCAGTAAGATCACTTTCAAATACCGAGCCAATTAAAATAAGTTCATCAGTGGAGGCGTCGCATAAGTATGCCACGTAGTCGGTAACATCACGATCCAAGGTATCGGTTTCATATGTGCTTTTGTTGAGTTTAATCAATCTCTGTTTTGTTGCAAACTTGTAAATTAGCTGAATGTGTTCTAACGGCTGTCCCGGTATCATCATGACCTGGACAGAAACTAATTTGGGAACACTACGGAACTTAATTAGCTGCCAGTCCAGTTCGAAATTTTTAGGCAGCTGTTTGACTCGTGCTGTAAGGGCTTCTTCAACCCACAATGATACTTGTGGCTTGACGGGAGTAAGATTCTGCGCGGCAAACGCCTTGTTTACCTGCACGTAAGTTTCGATTGCATTGTTCTTCCAGAGCAGAAAATTAGGCTTAAAGCCTGATTGGTACCGAAATAATGCCACTTGTACGGTGTTCAGTCCGAATGTGTAAATCCGTCTAATAACGGCATTGCCGAAAATAAGTGGATGTTTGAAAAAACTGGGCAAACTCTGAAAGGACGGTGGTATATAAACTTCTGCAGAAATTCCCAGGTGCCTGGGGTTGAAATTTGATGGTTTCGTATTTTTCTTGGTACCGCTGGTGTCATTTGTTGAGGTCTGTTGCCAGACTGGGATAGTACGGGACACAGATCTTGTTAAAATGAGGGAACTTCTAAGAGGATACCGACCAACCCGCGAAATACTATTTGAGATCATCTTAGCTGCTTTGAAGCGGTCCAAAACTCGCAAATTGAGCCCACTGAAGCTTCCGGATCTGAAAAGTTCCCGTAGCGTTCGTTGGTACTGCCCATTTCGAAGTTTTTCAAGAACCGCCAGACCTGCTTAAGAGCACTCATTAAGCACGGATTAGAATGATGAGAAGCGGAACCCAATAACCAGCAGACTTTTACTACTACTCGGGGTGCTAGCTCCTGTTCGTTAAAACCATTTCTACCTTTACCTGCTTTTTTGCTGTAAGGTGGTACATATTATGAATTTGATGCTGTTGAGGCGTAACTGCGTCAACGGTATCGAGCTTGACCGAACTGCTCACTTAGGTCACTCATAGCTGCCTTTGACTGTTGATTGTTAGAAGATACTCTATCACTACTTCTCCGTAAATACATATTCAGACAGTAGATTGTCAGTACCTAGCATAGTCATTAGACTTTGTATATTCTTGGCGGTCTGACAAATATCGAAGTAAAGATAGGTTTGACTAAATGACGACCTCAAAGCTTTCCCGAATGAATCTGAGCAATCATGTTACCTTACCATATCCTAACTCAAAGACCTTGGTAGATTATTGTTGGTTTTGACTGTGTCACATCTGTATGAAGTGACAAAGCTAAATGTTAGACTCTTAAATATATTACGAGAATGCTGATGTCTAGATACTGATACTAAGCAGTGCCGCAAGTCACACTATTTCGTATTATTGCATCCTAGGAATGGCGGCTGGTGCAATCAATAATCCAGTCTAGAACATTTCTCGATATCAGAAGTTGTCATCCGAATAACCGTATAAACACCGCTGATTTATTCCCAGCGGTGAGATCCTGACCTTAACATTCAAAAAAGCCAGGGAAGGATTTACTTCACAGAGTTCATAACAATGTAGTAATCAATTCAGTGATACAATATGTTTATTGACTCTATAACCGATAACCTCGCCAAACTCACATTAGGTGATAGATATCCAGAAGGCAATAGTTATCGTCGCCTCTGTACCGACCCTTGAGTTCGTAATTATTATTACGTTATACTATAGTGCAATACCTTTAGAGATTCAGACATCATTCCAGAACGGCCTTTACTCTTTGCAGCTTTCTGTCATACAATTGAAATCACCAAAAATCACATTGTAGTTCTGGCAATATTGTCTCCAATGGTATTAAAGGACGACTGGTTAAAGAAATTCCTCTGTGGTTATTCAATTTGCATGGAAGTAGTGGTAAGCTCGAATCGCAAATCGGATGTCTCCAGCGGTTTCTATCATGTTGTCAAAACACGACACACTAGTACAGAGTGACGAAAACTTGATAGAAAGGGGAATTAAATGAATTCCGTACGTACTATTAAAACTTTAGATCTCAGTGTAAGGGCTTGCTGGTCAACTAGTGGAGAGACGACACTAGTCACTGATTATTACCGATCAATCACATAATGAAATCTCCTTTGCTAACATTGAAGGTTAAAGACACAGAAAGCGTCAATTGGTCAAAAGCACTAGCTTCATACCTCAAAAAGTCGTACGGATCTTCCACTTGGAGCCAGTTCTTCGATGTGAAACAAGCCGAAAATCTAGATCGTCTGCGTAATAATGCCAATGGAAACCTGGCACCAGAGGCCCTTCTCGAACAAAACTTGCTGTACTATGCATATTTGGAGCAACTGTATTTGCGACTAGGCGCAAACTCCGGACAACTGTACATGGACTATACATGGTACGATGCGGCGTACACGAAGACCAGCGGATCCCAGAAGTACACTCAAAGAACCGTGACATTCGAAAAGTCTAGCGTATTGTATAATCTAGCCACAATCATGACTCTGGCGGCAAAAGAACAAATCGACAACGATGTCAAAAGCGCAATCGGGCTTTTATCGCGGGCCTTTGCTTGCTTTCAGTTTTTGAGTGAGAATTTCCTAAACTCACCTTCTGCAGATCTTCAAGCCGAGAACACAAAATTCCTGGCGAATTTGTGCCACGCAGAAGCTCAAGAGCTCTTTTTACTTAGGATCGCTAACGGCTCAGATGTGGCTAAGCATGCCTCATTGATGGCCAAACTAGCACTCATGGCATCGTCACTATATGAGAAGGCTCTAGGTTTTTATGGCGCTGAACCTGATATCTCTAGATCCGAAGTACCATATGGAGAAGCGAAATGGAAAAGCATTATCTCGTGCAAATTTCATTTTTACAGAAGCGTTTCCGCATACAACTATGGACTCGCTCTTGAGCAACAACATAAATTTGGGGAAGCAATAGCATTTTTACAGATTGCCCAGGATTCCATAATGCTTGCCATGGTTCACAAGCTGCATGTTAAAGACACTATGGATCTGGATTCACAAAAATCTTTGATCACTGTCAAACATAAAACCTTGATCAAGGATAACGATTTCATATACCATGACTCTATACCGTCCGACATAACTATAGAGTCCGTCAAAAGTATGGATGCCATAAAGCCAGTGCCATTATCTCAACAGTTAGAGCCTTATATGGATAAAGTGGCTGAGTCTTCCGATATTCTTTTCAAGGGAATTATAGCAGTGGAAGTGTACGAAAAGGAGAGCATATACTCAGAGAGAAAATCCGATCTCTTGAGAACGGAGCTCGAGGTTGCTGACACCGCCGACTGGGAATTTACGTCATTTATGGAATTTACCACACTACCCAAAATTCTAAAGGACCTTAAGGACAGGTACACATCGAATGGTAGCACTCTTAAGATGGAGAATCCTCAGTTCGCAATGATGAAAGAACAGATAGATTCGTGGTCGAATTTTGTGCAAAAGTCCCCTTATAATAACGTACAATCGCAAACTAAATCTATTGTCGACCTACGTAAGGAAATTTTGAACCGTTTAGGGTCAATTCCAAGAGAGCAGCAAGAAAATGCTGTAAAGATTAAGTCCTCTCTAGTGACTGCTTCGAAGTCGGATGAGAAACTTTTCTCCTTAATCGAGTCGCATTTGAATGAAATTCAGTTGCTAAAAAGCCCTGCCGCGGCGGATAAGCAGTGGAGAGAACTTACCGCTATTCAAAATGAAGAACCTGATCTGCTTGATATTGATGATAACAAAAGCGATGAGATTAAACTAAAAATCAATAATGTTGCGAGTCAGCACGAGGACCTCAAAGTATTGAAAGACGAACGTTCAAGGATAGTCCAAGATCTAAAAAAAGCGGTCAATGACGACGATATCACAAAAATCATCATAATGAACCAAGGCATGACTGACAATGAGCTGAATCAAGTTTTTGAAAAAGAACTTGACAAGTTCAGGCCACTGAGTACCCGAATTGAGGCGACCATTTTCAAGCAACGGAATTTGATAAATACGATCAAGATCACCTTGGATGAGATTTTCAAAATGACAGGGGTAGACGAAGAATCATCTAAAAAAGATCCAAATTTGGCGAGGAGGAATGAGTTCTATAATAAACTCAACCAGGCTTTCACGAACTTTTCAGTTTTTGTGAATGACCTGCCCAAAGGTTTGAGCTTTTATGAGTCCTTGCTCAAAATGGCTCAAGATCTACAATCTTACGACAGCCCTAAAAATCACACCGAGCACAGCGGTCCTCCGGCATTGCCTGGGCAATTTAATAAAAGCTTTCAGCAACTTGAAATCTCATCTGACGCAATTATGATGGATGGAAATGCAAACCAGCATCTTCCTCCCGTGCCTCCTCGAACTTACGATGGGCGGGATCAAGCTTACTCTTCGAGAGATCACTTGAACCCACCAGCTCTCCCTGGACAGCTACCTTCTGGTATAAGCGGTTTAATGAGTTATCAATCGCCATCAAACCAGACAGCAGAGCAGAATCCAACTTCTTTCTATAATAACCCGTCGGTTTTCGACGAAAGCTTATACTCGC
Source organism: Lachancea sp. yHQL494 (assembly GCA_030562185.1). NCBI lineage: Eukaryota > Fungi > Ascomycota > Saccharomycetes > Saccharomycetales > Saccharomycetaceae > Lachancea > Lachancea sp. yHQL494. The sequence goes on along the minus strand of JAJMGS010000033.1, from coordinate 394,232 downwards.
GTTACAGCGCCTAATTAATTGGGAGCTGGGTATTTTGAATAATCTACATACCGGAAGAATAGTTTGCTCTATTTTTCTTCTTCCTATAGATATCGGATCTTGTTTTAGACAATCGATTACTGGACTTGAACCAAACATTTTCTGAGCCGAAATCTGATTCCGTTAATTTTACGAAACTTATTAGGCCATCATCCATGATAGCCAAAATAAAGCTTCTGTACCCTTTCTTGAGGCGCCTTTGTTGCTCTACGTGGAGTGGCACTGGCTTAGTAGATCTCCCGGGTGTTTCATTCTGTAATACCGAAATTGCAGGCTGGTACTCTCCTTTTACTGCTCCCAAGCTTCCCTCATATTTGCAATTCAAATTCTGAAACATTAGTTTGATCTCTGGGTAGGAAGGAAACTTGTAATCGTTGGTATTCTTATTCAAAACGAGTATTTGAAAATCTGGTAGGCCAGGTGTTTTTTTCTTGAAGTTGCCCTGTGGCTTCCACACATCAAATGTGAACTCTCTATAAGACCTATCATCGGCTCTCCTGCATTTATCGTCTTCGAGATCCCAAGCGGTCTTGGGCGCTGCGTGAAACGGCACCAATCTGTATAGAGACTCATAAATCTGACCAGAAGTGGTATATCTGGTCAGGTGGAACTGCAACGGGTGGTAAGTCGGTACGTGCAGTATTTCAAATGCTGCTTTTGAAAATGCTGTGAAAGTTTTGAAAATGCTTGTCCTTGGTCTTGAAGCGACAGCGCCAACATCAATGGGCGGCTTACGAGTATTCATCACGATGAAACCAAGCCTTTTCAGGTGTGCATAAACTGCAAACTCGTCAGATTCCTGCGGGGACCTGAAAAGTAAATACAAATCTTGTATGCTCAATGAAGGGTCGAGGTCATGGTCCTGATGGCTGCTTCGTTTATAGTAAGGTGTTATAGTGCCTCGCTCGGCCAAATATACCAACTCGTGAAACGTTAGCCAACAGACCCCATTCCTGTCGACCTTACCCATAGTGTGCATGAATGTGCCTTTTGGGTGAGGTATAAATGCCATGTGATGCTCGGGTACGTAAAATGCTTGCATTAGGTTTTTAACCACTGAGCCTCTAGCGGCGTCTGAGAGCGAGTCAAACATTGCTTTCTTTGCCCTGTAAAGCAAGAGGTCCTGAGCATCAGTCCCATCTGGTTCATAATCCTTTTCACCCCTCTTGGGAACCACCAATTGGCCTTTGCAAAGCCTTGCTATACGCGACCAATCTTTGGATAATTCATCTGCCTCCTCATCCGAATCCTGCAAGTTAGGTGCTATGAGACATTCATCATCTCCTTCAATTACCTCAGACGCCATGTCAAGGTCGACAGGTTATGTCAATGGTATCTAAGCCACGGTTTATCGAACGATATGTGCAGTTTCATGGTCGATGAGCCAGTCTAATTGCAGGTAACATTAATTAGGAAGTAAAAAAGAGCATAGTGGTAAGTATGGAGAGAATTCACTTGGTACGGTGGTAACAAAACTGAGTCTTACTCTTGGAATGGAATGATTTGCTTGGCATCAACTAACCAAATAATAAAATGAGCGTGCTCTTGTGACGCACATCAAGCTAGCACTCGTTGAATACAGTGGTAAGTTTAGCCAAGTCAATGGTCTTGCGATCTGGAATATTCTTCAATCGTGCTATGCCTGTGGCTTGATCTTTGTCCAAAAAGCATGAAGAAATCCAATATCGAATAACATTGAATATCGACGGTTACTGTTAATACCTAATAAGCTGTCCATTCTCTTCAAGGAATTATATACAGAGTTCGGGAATTGCATTATTCTTAGGCCCTCTAAAATCCTCTTGTTTGCGTTGTTAGATAATAATAGGCCATAGTAAGAGAAGATATCCAGTCATTTAGAAATACACGCAAGGTCTCATACTGCTCGTACTGCCACACACTTCTCGGTATCTGCGGATTTTGGCAAATTTCGCTAATATTCCTGATGTGCGCCAGTGAAGACTACAACTCGCAGACATGTTCCACAAGCCAAGCGCGACGCTAGCAGGTGTAGAAACTATAAATCCAAGAAGTATAAACCTGGTGGAGTACTATATATGGCAACGCAGGAATAGTAAGCTTCAATAAACGTGAGTATTATTTAATGCAGTGCGAAATGTAGTACGACATAGTGGTATAAAGTGATAGAGTATTGATCCAATTTGAGTAACCACATCGCTTGATGGTTCAATTGACGTACACGGGGAATGCGATAAACACTCAAAATTAATCATATATTGCTCTCCATGTATAATGTACGTAGTTACCTGTGGTTTTTTAGGCCCAAGGCTTGCTTATCTTGGAAGTAATAAAGAATTAAAAAGGCCACGCAAAAAACTATGTAGTTTCAGCGGTAACGAATGTTACTATCCGAAATCAATGTGATGCCTGGAGGAACGTTAACAGAAATCCCTGACTTCCAACAGGATTGCTGTGCTCTGTCAACCCTAACAGCGTGCAACGACCACACACCCAATGAACGACAATAATTAACAGCTGGATAGATACTTTCCGGCCCTACTCTACCTTGATCGGCGAGTCTATTTCTTGAAGGTTCATAATTTGGTGGTATTGCAGCCTTCACATGCGCAGTTTGATCCACACTTGCATCTGCTCTGGGAGTTCGCACCACAACAAGATGAGGGTTTTTCCAAGGAGTTGGAAGGGCTGGTAGCGGGTTTTTTAGTGAAAGAAGAAGTGACAGATGTGGTGCAACAGCCTTTTTGATTGGAAGACGAACAACAAGGCATCTTAGTACTTATTTTTCTTACGAGTTATATTAGAGGCCCAGAATCGTAATCACAAAGTTTCTAGGTTCAAACCTTAGACTGCAACGGCTAGCTCTCACTCATTCTGTGGATGCAAAAATATCGTCTGTATTATATACTTCCACCCCCATCGCTGATTACCGGTTATATATACCTTATTAGGCAGTCTCAGTCGTGATAACAAACTAGGCTCAAAACCAACATAGACGTATAAAACGACTAGATTTTAGTTTTTAAGTCAGTTCAGCGGCTATTCCGTCTACTCACCACTTTCAACATTCCACGAGGGAGAACTTCACACAATAGTTGGGAAAAGTGTTTAAAGAAACTTGTATTCCAGGCTTAAAGCAGTTTATAATAATCAGGCCATAGGCTTTGCGTATGTACATATAAATATGAAGTATATAGTTGACGTGCGTTTGAAGGGCTCCACTTTCGGGATTATACAGAAAACGTTACAGGAACTAGCCATACAACATGATGGAGACTACCAGACGATCCTATCTAATGCAATTATGAGGGCCATTGAGAACAAACTTCGAAAAATGCCGCTGGATCTTCTTGGCAGCCGCAACAACAAAAGTGGAAATACTGCTGTGTTTGTGGCCTCAAAGACTTTTTTACTGGAAGGACAGGGTTCGATAGAGATCAGTGCTAATCCAACAAAAGCTCAGATTAGTATTGTTCGAAGCCTCATCAAGGTGGTGCTACACCAGATTGGCGGTACAGGCCATTATAACTTGACTGACGGTCAAGAAAATTTGTTGGTGTCGCTTTGTGTCGAGAGCCTACAAATCGAGCTGGGCCCTCAAGATACTGTGTTTCAAGATCGGCAGGCACCAACTGCTAAAGAAATTTCGCAGCTTTTTGACGTTTCTGACCCCGACACTCAAGCCATCGAAAAAAAGGGCCATCTACCGACGCGCAGAACCTTTCTCGTAAAATGTTATTGCTGTTTGGAGGACCATGCTGCCAACTCAGACCCTACCACTATTACAGAAGAATTCGACAAAATTGACCTTTGTGATGCGAAAGACTCTTGTGAAGATGACCGTAATTTAGTAGCGATACACCCAATACTGTCCAACGTATCCATCTCCCAGGAAACTATGGAGCAAAGCAAAATCCAATTGCTACCATCTTTGGAGTATGAAGGACTCTGGGAAGCTCTGCATTTTGACGAGAACATAAAACAAAGATTGTTTTCTTATGCCACCATATCTCTCAAATTATCCAAGTTTTCTCATAAAGAGGTCTCCCATACGCTTGTGTCCAACAACAAAATCCTATTAGTGCACGGGCCACCTGGAACTGGTAAAACTAGTATTTGCAAAGCTCTATGCCAAAAATTGGCAATTCGCCACAGCAACCAACGACACAAAGTTTTTCAATCGAACGACTGCCAAACAATCTTGGTCGAGTTGTCATGCTCTCGGATATTTTCCAGATGGTTTGGAGAATCTTCCAAGAACTTAGACAAAATCTTCCGAGATATCGAAAACCTCTTGATGGACGAATCTAACAAGAACCGCTTCGTGTGCTTACTGATGGATGAGGTCGAGACCCTAGCCTCATCAAGGTCATCGCTGATGGATAAAAACGAGACCACAGATGGTATACGAGTTGTCAATACTTTACTCACCAAACTGGACACCTTGAAGAAGTATAACAATTTCTTAATACTCGCAACTTCCAATCTGATAGGTGCGTTAGACACAGCGTTCCTGGATCGTGCGGATGGTGTATTTTTTGTCGGGAACCCGTCAGAAAATGGAACGAGCATAATCCTGACGTCCACAATAAGTGAATTGATCAAAACAGGAGTTATATCTTGCGAATTAGGGACATCGGTTCTAGACACCCAAGATATGGAAGAGTCAATTCAGCAAATTGCTCGACAATGCGTTGTATGCATACCACTTTGATACCTTTTCTCCTTTCGCGAAGCCCGAGTTACTAACAGTTCAATGACGCTATAGCTGAGTGGCATCAGTGGAAGAACATTGAGGAAACTACCTCTGATTTGCTTGTCCGAGCACCTATCATCTCTACCGGTAGCACTTCGAGATTTCATGCTGGCATTGGCTTACACGGTCAGGAAAAAAAAAGTCAACCATCAATCATTAAACGGAAGAACTTGAAAATCATCTCATTACTACCCAAGACCTTCTGTAAATATCGTACTTGAAAGTCAAGGAGTTTCAAGCATTAAGCTCATCTCGTAATAAGCCACGTTTATTACGCATAAAAAGTAATTTTTTGATTAGAATCGTCAGTTGAAAACACCTCCCTGAGAAGTTCAGCACATTACAGGAGGAGTATTCACTAATCAACACTGCAAAATAGGGCTCGGCAACTATGGGGCTTCTGAGAAAAACAGTTGTGCCCTTATGTTTATTTTCCACTTTGGCAATGGCTATCCCTCAAGATGATGGTGATGGCGGAAGTGTTGTGGCTGATGGCCCAATGAAGTCATTTCTGCTGTCCATCTCGATGATCGGTGTGTCCGAAATCGGTGACAAGACCTTTTTGATTGCGGCCTTGATGGCCATGCGCTACCCAAGAATGCTCGTCTTCACTTCTTCTGCTAGTGCCCTTTTTTTAATGACAATACTTTCGGGTCTTGTTGGCAGAACCTTCACTTCTTTAGTACCTCAACGCTACACACAGTTTATGGCCGGAATACTCTTCTTAGTATTTGGCTACAAGCTGACTCTGGAAGGCCTCGCTATGTCAAGAGACGTGGGTGTTGATGAAGAACTGGCCGAAGTCGAAGAGGAAATTGCCGTGAGAGACTTCAACAAGAACATGGGTCACGTCGAAAGTGGCGGGACTTCCAGTGACGGAATGTCCAAAAATGTGCTAGAAAAGTACGATGTATCGAGCACATTCTGTACCAAGGCTATTAATTTGGCTACCCATGTCTTCAGCCCGGTATGGGTTCAAATTTTTGGAATGGTCTTCTTGGGTGAGTTTGGAGACCGCTCGCAAATTAGCACCATTGCTATGGCATCCGGAAGTGATTACTGGTTTGTCATTTTTGGTGCCATTGTGGGCCATGCCATTTGCACTGGCCTTGCCGTTTTGGGCGGCAAAATGTTGGCTTCTAAGATAAGTATGAGAACTGTTACTCTGGGTGGTGCTTTTTCATTCTTTATCTTCGCTATTTTGTATATTCGTGAGGCTTTCACGAACCCTAACTAGAAGGTTAACGATATTTATAAACAATTCCAATGGTTGTTCGGATGTAAGTTAGGTATTCGAAGCTAGATATTGCCCACCTCCTTGTTTTGGGCGAAGAACCTCTGTCGTACGAATCTCTTGACAGCCTCATCAGTGCGTTTTTCGAGTTCATCCAAGTCAGGTCGTAGTTTTCCTTCCAGATCACTTGTGGGTTTCCGAATAGTGTGCAATATAGAATCATATGCTGCGTCTTCCTCACTATCCTCAGTAGTCTCTTCCTCATCATCTATCTCAGATCTATCGTTGGTATCTACATCGGTAACCTTGGAGTCCGTTTTTAGTCCTTTAGGCTCATCTTCCGAATTTTTCGTAGTTAAGTCAGCACCTTCGACAGAACCTCCTTTCTGTACCCCTGGCGCTTTGCGAGATAAGTGCTGAAGTCTCTTTCTCCGCTCTTCTATTTGATCGTTCAGAGATGCCATCTCTATTGAAGAATTTCGTATTGCAACCAAACGAGTCTCAGTTCCGCTAATTAATACTATTCCAAAAGGTCGAACAGCGCTCTTAGATTTCTAACAGCAATGATGGAATTGAAACTGCAACAATGTACCGCTTTTAGTTGGCCTGATAAGGACGGCTCATTTATACGTCTGTCTATCTCAAATTATATCATTGAAGAAAATTGAGTAATAATAAATTACTACCATCCTCTATGTATGAACGTGCTAATCTATATGCAATGCAATGGAGCGTTTCAACGCAACGTTTTGATGAAGTTATCCAAGTTGTATTCTTCATCATATTGTTTGGTGTCCCACAACTCTGTGAGTTCACCGACAGCCTCTTTGGCTTTGCCGGATAACCCTGTTTCGTTAACTATTTCGTCAAACTTGCCTTCTTTACCCTTAGCCTCCTTTTCTTGAGAATGAACGTTATCCGTATCGAAAAGGTCTAGCAATTGGTGCGTGTCCATCGAGCCCAAACCAGAGTTTTGTTGGTTTATGACCGTAGACGCTATATTCATCTTGAATTTTTGAAGCCCCATAATCTTCTCTTCAAGCGTGCCCCGAGTTATGATTCTGTATACATTTACGACCTTTTTCTGGCCAAGACGATGAGCTCTATCCATGGCCTGAAGATCATTCATCGGATTCCAGTCATGTTCGATGAAAATCACAGTATCAGCACCTGTGAGGTTTAAACCCAATCCACCGACCTTCGTTGTCAACAGCAGACAGTCAATTGAAGGATCTTCATTGAATTTTCGTACCACTGCCTGTCTATCCCGAGATTCAATGCTACCATCCAATCTCATGTAAGTCACAGAGGGCATGTATTTCTTGAACAAGTCGTTTTCAACCATGTCTAACATGTCCTTCAATTGACAGAAGATCAAGGCGCGATGCTGGCTGATGACACTGTCGGTGGAAGGCAAGGAAAACTTTTGTTTTTCATCCATATCCTGGGCTCCTATGCCACACTCCAATAATAAATTGCGGAGAGCTCCCAACTTGGGAGCGTGGGTAATATCATGTAAGCTGAACCCAGTTTGCTTCAGGTAAAGTTGAACTTGGGCCCATTGGGGATGGTCTTTCGAAATAACCAACGAAGGATGGTTGCACAGTTTTCTCATGTACTGCAAAGCCTGGAATATATGCTGTTTGTTATCTGTCTCAGCCACATTTTCGATGTCCTGCTCCACGGTCGTCTTCTGTTTTTTGGCAAAATCCTTGTAAAGCTGTTTCTGCAAATCGCTCAATTCACAGTAATAATCCTGAATAATTTTCGGAGGAAGATCAGATAGCACATCCTCTTTCAGTCTCCGCAGCATGAATGGTAGAACTTGTTTGTGTAGGGCATCTAAAGCCAAAGCACCTGCTTCCTGCTCCTTAGAGGAAGTTTTACTGTTTCTGGAAGCCGCAACTGGTTTCGCAAACCGCTCATGGAACATCTTCTCTGTTCCCAGAAAGCCTGGCATCAAAAAGTCAAACAATGACCAAAGCTCGACAACGTTATTTTGAATAGGTGTACCCGTTAAAATTAACCTATGATTTGCCCTCACAAGTTTGACTGCCTTGGCAAGCTTAGACTGCGCATTCTTAATGATGTGGCCTTCATCTAAAACGCAATAATTGTAGTCGTATTTAGTAATAACATCAATGTCATTTCTGGCAACATCGTAAGAGGTAACAACGATATCAGCCTCCCCAAGCTTATCTCTAAGCGGATATCTTGTTGAAGGTCCCCCAGCAAACACCAGGACCTTCAAGAACGGCGAATACTGCTCGAATTCCTGTTCCCAATGACCTGTTAATGATGGTGGGCAAACAATTAAGGAGGGTAGCGCCCTGCATTCTTTAGCTTTCGTCTTTTCGTACTCCTTGTTCCTTAGGTATTGGTCACTGGCTATTATGCAGATTGTTTGCAATGTCTTTCCCAACCCCATATCGTCACAGAGAATTCCATGCAAATGATATTGGTTCAAAAATGCCAGCCAATTAATGCCATCCTGCTGGTACTTCCTCAAGGTAGCTTTGATAGCTACTGGACATTGGAATGGCTTCGCCTTGGAAGGATCCATCATCTGTTGGATGAAATCACGCTCCTTTTCACGACCTTCCATTAGCTCCTGTGGTAAGCCTTCAGGATCAGGAATACCAGCTTCAAGAGGAACAAGTTTAATAATGGATGCAAAGGTGGAGGTTGCCAAGGTCCTAATGTCCTGGTTCGAATCACTCATGCGACCCAGGAGAGGAACAATGAGGAAGACGACATATGGCAGGATGTTGCTGCCCATACACAACGCTAGATGGTATATCAGTTCGGTTGCGCCTTGCCTGTCCGTCACAGAAGACGGATTATTCATTAATGGCAATACATTTTGGATGATGAATGGAATAACCTCGATAGTCAATGTGTTGGCTAGGTCAGCAAGTGTCCTAGCGGCGGAATACCTAAGAACGTCAAGTTCAGATCTTAGATACTTCACAAGGTACGACAAACGAGGCAGTACCTCATTGTTCTGAACCTCTTCACTCATGTAGACGATCAAAGCTCTCAACACACCCAAAGCGTCAACTACCTCCTGGCCTATTTTCGTGTTGGGAGGAATGCCGTTGTGATCACAGATAACTCGCTCTAGCGGGTCGAATATGATATGCTTTACTTGTGGAACAAGCTCTAGGATACTCGGACCAAGGCGGACTAAGAATTCACTCAGTGTGTACATGGCACCTTTTCGTTTTATATGCGCTTCATGTGCTAACCTCTGTGCATTTGGATCTTCTTGGAATGCCAGGACACTTTGCTCACGAACCAAGGTTAGTATGTTATCCTTCAAGTCGGCGTTTGGAGCAAATTCGGGGACTTCAGATGTGTCCACGCATAAGAAACCGCACAGATTTTTTACTATTTTATTCGCCACATTGCCCTTGTTTTGTTTGACGAGCTCAACAACCAAATTCAATATAGCGTCACCAGACCTCTTTTGCAAGATTTCATAGCTTTCCTCTTTAATGCTATCCATTAACGACCTAATGAATGGATTTAACTTCGCTGGAAGTCCGCCAAACAATAAGGTGGCGGATGCGTAATTAGCAAGTACATTACAAAGCCTCGACCTTTTAGCTTCCCTGGCGATCCCGATTGCTTGTAAAACCCGATATTTGGCGTCCTCTATTGGTTTCTTTGCCAAAATTTTATGCGAGTTGTTCAAATGGCGAAATAGCTTATCACTAGTTTCGCCATATGTTTTCTCTGCAGTTTCAATACCGAATGCTTCGGGCCCAGCTTCAGACTCGCCTTGAACGATGATGGCAAGTTGAGGTAGCCGTTGGGGTGAAAGCATACCAACATCTGCAAAAGTAGACAGCAAACTTTGGCACTGGGTTCTTAGAGCTTTTAAACTAGGCACGAGTTCTCGGAATATGGGTAACGTCGCTGAATCTGTCAAATTCTCAATGAAAATGGGCCCAAAACTCTCCGAAATAAACGACAACAATTTTTCGCGATCAGGATGATTCGACAAATGGGAGCATAGTTCGGAAATGATTATTGCAACGAGCATGCGGGGCGTCGCGTAGGGAAGCTTCAAACAGTCCAACAACACGTTGGTAAAAAATGACTTAAGCGTCGATTCTTGGAACATTGCTAGCGTTATACCAAGAGCCTTAGCAGCTGTAACCCTGGTGTTAAATATGACCTCCGTTCCCAAAAGCGTTACGTCACCAGCAATCATAGGAGCGTCTATGTTGACACGCTCACTATTTGCAGGAGGAGGAATATCAGACTTCACATCTGAATGCGTATTTCTTTTCCTCTCAGAAATAAGTTGGTAGTGCTGAGAGGGTTTCAAAATATATTGTAATTCCATATTGTAGCTCTTTCCATGTTCTCCGATCGGAGTTATGAGTAAATGCAAAATTGGAGCCAGATGTTTGCCAAACAAATGGTCCAGAGATTTTTCTGGATTCTTGTTTTTATATTCCCCCAACATCGAGGTATACACATCGAAAGACAGTTCTAAGACTTTAGGATTTTGTTCCAGCAATATGTTCTGGAAGACAAGCCTAAAAATCTTACCATTTATCCAATGTTTCACGAAATCATCTTTGATGGAGAGAAATGCCTTTAATAAATTTAAAACGGCCTTTCTCACATTTGTAATGGAATGCCGCAAAAAGGGGTATAGCTTGGGTACTAAACTTTTAAAAGACCACTCTTGTGGGTGTGTTAAAGCTTTGGATTTTAGAACATCCAAAACTTCTTGCTGTTCGCATAACTTGGCCAAAAGGTCCATTACGGACCCTACGCTCGAGGATAAATCGTCTTCTAAGTGCGTCAATAAGCTCCAAATGGTGCTTAAAACGAGATCTATTGTATTTGTCTCTAGTTTCACAAATTCAACCGCAATTGGGGCCAATATCGCAGCGGCGACACTTTGAACATCATCATTGTGTTCTTTTAGGCCATAAAGAACGATATTGACCACGTTGTCGAGCAAATTGTTCTGGAAAAGAAAATCTGTTTTGATCCCGACAAAATAGCGAATGCCTAGTAATCCGCCGTGGGTGGCTTCCCAGATTTTATTGGGGAGGCCCACCAATTTCGAGTCTTGAAGAACCAGCTGTTCCAATGCGCTAAAGATCTGAATACATAAACTGTCATCGAGATGGATCAATAGCGCAGCTAGTGTTTGTGCCACGGATTCTCGCACGGGTGCCACTACGGTGTCATAAACAAAGTCTCCGAACCGGTCTAGCGCGAACACGGTCAAAAGCCGCGTGGCCAAATCTTCCAACGCTCGGCGGTTTCGGCAATCGTTTTCACCTTTCGATTTGCCCTTTATTCTAGCAACACTCTTGGCGTGCTTTTTGATGATCTCTCGAAGTCCCAACGCAGCGGCGTGCCGTATTTCCCAGGCTTCACTAATCAGGTTGTCCAGTAACAGCTCGTAAATACCTTGGAACTGCCATACGAGACCCGCAATGCTATCATGTTTCGCCAGAATCGGGTTCACCATAGACTCCACCATGATTTTTTGGGAATCTGATTGTTCTGTAACCTCGAGTTTTGGGTTGTTAAGCATTGTGGGTGATGGCGTGGGGCTTTGGCTGGAGTCGTCCTGAGCCATGAGATTGCGAGATATCGAGCTTTGGGAGATATCTACCGGTCTCTTGGTGATAGTCTTGGCCTGGATCTTGCGTTTCCGTTTGGCCATTGCCATCATTCGGGCACTCTTGTTGGAGCCTTCTGACGCAGGCGCTACCGCAGCAGCAGCAGGATGTTCGGAATGGAGATCCTGATTCTGATCCACTGTCGGCAGTAGATATCCATCACCATTAGCGGTAAGCTGCTCCAGCTTGGGAGCCTTGGATTTGCCATTATCCGTAGATGCATGTAAAGCCACGGGAGTGGGCATGGCTGTGGCCGGGTAATCTTCGATACTGGTAGCCAGTAATGCTTTTCCCGACTTTAGCACTTTGTGAAGGTTCCAGTCTGCGAAAGACAGCAGCTTGCTGTCATCCTGGAGTGACTTCCACTCTTGAGTGTGGTCGACTTCCTCGAGTTTGAGCTGTATCTCGTGCTCCAGCTTGACCTTGGCAGATTCTCCCGCCGTGTCTAGTGACAATTCTCTCTGATCAACTGGTAGGCTCTCATTGTCGTCGTCATCTGAGTTGGGGTCCCAAGGGGGCGAGTGTGACACTATCCCACCCACTGCGCGAGCGGTGGTGGTACGTGTTTCCCATTTTTTCGACATCAAAAACGGGTACACCCGCGACAGCAGCGAAAGCGTATCTTCTGGATGTTGTTTGGCGAGATCCCCCAACTGGTCTGCGGCCATATTACGCACTACCTGGGTAGATCCAGTCTCGAGGAGGACCACCTGCCGGTCCAGTCGCGATATTTGCGCTGTCATTAAAAAAAGATGGGGAGAGAAGCGATAGAACCTCGGCGGCTAAACAATGCTACTCGATTACGTAACCTTTGCTCAATCTCAAATTTTAGATCTCACTGTCCACGAACCCCTTTTCGTTTTAGTCAAGTTCTCGATTCTTTCGTTTGATATATCATCTTTTGCTCCTCCTAGGTTCTTTGGCCCTTATATATATATAACAACGCGCTTGGTCGCTTAACTAGGAAAAAAAAAAAAAAAGAGCCCCTTCACATACATATATCGCAAATTTTTTTTTTTTAAATATGTATATATATTTGTCTCGTTTGGAACGATTGTATTTGGTCTCGTGAATATCGCGTGACGTAATGCTACTATTGATCACATGATAGTTTGCGTAATATGCAGTTAGAGGGATATGTTTTGTATGCGTTTAAATAGAATGATGTTTTAAACTTACACGTGATAATATCATTAACGACTGGAGGGCTCGATCTCTCTCTCTCTCTCTCTCTCGTTGGCTCTCAGATGAAAAAAACTAACTTGAAATTCCAGTCATCTATCAGCACATTAGTATTAAGTAAAAAGGTAGATGGACAGTTAGTTGTTCCCTCAGCTCTTTCCACCACTTTGCACGTTACACATCATCTATGTCTGTTACTTCTAACCCATATGCTCCGAGCCCGCTCGACCTGGTGTCGAACGTTAACAACTTTCAGCTTATCGAGTCTACGCTGAGAGAGGGCGAACAGTTTGCCAATGCGTTCTTCAGCACCGAAAAGAAAATCGAAATTGCCAAGGCTCTGGATGACTTTGGTGTCGACTACATTGAGCTGACGTCTCCCGTTGCGTCCGAAAATAGCCGGAAGGACTGCGAAACTATCTGCAAATTGGGCCTTAGAGCCAAAATTTTGACGCACATCCGTTGCCATATGGACGATGCTAGGGTCGCCGTTGAGACCGGCGTCGACGGCGTCGACGTAGTGATCGGTACGTCTCAGTTTCTCAGACAGTATTCCCATGGTAAAGACATGAACTACATCTCCAATAGCGCCATCGAGGTAATTGAATTTGTCAAGTCCAAGGGCCTGGAAATTCGCTTCTCCTCCGAAGACTCTTTCAGATCCGATATCGTCGATCTGCTCAACATCTACAAAACAGTCAGTGCGGTTGGTGTCGATAGAGTGGGTATTGCCGACACCGTTGGGTGTGCCAACCCAAGACAGGTTTACGACCTTGTGAGAACTTTGAAAAGCGTTTTATCGTGCGACATCGAGTGCCATTTCCACGACGATACTGGGTGTGCCATTGGTAACGCCTACTCTGCGTTGGAAGGTGGAGCCAAACTCATCGACGTTTCCGTGCTTGGAATTGGGGAGAGGAACGGGATCACCCCATTGGGTGGGTTCATGGCCAGAATGATTGTAGCCTCCCCCGACTATGTCAAGTCGAAGTACAAGCTGCATAAGTTGAGGGATCTGGAGAACTTGGTTGCCGAGGCGGTCGAGGTCAACGTTCCATTCAACAATCCGATCACCGGGTTCTGTGCCTTTACTCACAAGGCTGGTATTCATGCCAAAGCCATTTTGGCCAACCCATCCACATATGAGATTTTGGACCCTCATGATTTTGGTATGAAGAGATACATCCACTTTGCCAATAGATTGACCGGTTGGAATGCCATCAAATCCAGGGTTGAGCAACTGAATCTACAATTGACCGACGACCAAATAAAGAATGTGACTGTCAAGATAAAAAAGATTGGTGACGTAAGACAGTTGGGTATTGACGACGTCGATAGCATTATCAAGGAGTTTCATTCCGACTTGCAATGATATTTAAGATACCGAACAAATATCTTGGTGTATTTAAAAAAAAGCAAAATAGGGAGCTGTAAGGAAATGAAAGTAGTGTCAGTGACTGACCAAGACGTGTATGGGTAGGAGTAAGGAAGCTCTTGCTTGACCATGTAAAAACACTCTGCAGGCCAGCAACTCTGTTAACAAAACCAAAGGATTCTCTCAAGGTAAAGCAGTACGCCCTCAACCACATGGTATTGGATACAACACGACATGCTGAAAAACTATATCTATGTAAACAGCAGCTCGGATTCAAAGCCCAAGACGTTAAGACGTATTCTACACTAACCCTAACGGGCTTCAACTCCATGTCCACCTCGTGTCTACCACTTAATGCATCGCGATTGTGAGCTCTACTTCTCAAGCATTGATATATAGTTTGGTAATTAAACCGAAGGCCCTGTGTATATCCCCCAATTCGAATGTGGCAGCTATATCATCTGTTAGTCCCCGTCCATACGCGATTGTCATTTTAGAATACTCGTCAGTAGCACGTGATCTCGATTTGGTTTTACTTGAGACTGCTTACACCCATGCATTAGTTTGGAATGATTCTGGAAATTTGAAACGATACGAAATGTAGGAATTTATCTCAATTAGCCGCTCATACCCTACCCACGCAAAAGCATCTTTCAAGTATTTTTCATCACACACCTGTCTTTCATGATAGAGGTATAAAAATAAGTCTACTTGCGGCTGCGACATACACTCCACATCACTTTGTTCTGAAGCCATCATCAACAAGTCAATTTCGCAATGCCAAGTACGTGTTTTTATAATTTTTGATTAGATGTCATGTCTCGACCTTCGAAGTTGAGACAAGATGTCGGAAGTTGGGACCCTGTTTCTTTCGAGATCCAGAGCTTCACTTCTTTCCGAGGTTCGGGTCCTCATGAATACCTTTAGTTTTCAGACTTTCTCTACATATCCAGACTTCCAATCAAGCCGTTGAATTGACTCTTTTTGCTCTGAATACCCGACACTTCAGAAGCAATATAGGAGAAGCGGCTGTGGCGTGGATGCCCATACCTTCTAGAAGGTGGGAATTCATTCTGATTTGGACACAACTCTTTGTACAAGGAGTTTTGCAGGTTGTGGACTTGTTTTCTATGGGCTTCTATTATGCCCGGGCCTTTGGTGGTTACTTTCTGTTTCCGAAAGGGTTTTGGAGATTGTCATTCAAAAAACTATTCAACGTATTCATGAGTAGACCCGTAGATTTAGTGCCTCGTAGCTTCCATTTCCGAACATTCAACTAACAATTTCTTAAGGAGCACCTAAGACCTACTCCAAGACTTACTCTACACCAAAGAGACCTTACGAGTCCGCTCGTTTGGACGCCGAGTTGAAATTGGCCGGTGAATACGGTTTGAAGAACAAGAAGGAAATTTACAGAATTTCTTTCCAATTGTCTAAGATCCGTCGTGCTGCCAGAGACTTGTTGACCAGAGATGAAAAGGACCCAAGAAGATTGTTCGAAGGTAACGCCATGATCAGAAGACTAGTGAGAATTGGTGTCTTGTCCGAGGACAAGAAGAAATTGGATTACGTCTTGGCCTTGAAGATTGAAGATTTCTTGGAAAGAAGATTGCAAACCCAAGTCTACAAGCTGGGTTTGGCCAAGTCCGTTCACCACGCTAGAGTCTTGATCACCCAGAGACACATTGCCGTCGGTAAGCAATTGGTCAATGTTCCATCTTTCATTGTGAGATTGGAATCTGAGAAGCACATTGACTTCGCCAGAACCTCTCCATTCGGTGGTGCCAGACCAGGTAGAGTTGCCAGAAAGAACGCTGCCAGAAAGGCTGAAGCTGCTGGTAACGCCGAAGAAGACGCCGAGTAAATTGATTAATTCAGTGCATTTTAATCTCGAATCTGCATGGTTTTATTTCAATATTGGTTAATTTTCTTGACTGGACTAACTCACGGTTACTTGTGTTGCGTGCTTCAGGTGATTTTTCTTTGCCATGTCCCAAACATGATCAAGCTATGTAAAATCCAAGGAGCCCGCTTCTGTAATTGTAAAGTTATTTTTGGTTTCAAATATTAATGTAGAGAAGTCGCGTTGATCACGCAAATCAACACGCGAAGATGTGTATTTTATTTATGGAGAAAGCGACAGGACTATAACTAAAGAAGTTGGTGCTTTCATGGCAGGAGGTGTCCTCTATTTTTCTGCTAAGGTCAGTGATGTGGTGGATCGGCTGTCAAAGTGTGAAATGTGTGTACTACCAATAAAAAAATGACACAGATTGGTCCATTGAACTTCCTGTAATTATAAGAAAAGCATCGGAATGTTGTCCAATTTTGGCTTCATGAAGCACCTCTTATGCTGGGATTCTGAGGAATTGTAATTGTAATGAGAATTACGATACAATAGAACAGAATAATACAAGGTTAGGTACAAATGCGAAACATCTGTCATTTCCATCACTAGCACTTTCAGCCTATTCACAGCATTTCAGAAGTTATTGCCTGCTGCTTGTGAATGAGAATTGTGAATAAGCGTATAAATTTCAATTAGGTGTATCGTTCATGACCATCTGAGAGCCTTTACTAGCCAATAATTTCATATTAAGTATCTTGGCAATTGTGATCTAGCCCGCCAATACATTCTCTTCCTATCTCCACAAGCTTTTTCAAAGAGCAGTCATATACTGTCTCAACTTAACCCATACATTATAAAACTCCGGATTTTTATATTTGGAAAATTCCATGAAACTTTCTTGAAACTTTTTGAAGAAGTTGCGTTGGTATGTTTTGCGTGGGTCACAAAAGTCTCTTGTTGAATTCTCACTACACCAGGACAGGGCCAGACCAGAGTTCGTAGACGGGGGCGCTCCCTCTAGCCGGAGCAGAATCTCGGCATTCCTGCCTATCCTTGGAAGCAGCCCGCCTAGCTAGGATGTCTTCCAGGCAGACCTCCAGCCTAGCTATTCCCCGTGAGATCCCCAACCTTGCTCCAACTCTTCTCTTTCCGTGTGTAGTATCGTGAACCATCCCCGATTGTCGGTGTGCAGGCTAGTTTGAAAATATTAAAAGTTTTGAGCCTGGCACTACGATAGTTATACGTTAGGATCAGTGTCAACAGCAAGGTCAATAAGCAAAAATGGGTAAATCGTATGTGGAAAATCGTTAATTGAAAGAATAGCAGAACGGTGGTAGAGAGCGCAAGTGCAGAACCTCAAGTAAATGGTCCAGAAGTAGAAGTTGAAAGCTTGAATTTATATCCGTTTGGTGAATCGTCATATTAAAGCATCCAGCAATGGGACAGGTAGTATTCCTGTGGAAGAGGTCGTAGGAATACAGGTCATATCTGCACGTTTTAAAAGATAGAACCTTTCGTCCTTGAACGTGTGACCGGCAGGCTACCAAAGAGTTCAAAACTTGAGACGGTGACGATTGAAGGGGTCCTTTTACTCTGCGTTTTTATGCTGCGTTTCGTTTTCTCAACCGCGCTCTCCTGAAGCTCACGTACTAACTCCCTCACAGTCACGGTTACAGATGTCGTACTCGTTACATGTTCCAACGTGACTTCAGGAAGAACGGTGCTCCAGCATTGTCTACCTACCTGAAGACCTACAAAGTTGGTGACATTGTTGATATCAAGGCTAACGGTGCGATCCAAAAGGGTATGCCTCACAAGTTTTACCAAGGTAAGACCGGTGTTATTTTCAACGTGACCAAGTCTGCTGTCGGTGTCATCATCAACAAGGTTGTTGGTAACAGATACATCGAAAAGAGAGTCAACTTGAGAATCGAACACATCAAACATTCCAAGTGTAGACAAGAATTTTTGGACAGAGTCAAGTCGAATGCTGCCAAGCGTCGTGAAGCCAAGGCTCAAGGTATCGCTGTCCAGTTGAAGAGACAACCTGCTCAACCAAGAGCTGGTCGTGTTGTTTCCACCGAAGGTAACATTCCAAAGACTTTGGCTCCAGTCCCATACGAGACTTTCATCTAATCTGTTCTGTTTCTTCTTTGGCATGCGAGTTTTATTTCCCGTTGAGAATAGCCTTTTCTGGTTTCAACATTATATACTGTGTCTAATGTAAAACAATTGTACACGTACCCGTAACAAAAAGGTGATCTATGGAAAAGCAGGTTCTGCGATGGGACTGAAAAGCCTGGCCCACTATCGGTAAGTGGCATTGGGCGTGAAGTGAGAAAACCAACCCTTCGAATCATTGCGCTTACTCAGGTTCAGTAAATGGCTTGCCCTTTCTCAAAAACAATGAGCAAATACAACCCGTCTCATGCAACTGACGCATCACAGAACATTAAAACCACCGAATACTTGCGCTTTGTAGAGTTCTTATAAGTTTCCTTTGGCTCCGGAGTTCTTAACTGGTCCTCACGTGTGAAGTTCAGACTTTCACATTTACTTAGAAAGTCCTAGAAAAGAACAACTTCGCTCCACCAAGTAAGATAGAGTCTTTGTGAACAATATTTAAAGGTTTCAAGATGAGCCTGAATTATACAAACGTACTCAAAAAGAGAAATAACCCATTCACGAGGTCTTTTGTTTCTGAAAACTAGCATTTGGATCGGCGGCTAAGGTACCAAAAGAAAAGTGGTTTAAAGCATCACCAGAAATCCAAATTTCGGGTCCAATTCATGTAGCTACTGCTGATTTTAGGAACAAAATCATAATGATTGAGGACACGAACGTCTCAGCAATTCCATCAGAGGAAACATGTCTTCCGGGAACTGTGATCCATTTATTCAAAAGAAGGTTTTTTACTGAGCTAAAGATCCCATGCGCACTGAGAAATGTAATTCATTTTGAATCTTACGAAGAGCTTCCTGAGACAGGTTAAATGAGTAGTAACGTGGAAATTTCTACCAAATAGTTCGATGAGGAACGTCAAGCAGTAAATTTATTTTCCCGCCAAAGCGAGCTTGCATCCTGCCTTATAGCTAGAGCTAAGTGAACATAATCCCTATATCAGCACAGTGTCCGCTGGGGCTGAGGACACATTGTACTAGGAGCTATTTTATTCTTGAGCTGCGCGTGAATAGTGACTTCTCATATTCGCTGTGTCAGTAAAAAATTTTGGATAGTATTGAAGATTTCACTACTTCAAGTCAGGACTGGTTTCCTTTTGGGTTTTCAACTCGTTCAAACTTGCTCTGAATGGCAATCACTGTAGCTAATTGTGGAGTAGTTTACTGTGGAATTTTACGAGTCTCGGCTTATTTGGTCTTGTGGTACTAATTAAGATACCTTCGAGGGGGACTATAAGCGTCAAAAATGGGCAGAAGAACGCTGGAGCAGATCCAGGAAGAGGCTAAAGAGTCCATTCCTTATCTTGGAAGTGACGAAGATGCGTCAAACATGAAAAAGGCTTCATATTCATCAACAGTCGGTAAGGAAAGTTATGCCTCCACTCAACCTGAAGTTAAGCCATGGGTTCATTTTGTCGCAGGTGGCGTAGGTGGCATGGCTGGGGCAATTGTTACCTGTCCGTTCGATGTTGTAAAAACTAGATTGCAAAGTGACGTCTTCCAAAATGCATACAGGTCCGCTACTGCAAGTGGTCCAAATAAAGCTACTAATTTTATAATGACTGGAGCAAGGCATTTTAGGGAAACCTTTGGCATTATTTCCAACGTTTACAAGCAAGAAGGATTTCGGAGTCTTTTTAAAGGTTTGGGACCAAACCTTGTGGGAGTGATTCCTGCCAGAAGCATAAATTTCTTCACTTATGGGACCACGAAACAAATTTACTCAAGAGCATTCAATAATGGGGAGGAAGCTCCTTGGATTCATCTCATCTCTGCGGCTACTGCAGGATGGGCAACTTCAACGGCCACGAATCCCATTTGGCTCATCAAAACCAGACTTCAATTGGATAAGGCCGGACAAACCAAGCAGTACAAAAGTTCGTGGGATTGTCTCAAACATATCATACACAATGAAGGCTTTTTTGGCTTATACAAAGGTCTGAGCGCATCTTATCTCGGATCGGTAGAGGGCATTCTCCAATGGCTATTGTACGAACAAATGAAGCATATGATCAAAATGCGCTCCATTGAAAAGTTTGGCCATATCAGTGAAGGAGAGAAAAGTAGGTCCGAGAAAATCAAAGAATGGTGCCAACGATCTGGCAGTGCAGGACTTGCAAAGTTTCTCGCCAGCATAGTAACATACCCGCATGAAGTGGTGCGCACCAGACTCAGACAAGTTCCATTGGAGAATGGCAAACCTAAGTATACGGGTCTAACTCAATCTTTCCGCGTCATAATAAAGGAAGAAGGCCTGGCTTCTATGTATGGAGGGTTGACCCCTCATCTCCTCCGAACCGTCCCAAATAGTATCATCATGTTTGGTACTTGGGAATTGGTCCTAAAGCTTCTTTCCAATGTGTAAGCTTATCTCTGCATGGGGTTAACTATTAACCTTTCCGTAAGCAATGCATTCTCCTGTATATACCCAAAGCATATAGAAATCATGTTCAAAGTTTAAGCGGCACCTTGATGGATTACTCTCAATACGCTATCCACATCGAACGGTTTTTTAGGAATGTTATCGCCCGTAGAAGGTCGGTATTCATTGTAGCTGCCTAAAGAAGGGTCTTCAGACATTTCCTGAACCGTATGAAGACCATGGAATGCATAGTTGTCCTGTTCTCGTTTTAAGAAGTCCAAGGCCCACTTCGTAACTTCTTCATCATCCTTCAGACACTTCTTGACATCTTCTGGCGACGTGGTATTCAGATCCACTCCTGACGTTTCTTTAGCATCGTGTATCCAAGATTCTACCTCAGGGATGTTTTTCTTTCGCAGTAAAGTTGTTAACAGTCCCTCATGAGCTGTCGTGGGGAAATTGGCCAAGGGGTAGGCCACAGTTGAATCCAACAGTTCCTCAAAATGATGGAGAGTTGAAGTCAAAGATTGCAGCTGTGTCAAGATGACACTCACTTGAACTTGTAAAGAATACCATTGTGGTAATTCTGCTTTTGACATTTCGTCTTTTAGTTTGGCCAAAGAGTGTGTAAGTTGAGCTAAACGCATTCTGACGGCATCTAGTGCCTGTGCTGGGACGTGCTGAAAGTTGTAACCATCTTGAGCACTGGAGTTACCGGTATTTGGGTCTGTAGTCGGTCTTTGTGACATTTGGGAGCTTTTGGTGTAGGCTGGAAGTTCTAAGTATTTGTTGTGAAATTTTATAATCAAACATACCTCTAGTTGGTAGAAGTGCTTAAACTCCCAACTGCAACTTTCAATGCATACGTATAGCCTTGTTCAAATCTATGTATAGATGTAAAACCTCGGTGTCAAGGGACCCCACACGCCTCAAAGGTGCCCGGCAAAAGTTCTATAGTGACATCCTTTCGATTCTTGACGCCTGGGTCTTCTAAAAACGGACGTAGATGTGTAATAGTTTGTAAATGGAATATCTAATTCGTTAGGCTTGCGCAAGTCGCCTTTGTGCTATTTTCTTTTAAAAGGGTTCATTTCCCAAAATTGGTGCTATAAGCTAGCTTATTTCAAGCTGGCAAATAACTTTTCAACGTCTGCAACCGATTGTTGCAATACTTTGTCTTGAAACTTAGGGTTAGCAAGCTCAGATGTTACCTTACTGATAACAGACTCGACAAGCTGCTGTTGCTGTTGTTGACGAACTGAAGCTTCGTATCTGACCCAGGAGTCCAAAACGGACTTGGCTTCAGCAGCCAAATCGACCTGTTGCTTCAATTCAAAGGCCTTAGCCTCCAACTCAACCGTTTCCTTGGAAACGTTGAACAAAACCTTGGTAGTCTCGGAGACGCTTTTCAATTCGGAAACGGATTCAATCCTCTGCTTGACAGCGTCGATATGTTTAGTTCTAGATGCATTCAAAACGCCTGAAACTTGTTTCATCCTGGCATCGGCATAGTCCTTGTAAGCAGGAGCCAAGAACTTGACGGCGATCGCTACGAAACCGCAGAAGGTACCTAATAAGATGGTTTCGTCGTTGATCACATAAAGTTCGTTAGAGATGGCGTAAATGGCAGCGGCCGTGGTCGTGGCCAAAATTCCAGTTTTGGACAAAGCACTGTTTCCCGGTAGGGCGTTCAAAATTGAAGAGGCCTTTTCTTTAGGATCCTGAGGAGCTGGTGTAGACATGTAACGTGCACCAATTCTGTAATCAATTGTTAGTATGGTCTGAGAGAGGGAAACGAAAAGAGGTACGTCAGAGAAAGGGCATTGTAGAATGCCTAGCAACCATAACTTGTCTCGGGTACTTGTTTCGACTCATAGGGTAGACATGGTCCCCTTGAAGTTTTCCAAAAAAGCGATTTTCACCTTAAAAGACAGACAATTCTGCAAAGTTGCCTGGTGTGTCGTAGCTTTAAGGCAAATTCAGCTATTAATGGTCAACAATTGTTCTGTACTGTCTCTGATCTCTGTTCCATTGTTTATATGCATACGGAGTGTGACGGATGCCCAAAGTCATCAATGGGCGGGCAGATGCCCTCATGGTTATAGCGCGCAGACTCATAATGATTCAATAGTGATCAATCAACACCTTTGTCGCTCGTAAACCTATGATTCCTCTCTAGTGATGTAGATTATATTCGAACTCTAAAATTTTTAGATACCGGCCATGGTCCTCGTAGAAAGTGTTAA
The DNA here is from genome assembly GCA_030562185.1 of Lachancea sp. yHQL494. Classification (NCBI taxonomy): domain Eukaryota; kingdom Fungi; phylum Ascomycota; class Saccharomycetes; order Saccharomycetales; family Saccharomycetaceae; genus Lachancea; species Lachancea sp. yHQL494. The sequence continues at coordinate 371,373 of JAJMGS010000033.1, read as the reverse complement.
TATTTAGCACAAAGTTTGATTGGCTCCAAATCATGTGTTTATAACCCAATATAGTCACGTGAATTAAATATAGTGAAAGCCGTCTTACTATAGTATCTACTTTAGGCGACTAATTTGCCGCTACAAGGCTATTGGAGGGCCGCCACAGCTGTGCTGAATTATCATTCGATACACTGCACATCATCCAGGGATCATGGAGGTCCCATGAGATGTCGTTGACGCCCAGCATATGGCCGCCGTGCGTAAAGATAAGTTGCTCGCCCTCAGGTTGAGAAAGGTCCCACAGCTTCACCAGACCATCCTCCTGACCTGCCGTAGCCACAACAGTAGAATAGTGTGGATTCCACTGTAATGCTGAAACAGAATCGCCATGTTGCCACGACAGCACAGGTTGTTTAAAGTTTCGTACGTCCCACAAATTAATCTCACCTGAAGAATCAGCAGAACACAGTAGTAGATCTTTGTGGTAATTAAACTGGCACACATTGATACCTGTCGTGTGATGCGCATTAGGCTTTGGCTCTAGGTTAGATTCTTGCACTTCTCTGATATCGTGAAGGCGCAGCACATTGCCTTCTCCGCAACATGCCAGCACTGAGTCATGATTTACCATCCACGACACATCATTAGCACCTTTGGAATCTCCAGTAGCCTTGAATTGCGGCTCTACCAGGGTCTGAGATATTTTTTGGAATCTTTGGAGATCCCACACGCACACCTGGCCGCGTGCATAACTTGTTGCAAGTAAACCCTGGCGCTGCCAGTTCCAAGCCAAACTTAATGCTTCATTTCGATCAGAATCCACCGAAGTGGTTAATTGGCAATGGATTTCGTAGTCTGGATCGCTGACAGAACCCGAAATCAATTTTTGGCGCGCAGATCCGTGCTTGGTCTTATCAAAAACATATAAAGAACCACTGGATGAGGTAGCACCTATAATATCTGGGTTTGAAGGGCAATATCGGGCCCTATTGCAATCCCCAGCCGGAAATTTAATACGCAAATCCTCTACCAGGTTCTTAGGCGGAAGCTTGAGGGAATTGTCTATTTTGAACTCTCTTTCTTCCATGTCGAAGTTGTTCAGCGAACTCCAGTTGAGATGCTTCATCGAAGAGAGTCTGCCGACGTACACAGACTCATCATCAGGCAACTGAGAGGAAGTAAATGACGACAATAGGATCCTATGTGTATCACCCGTTAGGTCCAAATCTGGGAACAATTGGCAGGTTAAAGACGGCCATTTCGTACTGTTTGTGTTCAAGTACTCATATTGAAGCTTGGAGTTCTTCTTCCAGCGGGTATAGCGTTTCTGCTTTGCTTCATCGATCGATTCAACGGCCTCGTCGCTCACAGCAGGCTCTGAGGCCCTCTTCATTATTATCAAGGTGAGTTTAAACTTTTTATGGCCCTCAACAATCGGTGACAACACAAATAAGCAACAGCTACTCGAGAAAATATATAATAGGTAGTCTTTTAAATCTAAAAAATCGTCATCTAAAGCTCATCAGTTATATCATGTAAGGCGATCAGTACGTCAATCGTCAGAGCTACTCATAAAAAATCACAACCAAGACTTAAATTGGTTGATTAGGCCGTTAGTAGAAGCATCGTGGGCCTTGATTTGTTCAGAACCCTCGAGTTCCTTACCAATAACCTTAGCCAAGACTTTACCAAGCTCAACACCCCATTGATCGAATGAATTGATGTTCCAGATGGCACCTTCAGTGAAAGTCAAATGCTCATAATAAGCAATTAGAGCACCTAGAGCGGCAGGAGTGATCTTTTGGGCCAAAATCGAGGTAGTTGGTCTGTTACCTGAGAAGACCTTGTGTGGCACAAGACCACCAGTAGCACCTTCAGCCTCGACCTGGGCTTCATCCTTTCCAACCATTAGAGCTTCGGCTTGAGCGAAAAAGTTGGAAGCCAACATCTTCTGATGCAAGTTGTTCTCTAGTGGATTGTGGGACTGGGCAGCCAAGATGAAATCAGATGGAATAACCTTGGTGCCTTGGTGAACCAATTGAAAGAAAGAGTGCTGCGCGTTGGTAGCTGGCTCACCGAACAAAATGGGGCCCGTAGAGTAGTTGGTGAAAACATTACCACGGGTTACGCTCTTACCATTGGATTCCATCGACAATTGTTGCAAATAAGCTGGGAATCTGTGCAAATATTGATCGAAAGGAGCCACCAAGTGGGTCTGGGCACCATAGAAATTGTTGTACCACACCGACAACAAGCCACCCAAGAGTGGGATGTTGTCCTCCAGAGGGGTCTCGGCGAAGTGCTTATCAACGGCTTCGGCACCTTTCAAGAAGGCGTCAAAGTTGTCAAAACCAATGTACAGAGCAACGGAAAGACCGATGGCAGACCACACAGAGTAACGGCCACCCACCCAGCTATCGAAACCGAACATATTTTTAGTGTCGATACCGAATTTGGCCACCTCTTCGGCATTAGTGGACAAAGCGGCGAAGTGTTTCGCAATATTCTTAGAGTCACCGCCAGTCTTAGACAAGAACCAGTTCTTCGCAGTGGTGGCATTCGTGATGGTTTCTGCGGTGGTAAAAGTCTTGGAAGCAATCAAAAACAAAGTAGTTTCTGGGTTGCATAACTTCAAAGTCTCAGCAATGTGAGTACCATCGATATTGGACACAAAGTAAGCCTTAAGGTCACCAGCGTAGTGCTTTAGAGCTTCAGTGACCATTACAGGACCCAAGTCGGAACCACCGATACCAATGTTGACCACGTCAGTGATCTTCTTTCCGGTGTAACCCTTCCACTCGCCAGAACGAACCTGTTCCGAAAACTCTTTCATGTGCTGCAACACAGAATCCACTTCCGGAGCCACGTTGGTGCCGTCCGCGTACATAGGCTTGTTGGACCTGTTTCTCAAGGCAACGTGGAACACAGCACGGTCTTCGGTGAAATTGATGTGGTCACCTTTAAACATGGCGTCTCTCAAGTCCGCTACCTTGGCTTGCTTGGCCAAGTCAATCAAAGCGGCCAAAATTTCGTCGTCCACCAAGTTCTTGGAGAAATCGAACAAGATTTCAGAACCGTCGTAGTTTTTGAAAGTCTTCGACCATTTAGCAAAACGCTTACTGTCGTTGGCGAATTCTTTCTTGACGTTCAGGGACTTGCTCTTGTTGTCGTAGATTTGTTGTAGCTTAGCCCAGGCTGGGAGCTCAGAAGCCAGTTTGAAATCTGAAAATGTGCTGTTCGATGCCATTGTTTAGATATTTCGTAGCTCAAAACAGGCAATTTAAAGTTAAGTCCTATCCACTGATTTAAGAGACTCAATTGATGCCAGTTTTTGCTAGCTCAAGAGGATTTTGAAAAGGTCAAGTTTCCTAGAGAACACACCCTTCAAATTCCAGCTGATTTTAAACCAACCCACATTACCCGATCTTTCGTATCCTCTGCGGTCCAGCCTATAGTCAATTAACTCAATATCATCAGCTTCCACTCCTTCCATCACATCACCTGTTGTCCTCCGAGAACCACCGAAACGACAAGAAGCTAGTGGATGCCGTTAGTAAGAAAAAAAAAGAGAAGATGGCTAAGCTGACGTAAGTGGACGAACAAAGTGAGCTGAGTAATTGAATAGTGCAAAGTGATTTGTGATTGCACTCGTAGCTATTGGAACGGGCGGCAGTTTCTAGCTCGAGCTTCCGTCAAAATGTATATGCTCTGTGGATCGCTTAGCTAACTGTAAGATAGCTGTAAGCTATCGTACAATTATAAGTTTTGTATGGTCACGTGTTTCTCCACCACTTCTGCCATCGTCCAGGTTCGCCGTTATCCTCATCTTGTCCTCTTTCCAAGTTTCACGTCTCTCGATTGATCACTCTTTTCGCATCTCTATTGGTGTTGTCATCTCTTTTTTTCTTTACGCGTCATCATTCCTAGTCTCTCAATCCTCGCAAACAGCGTGTTACTTCGTCAACGAGCTTTCTCTCCTGTTCGTTATTAGCTTCTTCTTTTTCGTTTCCCCTGCCTTCATCCTGCTCATCGCGCCTCTTCTTCATTGTACGCAGCAAATTGATATGTGCTTCCCGTAGCTGTTTCAGCTGTGACTCAAAACCAGGTGGGAACCCACCATACGAGTCCTTTTCCCTAGCCATGCGTCGCACATCATCGAGCACATCAATTTGTGTCCACAATTTGTCTTGATAATCGGCATGAGGGCTTGCCTCGATTTGGTCTGCCTGGCGCGGTAATGTTCTTATAGGTGGTACAAGAAGCTCTTCAAGCCCGGAGTCCTCACTAGGTTTGTTGTCTCGATAAAATGAATTCGATAAGTGCGATTCAGTGGTGAAGTCTGCCATCTTAACTACAAATATCCCTGTACTATTGCCTGTTAGTTTGTCTAAAATCAGAAACTTATTAGCGCTCGGTAATACATCAATTTAAATTAAGTCATCGCACAACCCGCCAATTTGAAATATTAGATGAAAATACAGTAGACGAAGCTCATGAAGCAACGATGGCAAAGATTGCTTTGGTTAAAACAGGACTATCCCGATAACCATACGGATCCTGAATTCCTGAGGGAAGTTTCGGTGCTTCAAAGCGCTAAATTGTGTCACAGCACTTCTTCGTATGGCCAAGTTGTAACCGACTTTTTGCTGTTTTATCACCGCATTTTGAATACCGGACTGATGTACGTGACCTTCACATTGCTATACTATTACCGTTGGGATCCAATGTATTTTACAGGGGCTCTGACAAGCTTGGCATTTATTGTATCTACGCTTTTCCACAGCACAGCAGTGTCAGTCAAATCGCCATTTATTATAATCTTTAGCATGCTGGTGCTGTCTCCTGTTTTAAAATCATTATCGCGAACCACATCGTCTGACTCGATTTGGACTATTTCATGCTGGCTTACTGCCTTTTACGTGGTGTCAATTTTTCTGCACTCTGAGTCGATAGTTTCGACAAATCTTTTGGTAGCCAATGTCGCAGTTCTCGCATCGAGGCTCATTTCGACGACAGACGTTTTCTGCTTTCTTCTTATTTGCATAGAACTTAACGTTCTCCTGCCGTACGTCGAAAGGTCACTGTTGAACCGGAAATTTTACACATGCTATGCGGCAGCCTTTTTAGTCAATAACACAGTAGTGTATTATTTCATCACCTACTGTTTGGGTTGGATTTACACAATAGTACTTGCTCTAAGCGCTCTGATTTTTGTGTTTGGTCTTCCCCGCTATTTCCTATACTGGCAACAACATTACTATAAGAGCAACGTTTTACTGACCAGATGGGACGCTAAAAAACCTATTTTGTACTAAGCCTCTCGAATAACCATTAGAACAATGCATTTAGAATTTTCACTCTTTTTCTCTACTTTAGACCTACAATTCATTCTCGGAAAGCACCTCCTGCTAGAACCAAATTACTTCTCGTGAACTTTACCTTGTAAACAGGTGTCTTCTTTGTGTAGAATGATGCCACAAGATCACTCGTAGGCACTATTGTCCTCCTGCGGCCATACTCTTTAATATCCTGGTTAACAGATGTTGTTACATCACCAGAATAACCGGTGAAAGGCAGCTCTGGTTCCACACCGGGCTCCGATGTGGATTTTTTAACATCCCAGACTCTTACAGATTGATCAGCACCGCCCGACATTAAAACATTTCCCTCCTTGCTATACGAAAGCGAGTACACCGCATTTCTCCCATGTCCTCTCATTTGCTTTAACCTCTTTCCTGTACCAATATCCCAAACATTGATAATGCCATCCTCGCTACCAGTAGATAGCCACCTACCGTCGGGTGAAACTGCCGTAGAAACCACTGGGGCTGTGTGCCCGAGGAATAGACGTACTGAATCACCGGTACTCATATCCCACATTCGGCATGTTTTATCACTGGACCCAGTAAAAACATATGTTCCGTTCGGATGAAAAGAGACGGTATCAACGTCATTTAAGTGGCCAGCAAATATCCTCAGTGGGTAAATATGGTCACAGGACCACAATCTGGCAGTTTGATCGTGCGAAGCGGTTGCGAAATAATGACCCAACGGAGAAAAGGACACATCCCATATTGGATGGTTATGACCTTTATAGCTAACGAGAGAAGTGAAAGTATCCATGGACCATAGTCGTACAGTTTTGTCCTCAGATGCGGAAAGGAGATAACGGTTGTCAGGGCTGAATGATGTCGAGTAAACCGTACCGCTGTGCCCTACAAGAGTAGCATTATTGGAGCGCTCATCCTGCTTTGACGGTAGTTTGTTTTGTAACGGTGTTCCATCTAATGACCAAATCTTGATTACGCTGTCCTGAAAACCAGCCGACGCTAGTCGGACATCATCGCTAAATTCTATTGACGTCATTTCCGAGTTCGTGTTGTGGAAAGTGTACATGCAAACACTGGGCGCTGACATTTGTAAATTTTCAAGACGTATCGCATCTCTGGATTCTCGAACCTTTTGGATCTCCAGCTTCAAGTCTAGAGCTGTTTTAGAAGGTAAGGGCATTATGTCTCGAGATGGAGATTCCATGTAAGGGTCCCGTTTGCGGTCGTCCTTCTTGTCGGAATCTGCGAGAGCCGTACCTCCTTCCGCTTCATCTGTGACGGATTGCTCGTCCTTGGAAAGCTTGTTTAATTCTCTATATTCTTCGATGAGGCCTTTTTGTTGGTTTTGATCACCCTCCGATTTCGCTTGCACGTCTTTCCTTTGAAGCTCAGTTTCTACCTCTTTGGCAAACTCTTCGTCGATTGGAAATTTACCTAATTTTACGGGAACGGAATTATGGGTATCGACATCAATTGCGCCTGCAGAAACGTCCTTTATACCATCTGTCAAAGTTTCCTGAGATGTTATGGTCTCCACAATATTTGGATTTAGGTTTTGGTTGATAATACTAATGAGCAACGAGCCCCCAACACTTTCATTTTCGTTCAAAAAGTAAAGAAGCAGGTTGAGGGTCGTCCGTGAAATTGTGACACGGTACTTATTTGATTGAAATCCTTGTGCCTGCTCGTTTTCTTTGATGTGGTCAACTGAATTAACGGAGAAAAGCTTGTTAATCTCAGAGGCGTGAAATGCTCTATAATCCACGGAAAACTTATCAAAAAACCGGCGCGCCTGGATAGCGTCTTTTGCCACTAGTGTAAGAAACACGTAGACAAAAATCGGATAGATAATCCGCGTAAGTTCTGGCTTGTACATATCTAGAGAGGAGTCAACCCAATTTTTTAACATCGAATAAGCCAGAAAGTAGTGCCTGGGAGAATTATTCGCTTGTTGTGAGATTAGGTTACCATCGGAATCCCTTTTTACATTTACCGGATTAGAAACGGGTCTTGCGCCGTATGCATTCGGCTCCTGCCCTGGATCTGGAAATGAACCTGTAGCCGTATTTCCCGGCGATTGCTTATTTTGGGGTGTTAAAGTACGCGAACTTTCAACTCTAAGCATTTGCTCAGTTCTATGGTAGCCCTTTTTGTTAAGATACTCCAATACAATACGATTCAGGTCTGCCGCAGAGAAAGAACCTGGCCTCGTAGTAGCTGCGCTGGGCGGAGTCTTGGCATTGCCATTGGTCGCCTGAGGTCGTACTGAGTTAGCTGGAGATGTTTTCGGAGGCTGTTTCTGACCTTTCTGAGACATTTTGAAGCTGCTTTTGCCCGTTTTTCAGTTCTATTGTTGAATGCAGTATCAAGCTAGCATTGATTGAATGTATTGAAAGCATAACAAAGTTCGTTATTAATGATGTCTCAAGCTAGAATATTAAAAGTCATCTTTTCCTTCCCAGCAGCAAAGTGGTCGAGTGTCGAGATGTCGATTGAAGGCCATCCCATGGCTTGAAAAGGCTGCTTTCAAGTATTCCGCTGTTGGCATACTTGCACAATCTAGAATTTCGGTGCATGGTGGGCTTGTGGTGAAACCGGTAGTGGGAGTTGCATTTATGTTCTTGGACAGGTAAACGGTGGGACGAAGGAAGTCAGCTAGCCGATGTACGAACGATGTTATCCACACTTTGGGCTACGGTTGTGAAATTTACTTTTTCAAATGACACATTGAGTGACGGGAGATATCTCAGACAGCCCAACTATAAACGATGGTGAAAATTAGCCCAAGTATTCGTGTTTGCGTCCTAATTTTCTGCCCTATGGCATGAAACGGCGTGGGTTTTGCCGTATTTCCATCTTCAAGTACCCAAAGGCTTTGCGGCGCGGGTGGTCTAAATGTAAACACTGTTTTTTATCTGATTCGGGATCATGAAAGCTTTCTCACTATAATGCTCGAACTCCTTTGAAAATCAGTTGAGCAAGTGTAGCAAATGTAGCAAATGGACATTCGGGATTACCAAAACCAGAAGTAGAAATTTCAAAATCAGTGCTAAGACAAACCATTGTTTTATTTCCTTGAACCCCTTACGTAGAGTTTCTACGCTTCTATTAGTAAAACTACAGGACCACTTGTATTCTTTTCCTTGAAATTAATAATTTCTGTAGCAGACACTTTAGAATTGGAATTACAGATTTCTATTTAGCCGCCAACACTTCCGTTGTAAATTTTACGGTTTACCTTGGATGCCGAATTGACATTGCAACTGTAATATCTGCCTTGAGATTCAAAGGTCCGGTTCAGTTCCTTACTGGTTCGATATCTCCCAACGCACGGTTGTGTTATACATTGAGAGCTGAAAGTCCAGAATAAATACAAAAACATGAAGTAGAATCTTCAGATTGTTGTCCGGAACACAAATAATTTCACCACGAAGCTCACATAAAAAGGCATAACAATGCTCCCTACTACTACGAGGATTTCGCCGGCAATGATATCATGATTCATAGCTACAAAAAGTAGGATCGCTTCACAAAATTAAGGGAAATTTTCCTAACAAAATTATGATACTCTGGCTACAATCATTACTTATCTGCTAGTTGTCTAGATTGTTAGTCCTTGTGCCGCAAAATACGCCTTTGCGGATCCTTGCCCCAAAGCTGTCCTTGGAGAGGATCTGAAGTTGAGTTTTTTGACGAAATAGAGGACCAGAAGGCTACCAAGTAGCCACCAGTGCAATGGGCATATACTTACTATTGTCATGGCTTTTGAGCCAAAAAGCTCACTAATAGCTGCGTTGTGGGAAGACAATTTCTAGCTGGTTCAGCACCAGCTCATCTTATCAAAACGACCGGCTTCCTCGACGCAAGTATCAACCTCCCATCGATCGAGAGTCCGAATCGGTAGTATCTATCTTTCGCTTCCACTTTGGACGTGCATATCTGATTGCCTTTTCCTTGCTTTCAGAATTCACATAAATGCTAATGGGTAGTTCTCACAACCTTTTAACTGCCAGGCGAACGTAATGGTCTGGTTTATCCGCGGTTTGGCTCTTCCAGAGCGAAGTACCTCGATAGACCTACCACCTTACTTGTTCTGGAAGCGCTGTTAGAACATTTTGCCATGCCTTTGATCGTACTCAACCCCTAATTCCACATATTTTAGCAGGACAACTACACCGTGGACTAGATGACTTAGAAGCTGGAGGGAAGTTTTTAGCATTTGTCATTTACGCTTCATGACAGGTTCAAGGATTGGGCATTCCGTTACCTCTAGAGCTACTATTACGTTATATGTATGGTAATAGGCGGCTACATCATCCATCGGGCTTCCGAGTTCTCATATGTGCGTCAAATTTCAGAAGCTGGCATCCTAAGAAAATATTGACTTCCTGTTGCTACTGGAAAAAAAATGACGAAAGGTATAGGCATCGACACTTTTAAATTGATCACCAGGTGCTGGAAGTGCAAGTGAAAGTGAAAGGAGCAAGGCCCTTTAGTTATTCAGTCATCGCTGCGATCCATTACCACATATATGGGGTGAAGGAATTGTGCTTACTGTTGAGAAAGATTTGTTTTGGCTAATCGTATGGGAATTGACGAAAAGACGGTTCAAATCAAGGTAAAAGACGCCAAGCTGAATTGCCTTAGTATCAAGTGATCCATATGAATAGCGGCTCGTCGAGACCCAAGAGTGGAGCCAATTCACCAATGGTAGGCGGACGCAGGCAACAAACGCCATCACCACGGTCCAGTACATCTTCTCAGATGAGTGATGGTGGCAAGTCAAATGGTAAGAGCAGTCTGCTGCCACAGTTGTTCACCTGCGCGCAACTGGATATCAACGTGGCTATGAACTACGTCTTGCAACGTTTCTTTGAGATGCAGGATGCCCAATTGGCACCATCGCTGCGAGCAATGGATCTCATAGTGGAACAGACCTACGCAGAGTCGCTCACATTACGGCAGCTGAACGACTCGTTCTCGAACAAACAATACCGCTACTTCAATACGGTCTCGCGTAACAAGCAGATATCCAATTGCCCAGTTTTTTGCGTAGCAGTGTACGCGGCCAGTCGCTGGGGCGGACATCCAGCTGGTATGTCTATACGGTTTGACGGGTTCCAAAATGTGCCATTACTCGGAGATACCAGAAGCTTCGAAGCACTGGCGGCAAGCAGAGCGGCCGGGGTCTCACCCTCATCAGAAGAAGAAGCCTCCAGTAATCCAATTGGAGCCCAGGGCAAGATTCTTCGCATCATGGAACCTCCTGAGGAGCTGACATACGAAGTATTCCCATGGCTGGAGCAATTACAACAGGATCTAGAGACCAAAGATCGCACCAATTACAATCTCCACTCCTTGTGTGAGTTGTTTGAGTATCTCGCCCGCGTATTGATTCAGGATGTGGCATACCTTAGCTGTACTAATGAATTGCCATACCTTTTATCGAATGTGGTGGGATTTGTACCGAAACTGGATGGTAACATCTCATTTAAGCAATTCAAAAGCGAAATGCAAAGGCTGATAAACTCGCAATCCAAGAGCAACGATTGGAACGACCAACTACTTTCGAAAGTGGAAGAAGGCTATATTGATATTTCTAGAAGGTTCGCACTACACAACCAATTTCTTCAAGAAGAGATTAAATCCTTGCGACTTGAGCTGGGGTCATTAAAGCAGCTCATATCAGAGGTTTTGCAATCACAACGCTTGATGATATCGGGAAATTCCCACAGTGGTTCAATATTTTCGGGCGCTTTGAATAACAATGGTGCTCTAAGTTCCGTCGATAAAAATGGGCCAACCACAAACTTCTTCAACAACATAGGGGGCACGGAAGAGGAACAAGCTCAAACAACACCTTCATTAGCTCCCATAAGTATGTTTCATTCGCTGAGTAGTTCTGGTGTTCCAGAATCTCAAAAACGGAAGCTGCCGTTGCCCAATCAGTCTGGATTTTCACCACCCTCCATAGATTCACCATTTAAACGTTTCAGATTCGACGAACTGAAGTCAGGCCCGCCCAATCAACAACAATTTCAACCGCAGCAGCAACAACTACAGCAGCAACCCCAATCGAACAATATGAATGCCACACTGGATTCCATGTTGTCTCGCAGTGCAGTAAGTCCGAGACTTGGAATACCTTCCCTTGCCAGTGCACCTATGTCATCGCAATTGTCTCCGCAATACAGCAGTTCTGGCTTATCCTCACAGCACTTGGCTAAGAGAACACCCATAGGTGCCTCACCTAATGGGAATTCGTCTCAGGAAATCTTAAAGTACAAACTCTCTAGGGAAAACAAAACAATCTGGGATCTCTACAATGAATGGTATGTTGGCTTGAATGGTGAACCGTCGATAAAATCACTGATAGACACCTACGGATGGCGCCGCTGGAAGGTTGGTGAGGATTCGCACTTCTTCCCGACACGGCGAATTATAATCGATTACATTGAGCGCGAAGTTGATCGTGGACTGCGGACAGGCAGGTTCCTTAACACAGACCGCGACACAATTCGCAAGATAGTAACGGAAGACCTTGAAAAGTTTCGAGTGAGCAACGGGCTCACGCTCAACAGCATTTCAATGTATTTCCGGAATCTGACACGGAAGAACACAGAGATATGCATCTACGAGAACTTCCAGGATTGGTCGGTCTTGCTTATTGACGAAGATGAAAAGAACAAGTACTGTAAGCGACAGCACAATAGTGGCTCATGAAGTCTGGTTCTTTGTACGCCAAGATGTAATATTAGAGAGAATTTTAGCCCTATAAAAGGAATCATAATCCCTTCCAATAGAAGTGGAGATGGATCTCAGAGTGAAAATATCAAGTTAGAACAAGGTGCTTGAGTAGGATATTCTTAGCAGGGTCAAAGACGCGATTAGATACGAATATACACTTCTTACGGCTGTAGATCCTAAAACCCTCGGGCTTTTTGCTGGTGTTTCAACAATGAGAACATGTTTTGGGAGGTAGCCTGCATAGAGTTCGATGAATTGAGCATCCGTTAACTCCTTCGCTTTCATCGTGATGCGATGGAGTTTAGCACAGTGCGCCAAGTGAAAAGGTCATGGTAGCTACGCCTGGCTGTAGATTTTCTTGTAAGTTGAGCACAGGCACTGAGCGGCCTTTTAGCTAGGTTACTACAGAAAATGGCGATTTGGGAATCTTACCAATAGATTTCTTGGAGTCTTTTCCTGCGGCTTCCGAGTTTATTTTTGGCCCCTGGAATGGCCAAATGGCTTCGTCATTAGTACTTTTGGAAAATACAGAGTTTTTGCCGGAATGAGGCTCCCAATAATCCCTTTCGTTTCTTCGGTCTTGCAGTCCGCATTAAAGTAATTACTTTTTAGTCCATTATTTTGTAGATGTTGGTACAACATTTGTTAAAACAGAATTACACTAAATAGTCTCTGCAAGAGTATTTAGAGCTTTAGACGCTACGTTTAGAGATCATAATAATGGCTCATGCGAAGTTTGTGGTTCCAGAGAATTTAACGCTTCGTCAAACCCTTAATTTGCTCTACTCGATTGTTGAAAGCCAATTCAAGAACTGTCAAGAAAATACCCAACTGGCGGCGAATGATCTAACTCTGCTGAGGAAACTACCCAAGGCGTTGTCTCAGGTTCTGTCTTACTTGCAAGATGGTTTAACGCAGGTGGAAAATTATTACAAGCTCAAGGATGTGTTTTCGCCTAACGACTCTGATGATGTGATTGATATCGTAAACGATTTGAGAATTCTTGACCACGACATAAGGAAGGGCCGCGAAATGATAGAGAGACGTATTGAATCAGGAATTAATGGGAAGCCATTGTCTCCTAACCCCAATAGTCATTTTTCGTTGTCAAGCTTGCTCAAAAAGACCAAAATATCGGCGCGCAAAGAAGACCTGAGACGAAACAGGGAAGTGCGTGAGGCAAAAGAGGTTGAGGAGCTAAAGAAGTTGAAGAAAGAGGAGAAAGAGCGGTTGATCAAGGAAAAAGAGGCCCACGACAAAGTTGTGGAAGAAGAGCAGGCCCGTATGCTTGAACGGACTGTTAAGAAACAAGTAGAGCGAGAGATGGCTACCCGAGCGACCCGCGAGTCCCGAGGAGCAGTACACAAGGATAAGAAATCACCCATAGGCGCTTTTGAAAAGCCTAAGGCAACTATCGAGCGTACTTCTCTCGAAGTGAGGAGGCCTTCGCGCAGATCAGCAGATCAAATGCGGAGACGAAGTTTGGATGGAGGTGCAAGAGCTAAAAGTGCCGCTGTTGCCGCACATTCCCGTCAGGCTTCAGAGACCAATCTTGCCGCTGTTGGAGGGGTCAACGTCGCCGCTAACCTTGCTTGGTCTCAAATGAACCCACCAGCAGACAAACCAAGGAAGCCCCCGATACTATCAGATGCAGGGTTATCTGTGATGGCAAAGCCCAGGTATGAATATGTCAAACCTACGATCAAGAGGCCCACCATTAAAATTCCGGGAAAGAGTACCGCGCACAGAAGGCACGCTTCAGAAGACAGAGCAGACAAACCCAAGCCTCGTGAAAGAGAAACTAGGATACGTTCGCCAAAATCTCCAGTTTTACCTCCTTCTAGGTCGTTCTCACCTGACGTTAAGTCACCTAGGTCAATGACCCCAGATATTGAATTATCTTCCCAAGAAAAGAAGATAAGTGACGTAATGCAAACACTCGAGGGGGTAGAGGAAGAAGCTTGCCACCATATTTTGAACGACATTCTCGTTCTTGGCGAGAAAGTATACTGGGATGATATCGTGGGACTGAACAACACTAAGAACTCATTGAAAGAGACAGTCGTGTATCCATTCTTAAGGCCAGACCTTTTCCAAGGTCTTCGAGAGCCGGTTTCCGGTATGCTCTTGTTTGGTCCTCCTGGAACAGGCAAGAGTATGATAGCCAAAGCTGTTGCGACAGAATCGCAATCCACATTTTTCAGTATAAGCGCTTCATCTCTGTTGTCGAAATATCTGGGAGAATCAGAAAAATTAGTTCGGGCACTATTCTATTTGGCAAAGAGGCTTTCGCCTTCAATCATATTTATTGATGAGATAGATTCGCTGCTGACGTCGCGCTCGGAGAATGAAAATGAATCCTCGAGAAGAATTAAAACGGAGGTTTTGATCCAATGGTCCTCGCTGTCAAGCGCTACGGCAAGAGAAAGAGAAGAAGGTAATATAGACAGTGGGAGAGTGCTTGTATTGGCTGCCACTAATTTACCATGGGCTATCGACGAGGCAGCACGTCGTCGATTCACAAGAAGACTTCATATTCCTCTTCCAGAGCATGAGACCAGGATTGCGCATCTGAAGAAGCTACTGGCCCATCAGAAGAATGCATTAACGGAGCGAGACTTCGAGACCATAGGTAAGCTCACCGAAGGGTATTCTGGCTCTGATATCACAGCTCTGGCAAAGGACGCCGCCATGGAACCCATAAGGGAGCTGGGTGATAAGCTAATAGATGTGGATTTTGGCAAGATCAGAGGCATCAATCTACCAGATTTTCAAAATGCTTTGTTAACTGTCAAGAAAAGCGTATCCCCGGAATCCTTGTCAAAATTTGAGGAGTGGGCATCGAGTTTCGGAAGCCACGGCGCTTAATAATTTTTGGGTAGATAGCATGTATAATAGATACAACCAAAGTTTATGGAACCTGGTTTAACAATGGGACCAGTGGTTTTTCCAACAGTCTTTAACCTGCTTCGTAATATAAAAAGGATTAGGGGATTTACCACTCAGTAGGAAAAGGAGGTTTGCCTCCGAGTAGTACTCGGGGCTTGAATTATGTGCTGGATGATTTCTTTGGCAGCGTTGAGCTCACGATCGTAGACAACTTTACACTTAACAGACTTTTAGATACCTGAACTACCAAGATCCTGCCTAATATTTCCGCAACGGGAACAGGTTTTCAAGATGTAGTACTGATAGACTTCGATGACTGAGCATCTGTGAACTTCTATTAAAAGCATAATCTGTGAAGACGATCCTACCATTTAAGTAATTTATGTGTTCCATTTCCCCATGTAACGAAATTTAAATATGGAAAGATTCTGTGAGGCAAAGGGACATTCTCTTTGCGAAGAGATAGTAATGAGTCGACTTAAGTCTAACAATAGATTAACTGATTTACCCACTACGCAAGTTTTCTAGTTTGAAACCAAAACAAGGATGTGCTAGCAGCAATAGCTATTTTTATGGCATAGCCGCCGACTGTAAGAAGACAACCATTACAGTGCAGCAGTAGTTACACTGGGTTTCTAACACAGCCGGGGCTTATCAGTGAACTAAGTCACAAGCTTAAAGAAGATACATTCACTATCAACGCAGTTTCGAATTTGAAACAAACACTTCGTGCGGTTTTTACAGAGCCAACAATTGCACATCTAGAAGAAGATAGATCACCCATCAAGGGGCATCTTCACGCCAACCAGTCATAAACCCAACTAAGAACGCAAGACATATTTTAGGACTGAAAGTACTATAAGAAGCCAAGTGCGCACTTCCAATGGTACGGGAATTGGACCATTTCCAATGCTCTTCGCTTTCCGCCAGGAGGGGTCAGCATCTGCTTTTTCCGTAATTCTCATATATCCTAATACCATACCAAGGCGGGCTGGGATGAGCAGATGTCAAATCGAGCTGGAGTATCCCATTAGAGGTCGTTCACTAGCTTTTCGCTCGCTCATTGCGCTGCGTTTCGGATGCAGCATCGTTTTCAAGCCATGAGCCCATGCTATGAATATAGAATCACGTGATGAATACGTCATGGAGAATTAAGTGTTATTACGTGGATGCTGGGTTCTCCAGATAGTGTAAAAGTCAAAGAACTCTCTCCTTTACTAAACCTCAGAGTAGTTCATGCACTATCTGATATACAGCAATAAAGTCTACTACAACAACGGAAACACTGATTGGATTGGCTACTTATTGCAGAAACATCCTAAACAGATCCGGTACATTGGAATTACAATATTCACGGCCCTATCATTGTACATCTTAACACCAAGTTTACGAGGGAAGGGAAGCAGCGAGATGTTTTCAAGCTCGAAAAGGAGTGACAAGTATACTACGGGCCTCATCAACAACCGGAATGATTGTTTTGCTAATTCTTCGGTTCAGGCTCTATCATCGCTCCCCAAATTAACCACATACATAAACGACCTGCTTAAGCAGGTTTTATTTTTGAGGACGCTACTTGACCGTAGCGATAATGGACGTTCCGAGTCAAAGCCCGGAGACCTCACTGAGGAGGCGGAATCACGGCCACACGAGTCTTTCGGCGACGAGCGCTCCAATTCATTGGAAAATTCGCTTGCTCCCGGCGTTTCGAGACCCGCAGTTCACGCGCTTCGTCCTCATGTCAACATGCAGGCCTTCTCATCGACAGCAACTATTACTACTATGTCCACGCTCGAAGAAGGCCGTCACGGCCAAAGTCATGGCCGCAACATAGATGAGTTTGCAACAGCTGACACTTCTGCGGCCCAAAGTAGTTGTGAAAGTCCCTTTTCGAAGAACGCTATATCCACCGCATCTAGTGAAGAAATCCCAGAGGTGCCTATGCATGAGGGTTTAGCCCAGATAATTTACCAGCTGCAACAGGTCGTCACTGCGAGCAAGTATATATCGGTTTGGCCCTTCTTACATGTTCTCGAGCTGATATTTGATGCCAAGATCTCTTCGGGCCAGAATGATGCTCATGAACTGACACAGGTCATTTTGGAGTCTCTTGAGAAGGAAAACTTTAAACTCAAGAAATTCGTGAAAGAGCATTCTTTGAACATAATCATCCCTGATTTCCCCGTCAAAGGCTCAGTTGCGGATCATTTAATGTGCCTGAGCTGTCAAGGCTCTTCTAAAGTCAACTTACATCCCTTTACGATGTACCCACTACCAGTCCCCCAGGAAATGTCTGCTAATCTCTCCGCGATGATTGCTGATAACCAGACGGAGACTATCGACGGATATTCCTGTCTATCGTGTAAGATTAAGGCAATTTTGGCTAATGAAGAGCAACTGAATGATTCTCAAAAACCTGAGAATGAAACAGTCATCTTGACAACATTATCCAAAATCATTCCTGACATTTTTATCAATGATGACCTGTCTGAAGACTTGATGAAATACATCAATGACTATAAAAAAGAAGGCTGTGACACAAGCACCATAAAGTCAAGCATAATCAAGAAAACTGTGGTTACAGAGTCCCCAAATATACTCATTTTGCATTTATCCCGTTCCGTGTTCAACGGCACGTCTTACTCCAGAAACTCGTGTTATGTTAACTTCGACGAAGAGCTGCTTACGCAAGAACAAGAAATTCAAAACAACAGATGCATCGGAGTTAAACCTGTTAAGTACAAGTTGAGGGCTATGGTTAAACATCAAGGTACACATTCGCAAGGGCATTACGAATGTTACAGACGGAAGCCAGATCTCATCAAAGACGTTTTATCAAACCAGATTGTCAATAGGTCACCAACAATTGATTTCGGACTCGATTCAAACCGAGGAGCTGCCAATGCCTGGAACCAAACGGCAAACATGTCAAATTCGGATTTGGCCTCGATGTCCTCACAGGAATCTGAATCTTCGTCAGTCCCCTTCAGATCTGTTTTCCCTGAATCCACCCCAGGTCTACCTCTATCTTCTCCAGTTGTTGACGATGACGATTATATTGTTGGACAAGATGATTCCGGATCTTCCAACGCTCCAAGCAGGAAACCTTCTAGACTTAAAAAGCTCACAGGCTTCCTGTCAAGACGTTCTTCAATTGTGTCTGGTAATTCTGACAGTAAGAACGGGGAGTCTGGATCTGTGACTGGATCTGATGCAGGCCATGGCCCCAGACGCAGCAGGATGAATAGTTTTACATCCGTGGACTCTTCCTCAGGAGTTACTTCATCTGGCTTGTCTGGACCAGACTTGACTGAGACAAGTGCCAGTGAGTGTGATGAGACCACCCCCACCATCAAGAGAAAGCTCAAGAAAATTAAGAGCGTTATCAACTATCCATTCTGGAAGGTGTCGGATGCGGCCGTGCGCGAGGCCAAAACGGGCGAAGTCCTCGCCGATACTAAGTACGTTTACATGCTATACTACGACCGTGTGGATGACCCTGACAAAGCATAAAAACATCGATGAACTCACCCCTTCAAGAAATATGAGCTGAGTTGAGATGCCCAGTTATGAATGTTATGCTTTTAATGACCTGAAGAGAAACCAACCAAAGGACAGCGCAACTATAGCAATATGACAATAATTGCCTTGAATATCGGCCAGGAAAGGCTTCCTTTATCTCCTGTAAAAATGGTTTCATCTGTAGATTTGGTTTCATGTGGAACAGGTAAAACCTATTTCGTAGTTAGTGTTTGTCATTTTTAGAAGTTTCATAAAGGCAAGACGAAAATCGCATCTCAGAATAACGTCTAACAAACGTCAAAGTTCACTGAACAATGCTCAAGGTATGTTAAAAGGATTGATGAACATCTTGATGTACTTATATGAGCTAATATGGTGCCAGTTGCCTTCCTTAGTTGTCTTAGGGTTAAGTCATTTTGAAATGAAAGGGCTCCTGGTAGTATAAACTGCTGACAGGACCGGGCCCAAAGGCAATTCAACAGTCATCTTTGGTATTTGAAACTAACGAATGATACTTTTAAGCAGGGGTTCAAGCGTTCTGGTCGAGATAGTGGGAGCCGGAGTAGAATCACATCTGCAGACATTTCTGCTCCAACAGCAGACCACAGTAATGTTGTGAAACACATAAAAACGGTGCCAATACGTTCTGGATCGACAGCTTCAACCCAGTCGGAGCGGGCGGGAAAAAATATAATTTCACCAGAGAAGGTGATAAAAGCTCTATACAATTACAAGGCCCAGTCTCCAAGGGAACTTTCATTTGTTAAAGGCGAATTCTTTATAGTTCAAGCCGAGGACAAAGAGTGGTATGATGCAGCAAACCCTAATGACCAGAGAAGAGGAATGGTGCCCAAAAGCTATTTTGAGAGCTTTGCAAGAGGACGCTCAGATTCTCAAGGTAATAACAATGGGCATTCAGTTACGCAACCGCAACAGCAGCAGGGTCGTGAAAAGGTTAAAAATCTGGCTCAAAGGTCTGGCTCTCTGTATGCAATAGTCTTATATGACTTTAGGGCCGAAAAATCCGACGAGCTGACGACGTACGCAGGTGAAAACCTCTTCATTTGCGCTCATCATAATTACGAATGGTTTATAGCCAAACCGATAGGTCGACTAGGAGGTCCTGGCCTGGTTCCAGTAGGATATGTTAGTATTATCGACATCGATACTGGCTACGCAACAGGTAATGAAATCAGCGATGACGTACAGTCTGTAAACTTGCCTACAGTACAAGAGTGGAAAACTAACGTTGCTAGATATAAGGCCAGTAATATATCTCTAAGCTCCCCTGAAATGAAGCGACAACAACGCCTAAGCTCCTATACAGGCTTTCTAAACAACCCGAATGTACCGAACCACGAGTCATATTTGAACTCGGCAATCACTCGTGCGACTGTTGACTCATTTTCACTTGAGGGTGACAAATTCTGGTTTAACGTGGTGTGTGAGCTTTCAGACGGGAGAGCGCGTACCCTGAAGAGGTACTACGAAGATTTTTATGACCTACAAGTCAAGCTTTTGGACAGCTTTCCCGCCGAAGCTGGTAAGCTTAGAGATGTGAGAGGACAATGGACAAAACGAATTATGCCGTACATTCCTGGTCCTGTTCCTTATGTTACAGACTCGATCACTAAAAAGAGAAAGGATGATCTTAACATATACGTGCGCGACTTAATTGCACTTCCTATGCATATTTCTCAATGTGACGTGGTCAGATCGGTGTTCAGCGTGAGAAATAATAATTTCGATCAGGAGTTTACTCAAGAACCAACAATGACACTGAATAAATCGTCTGATCCGCCGGCAAATGTATCTCGAGATGCACTTCCCGGTGCAAAAAAGCCCGAGGATTCAACCCTTACAGGGGATGACCTAAAGGTCTACGAGATGATGAATGACCTCTCGCTAAAAACTTCCAAACCGCACTCTCGTCCACCTAGCGTATCGCCTCCCCAAATCAAGCCGACGAAGATCAAATTTTACTATAAAGACGATATTTTTGCCTTACTGCTGGATTACAACCTAACCTATGCCGACTTGCGTACTAGAATTGCGCCGAGAATCGAAAGCCCATCTTTCAAATTGTTCGTAAAACTCGATCATTCTGTGGGCGAAGAGGTGGTGGGAGATTACCAAGTGTCGGAGGTAGTGCGAAGAAAGCTAAAAATACTAGTCAAAGACGCCTCTGAAGTATAATAATGTTATATTAATGAACCGAAGCCTAATATTGTTCATTTTATTTTTATTGTATCAATTTTGTCCTAGTTATCTACTAGCATGGGCTCATATCCATAGCCATAGTATTCAAGCTGGTCTTGAATCTGCTGTGGAGTAGAATCATAATCAATTTCCATAGCCATGTCACTTTCTTGCCTCCTACTGTACCAGGTAAGCCAAGATAAATATACCAATTTTGCACTGTCATACCATATGATGACTTGTAGATTGCTGCTTCGCATACTGTCCCAAATTCGAGTGTATATGCCATCATTCGCGGAACCCTGCCCGCTGACGACTTTCCAGACTTGTTGATCGTTGTTCCAAACGTCGTCGGGCACAACTTTAGTGGTCGAGGTGTGATTGTCGGAGATACTCAAGTTCTGCAAATCCTCGATAAGCCGCTGTCGCTTGTAATTAGAGATTCCCACAGCATCTGGACTACGACATCTTTTCATGCGGAGAATGGGCATTTCTCAAGGTAGCATACCAAGCTTGTATTATATATTGATGGGGAGGGGTCCAGAAACGTCCGACTCGACCAATAGTTGTCAATTCGACTCCTTAAAATCGCACAGATCAGTTGGAATGCGTGATCTAGCTAGTAAGTATATTTAATTGGGACTTAGAGTTCCGAAAACCGCCAACTTTGTGCCCTACTGTTTAGGGTTGATTCATTCAACCATATTAATTAAAATAAAATCAAAACAATATTTGATCCCAGCCAATGTTATCGAGAGGAAACTGGATCTAAGCAATGTTCCATACTCCTCCAATGAATGAGCCGAACTTTGATGGAGCCCAGTCTATCAAAGAATCCTACCAAACCCATGGGGAAGGCTCTTCCCCTGAGCTCTCGATCTCTTCCAGCAATGGCACTAGATCACTTACAAAAGAGGAAATAGCGTTGGAACTGGACCAGATCCAGGAAGTACCATTAGAGCTGGCACGACTAGAAGATGGCTTCATAGATGATTTGAAACAACCGAAATATTTGAAACCGTTGACTGTGGTGCAATTGTCGGGCTTATTCCAAATTTTCTATTCCAAATTCGACAAAGCGGCGTTCCAATTTCTCAATAAGGCACCAGAAATGGTCAGTAGTACCACATTTTTGAATGCCCGTGAAACTTTGAGCAGTGGTATCAGCGGAATTTTTAACCGCAGCAGGAGCAGCAGTGATACTGCAAGAAAAAGGTCCTCTTCGTTATTCAGCACAGATTCCACAGGTGGAGTTCAACCGTTGCTGACTCCCGAGGAAATCAACAAGCACATTAGGATGACAGATCTGAATAACAGGAAGGTTGATAAATTGCTAGAATTATGCGAGCACGATGTTTTCAAGAAAATCCTAGAAGTGGGGACTTCGGTCCCCAGCAGTACGTCCAAAACCGAAAAGCCTCAACGAAATTTGAAAGCTACCAACCTGTTCAAGAACAGTCCTGAATTCATGGAATTTGATAGGATGGTATGGGACAAGATGTTGGTACTGTCGAATATGGCCAGAAATGGGAAACTTGACCTGATCGATTTTCTGTCGGTACCACAACAACACCTGGACAATAATAAATTGGCCGCGCATTTAGATAGGATGGTATATGGACCATTAGCACCATATGAGAAACTTCTGAACGTGATAAAACTACATGATGAGATGACCACGTCTTTAAACCATTTGAGCAATGATGATTTCCTCTCCACCCTCATCTACTTAATAATCCAATCCCCAGTGAAGCATATGTTTCTCAATTTGCAGTTCATCAAACTTTTCCGCTACAATAAAAAGTTGGTGGAAAAGGACCTGTACGCACTTACCAACTTAGAGGCGGCATTGACATTTATACAAGGACTCACATTGGCATCGCTTCCGCCTGAAGTACAAAGTCAGTTGACAAAAGCTGAAGAGGTCTGCCTGCAAGTGCCAATTTCTCAAAAAATCACTCTGCCAGAAACCCATGTGTCCGTGAGCGAAATGGCACAACATTATACAGGGCTGCCCAGGTCGAACTCATACAAGGAATTCGAAGGTCTGAGAACAGCATTCGATTCTTCCTTACGCAATATATTTGGTAAAATTAGGTCGTACACCCCACCCAGTGGTCCATCGGCGACTACACTAACTACACTGCCTCTGGATAAGCCGCCCAATGGTGTTGTGAATTTTCCTGTACCTTCTGAGGATGATTTGGGCAAGAAGGCTATAGAAATACCAGAGTCATGGAGGGATCTCGGAGGCCGCGAGTTTGATGACTTAAAGGTGAACGAATTAAAACAAGTTTTCGAAAACTACCGAAAACTTTTAGATGCATTAGATAGCTAGCAGGTACGTATGTATTATATATTTACCTTCGATGATGATAATGACCACAATGACGATAAAAAATGGCGGCGCAGAGGCCGCATGAAGAGTAATAGGATATGTGTGCCACTTTTCAAACAGCACACAGATGATTAACAGCAGCGTATAAGGCAGTTACATCGTGGCCATGGTTTTGAATTGATGGCAAATAGCTTTCCCTAATAAGCGCGCCGACCTCCACGATCTTGTCGCGAGCGTAGTCCATAGAACCACTGGTGTTCTCCAAATAATCCACCAGTTTCCGCTTGAGCTCGACGTCCTGCGTTCGAGTTTTGAGTATATCCCATACTAAACTGTCTCCCACGGAGCGTCCGTGTCTAATGCCGTGTATTATGGGGAACGAAAGTTTGCCCTCTGAGACATCCTCCGCGAAACCCTTGTTTTCGATCATCGTGGCATCCTGTAGGTTCATGTAGTCGTCTCTAATTTGGTACAGTATTCCTAAAAGATTGCTGAGCGGTACCAACGAGCTGTCGGCACTGAATTCGGGTGAAAATGCCTCCATAAGCCGCACCGTGAGCCTGAAAAGGCCTCCTGTTTTATTCATGACCATATTCAGATATTGGCGCTCGTCTGGCACCACTAGCTCATCTCTCCAATAGATATCGAGCCCCTGGCCTCGATGGAGATTCAACATTTCCTGATTGAAGATTATGAGAAGATGACTTAGAAGATGCTCGTCCGAGTCCCGAGCGAGATCTTGGACACATTCCATTGCGTAAAAGTACATGTAGTTGGCTGTGTTGATTGTCATAGGAACTCCGAAAACGAGATGCGAGGCCTTCAGACCCCGCCTCCACTCTGAGTTATCCTCGATATCGTCAACTAATAAGCTTGATGTATGCAGAATCTCGACCAGTTTCGAAATCACGCCAATTCTAGCGGCTGATAGCTGGTAAAACGAGTTGAAAACTTGGATCAACTCTGATCTGAAGTGTTTGCCAGGACTTGAAGCCAAATAGTCAAACGGGCCTCTCAACACTCGTTCCTGTGCCTCATTCCATGCTGGCGAGTCATTTACCAGCCTCTCAATCTGGAAAACATCCATTTGCCTAGGTCAAATATTTTGTCACTTGTTATTTCGTGGGTTTTATTCGCATAACGTTTATATATTTTATATATATAATACAGAGATTTTATGGGATTTGTAACTTAGGTTGAACCTAATACCACAAGAGATTACCACTGAGTGGGAACAAAAGCTCTAAAAAGGACCCCCAAGGACAAGAGATGGATGCAATACTATTCAATCTCGCTGGAGATGTGCCTGTAGTCACAAAAGCTTGGACTGCCGGGATTGTGGTCATGTCTGTACTTATCAGCACCACTGTTGTGAATCCCACAAACACTCTTTATAACTTCGATCTGGCATTCAAAAGAGGCCAATATCTGCGAATAGTGTATTCATTTTTCGACTATGGAGAAATGAACATGTTTTTTCTCTTCGGTATCTTATTTACGCTCTCTCAGCTCTCAGCCGTGGAAAAAACGGTCCAAGCGCGAGGCCAATTTCTGTGGATGATCTTTGTGATGGCAATTATGGTCATCGCAATGAGCAAGTGGATTCAGCCTTACCAATCGCTAGCACACGTTGTGCACAAAAATCTTGTCTACTACAAAATCCGCGTGGATATCCAATCCCAAGTCAACGGTGCCGACAGAGGTCTGGTGTCACCACTTATGCTTCGGGTCGGCTGTGATGCTTTGCAACTTACAGACCTCAATAGCATTTGGAGCGTTGTCATAACATATTTACCGGGTCAACTATACTATTTCATGGAGCAGGTCGTTGGTAAAATCTACGGAATCGATCTCTGCAAGCCTCCAAACCAATGGTTCCATAAACCGGCACAAGAGATCGATGATGAGGCTCACAATACCGAAAACGAGCAATTGGAAGAGTAATGAAAAATATGCGCAGAAAACAATGAACTTTTTAAAATAATAATATAGATGCAGTGGCGGTACTTTAAAAATGGCACAACACTCTTAGCCCCCACCCATCTTTAGGATAAGAGGGCAACATGTGCGAACGAACCTTCTGTTTCTGGTACGGAGGAGGAAGGTGTTAGCCTTTTCTTTTTGTCCGGCCACGCCAAGGAGCTATCACGCTCTTGCAATAACGATCTATTGACTCTTTTGTTGACGCATCGCAACTCGAGTCGATACTGCGCATTACGGTCGGCTTTCGATTTGCCATTTTCTCGGAGGAAGGCGATTTCCGTCACGTCCTGCGTATTGATACCGTGCCATTTAGTCAGAAAAGCGAGGCTTTGCTCCTCGGTCACATTTTTATCAGTAAGAACCTTGGCAAGCAATAGGTCAGCCTTCGAAGCCGAGGAAATTATCTCTGGGTTATTGATCTCCTTTTTGATTCGCTTTAATAACTTGGCGTTACTGGCGGCCTCCATGGATGTGAGACTATCAATCGCTTCTATAAAACTATGCAGTTGTTGGGAAATTTTGCGGACTGATTGGTCTTGTGGATGGTGGTACTGTTTCATGATGCGTGCGAGGTTTTCGAGACAAGAGTGCACAATTTTGTGATCCACATTGTGATTCGAGTCTTTGTCTTGTGATGCAGAGGGCTGATAGGAAACGTGAAAATGGGGTCTGCGAAGTCGTACAGTAGGAGAAGGTCTTACCAAAGGTCTGGTTACATCGTGGCTTCTTCGCGACCTGCGGGTGGCCGTTTTTTTCGCGGTCAGTAAAGTATCTGAAGTTTTCTTATCCACCGGTCTGCGTCTGGACGAGCGTCTTAGTTCCATGGAAAGAGTAGCATGTATTATCACAGAGGTCCGAGAAACAGGTAAACAGAAGGTGTCGATGGCAAATAGACAGATGGTTAGGCTCTTATCAGCTACGATGTCGACCGTCGAGATGGGCGGGAATGACGAAAGATTAAATGAAGATGGGTCAAAAATAATCGAGCGCGATGATCCGTGAAAAGTGCTAAAGAGAAAAGAGTCTGTTGAAGGTCAAAGTCGAAGCAAAGGGTGTGTGCTTAGAGAAAGTTGTATGTGTGTGCCAATGATGATCCTAACGTCAGGGATATGGACCGATTCTTTTAAGAGAGAGCTGTCCCATGTTTACAGCATTTTTACTGCGAGGTGAGTGGAATTGGAATTTGAAGCACATAGCCGAATCTCATAGTCAAGTTACTCTTGAGTCGCGGTGTGTTTGAGTGTAGCACGATTTTATTTGGGTCCTCGGATTCATCCTCTGGCCGATCTCGTGCGAGCTACATAGCTATAGTATACACTTAGGTACTAGAAGATTGAATTCCGTAGGAGTTTGGCATAACGGCAGTTGTACATAGTACTTACCAAATGTATCCATAAAGATATGTCTTTGGGAGCATGGGCGTGTGGTCGCAACGCACAATTGATTCAGTTACCGCATCAACTTGTGCCTGAAGAAAAGGATTTGCCAATGGAATTGAGAAGGAATCTATCAGCCTAGCCTAGTCTAGCTTCGCCTATCGCCTCACGTAATACCTGACTTACCTTTAATCGACAGGGAGAAACCCATGCAATAGCATTGCAGCTATATCTTCCGAATTCTCGGTATTGACCAGTATATGAATGTGGGAAACAGCTTTCACACTTTGTAAATGCGGATAATTGATGAACCAAGCGTACTGTAGAATATTGTAACGGCTGAGGTTCGCAGCCAGAAACCGCTGGATCTTGGCTTCGACGTATATCACCTTTTCGCGGGAGTTTTCGACGTAGAGCGGGATCTGGATCATGCTCCATAGTACCAAATGGTGGACGGAGGCGGGAAAATCGTAGGGAAAATCGTTGGGAAGCAACTGGTACAAGCTGGGGTCTGTGAAGATGGCACGAAACTGGAGTTCAGGGGTAGGGACTTGTTGTGTGAGCTGTTGCAGGTATTGGCGATCCCAACGGAGTTTTTCATCGATCACAACGTCGACCACGGTGGTTCCACGGTCAGCAAGCGACTGTTTGTATCGGTGGTAGCTGTCTGTTGTTTGCTGGGTTCGTTGTAGAAGCTGGAGTTCGCCGTCTCGAATCAGCTCGAGGATCTCATCCCAGGAGTGCATATGGGAACCGGTTGCGGAAGTACGTAAGAGTGGAGCAACTCACAGTAGAAAGGCTACCCGCTAACACTACCAATTGTTGAAACCTGTATTTTGTGCTTATATCCGTGAGTAAATAATAAATAATTTGAAATGGAGAGATGAAAGTGCTGAGAGCACTGAGATAGTAGTAGACAGTAGTCTTAATACGGCTAACCTCAGTGTGACTATTTAGTCATGAAGTTCCTGGCCTACTTTCTATATCAACCGCTGGAACACGCTTCTTGGATTGTGTCTACCTTTGATGTCCGATTCCAGACTTCGACTGGATTCTCGCCAGGATAGAGCGAAAGGCAGCACGAAACCCAGTGTTAGATAAAACATGTATACCTTAGAAGACGTATTTAGCGGACACCTAGTGGTAGCAGGGGTACTGGACTCCCAGGTGGCCATAGCTCGTCTGCTTACGCTGCTGGTCAACCTATGTGTAGTGAGTGTCATCAAACGGATGTTGCTCATTGTGTGAAGTATTTGGGTGTGAACGTCTGTGTGAATTTGAGTGAGTTTGTGTGAGTTTGTGACCGTTTGTACAAGCGTTTGTGCTACTGCGATGCTCGAGCAGCCTCTTTTATAAACAAGATCTTTCTAGCAGTTAATGCTTGCCGTTACTCGACAACTCCGTAAAACTGAATGTCTTTACGATGCGTATATATATATACAACAAGTATGTGGTTGTAGTTTTACGACTACTACTAAATTATACTCGTTGGGCACTCCCTAGTTAGTATGTACAAGAAAGCCTATAGAGAAGGCCCAAGAGCATGGCGTTGATAGCAGATATTACCCAGTAGGTTCTCACATAGCTTTTGGTGGTATGGCTACTAAATCAAAATCACACCATGGGAAATTTTTTTTTTTTTGGTGAGCCATACGAGGAACCTCTTTAGTCTCATACCAGGAAGGTACAGTCGAGATATGGCTCCCGGCGAAAACGTCAAAATAGAACGACATGCTTGAGTAGGATGTTCTTAGCGGCGTTTGGAACTACAATTGTAGACCTTATTGCTGTTTCCGTAGTGATACTAGATCCAGGAACCCTGGGGCTCTTGATGCTTCCCTAATGGGAACTTGTTCTGGGAGTGTAATCCTTGGGTATCAGTGACTTTCAACGCAGAGATCGGGAATAGCACTGCTAAATGAGAAGATAACGAGAGTAAACCGGGCCACATACGAATTAATTAAATCTTGTACCATCAACGTCAAAAAATCCCCCGGGGGCGATTCGAACGCCCGATATCCAGATTACGATTTAACGTTTTTAAAGTTACAGTCTGGCGCCTTAAACCAACTTGGCCACCGGGGGATAACTCACTGACGGGTGCTGTGCACAGACATGTAATCAGATGCAGGCAAAGATTTTGTACAGCTAAGTATCCGGTCCTACTACGGGGTTTGATTGTACGTAATCTGCCTGGCGTGCTGGTTAGCGACGAAGTACTCACATTCCTAGTTTGATTTTGTTCGGAGCTGTTTGGTAACTAATCTAAACTTGACACATTGACCTCACAGGTACGTTTTATCCATGAAACTGGTCAAGCTCGATATAATGGAATATTCGTGGCTTAGGTTTTGCACTCCACTTTCAGATATACCCCTAGACAGTGGCGCTTTGACCCAGTTCCGCATCCACACATATCAACGGTACAACTACTTGTGACGAAACTCTCACTGTCTTTAGCTCAGAGCATTTTCTTCCCAGGTTTGCTCAGAGCACTTTCTTCCCAGGTTTGCTCAGAGCACTTTCTTCCCAGGTTTGCTCAATAGCCCTAAGTGCAGATTTCTTGGACTTTCCTCAACCACCTAAAGTCTTCAAAAACTACGTTTATACACTTGTCGATAGAAGGCCTCTTATGCTGGCCAAGTTAGCTAGCTTTCTCTGCTAGACGCTGACATTTCATATTTCTGATGTTGGTCTGATTTCACGTGATCCAAGAAAAATTCAAGATCGTAAACAAAGTTAAAGATCTATGGTAATATTTGGCCATACTCGAAACTTGTAGTAAAGTCCAATAGCCAATTCCAGTTTCGCAGAGGTTGAAAAGGTATTACTTACTCCGAATATTTTACCTCTTCTCAGTAAGTCAAATAGGTATGAGTGTTGCATTACCGTCCATTCAAATTCCCGTGGATTACGCCCAAATTCAAGCAGTTGTAGAAGACTTTCTGCTTCACTATAAAAGTGACGCGTCTTCCGGTGGAATCGATCAAGATATGATACAAAATGATGATGCGGATATCGGCGTAGGTCCCAAATATATGGCCTTGCTCCAGAAAGTCGCCAATCGTGAACTCCAAACCTTGGCTATCGAACTGGATGATCTTCATAACTATGAGAACGAAAAGCTATTGACACCCGATCCAGACAGCCATGCTACCACATTTTTTGGCTCTATGGGTCTTGTGCAAACTGTGATCCAAAATTGCTACCATTTCACCGAGCTTTTTAGCCGTGCGGTCGACAAACTACTGCCATCGCCCACGAAGGAAATTGACTATAAGGATGACGTTTTGGATGTCATTCTATACCAGCGTAAGCTTCGCAATGACCGGATGTTGTCAGAACATCATACTGAGCTAGTAGCTGAGGCCTCAGGCGAGTTTCAAGATGATAACCTCATGCGGGAAGTCGCAGAACAAGAATCAGATCTATTTCCTGCAAAACTAATAAGACGCTACAACCTCTACTTCAAGCCGCTCAGCTCGCTCTACAGGCATAAATGGCAAGTACCTTTGCCAGTGAGAGAAATTAAAGGTGACCGTCTAGGCCAGCTTATCACTGTGCGCGGTATCGTCACCAGAGTCTCTGATGTAAAGCCCTCAGTGCTGGTCAACGCCTATACCTGCGACCAGTGTGGTTATGAGGTCTTCCAAGAAGTCAACTCGCGTACCTTCACTCCCTTAGTTGATTGTACGTCGGACCAATGCTCTCAAAATCAAACGAAAGGCCAGCTGTTTATGAGTACGAGAGCCTCAAAATTTAGCGCTTTTCAAGAGTGCAAAATCCAGGAGTTGTCCGACCAGGTACCAATAGGTCATATCCCGAGGAGCTTGACAATTCACATAAACGGCGCGCTCGTAAGAAGTTTAAGCCCCGGCGATGTAGTTGACGTTACTGGTATCTACATGCCTTCTCCTTATACGGGATTCAAAGCTTTGAAGGCTGGGCTTCTAACAGACACTTATCTGGAAGCCCAATACGTGTTCCAGCACAAAAAAAAATTTGCCGCTTTCGAAATAACCCCAGAAAGCGAAGCGGCAGTCATGCGTATAGCCTCGCAGGGCGACGTCTATAACAGATTGGCCAAATCGATTGCACCTGAAATTTACGGAAACCTCGATGTCAAAAAAGCGCTTCTATTGCTGCTTGTTGGTGGTGTAGACAAGAAAGTTGGCGATGGGATGAAAATCAGAGGCGATATCAACGTGTGCTTGATGGGCGATCCTGGAGTAGCTAAATCCCAACTGTTAAAATCTATTTGCAAAATCTCACCTAGAGGTGTCTATACAACAGGTAAAGGTTCGTCAGGTGTTGGGTTGACTGCTGCTGTCATGAAAGATCCTGTAACCGACGAGATGGTTCTAGAAGGGGGTGCTTTGGTCCTATCTGATAACGGAATCTGCTGTATCGATGAGTTCGATAAGATGGACGAAAGTGATAGAACTGCAATTCATGAAGTAATGGAACAACAGACAATCTCTATTTCCAAAGCTGGTATCAATACAACCTTGAATGCTCGTACATCAATTCTAGCAGCAGCCAATCCACTTTATGGTCGATACAACCCAAGGCTATCACCACTGGAAAACATAAATTTGCCAGCCGCTCTACTGACAAGGTTTGACATTTTATTCTTGTTGCTAGATCTGCCAAATCGCGAAGATGACGAAAAACTCGCAGAACACGTAGCCTACGTTCATATGCATAACAAACAGCCCGACTTGGGATTTATCCCATTTGAACAAAGCCAAATGAGAGAATTCATAGCCTATGCCAAGACCAAGAGGCCTACGATGGGCCCTGAAGTCAACGAATATGTCGTCCAGTCTTATATCAGGATGAGACAAGATTCTAAGAAAGCAATGGATTCCAGATTTTCGTTCGGTCAGGCCACCCCAAGAACTCTTTTAGCAATTATCAGATTATCACAAGCTCTGGCGAAACTCAGATTTAGCGATACTGTCGAATTTGATGATATCGAAGAAGCATTGAGACTGATACAGGTTTCGAAAGAGTCGCTTTACCAGGACAACCGCAAAAATATGGAGGACGAAAACCCAACTACCAAGATATACACGATTATCAAAAACATGGCTAGAGACGGACCTCAGATGCAGCCAAGTTTGCCATTTGATCTAATCGTAAAGGCCGTCAGATCCCGAGGTTTTACAATGTTGCAACTTAACAATTGTATCGAAGAGTACGCTTACCTTGGTATTTGGAATCTGGTCAATGAAGGTGCAACCTTACACTTCTTGAATCAAGGTATACAAACCACTAATGATTTTAGCTCACAGGGGCTGTCTGACTCGACTCCATTGGCATCCAGTGACATAGAGAATAACGACATGGTCATGAGCGATGCTTAAACAGGCGTAGATTGCTCACTCGTCCCAGTTCCGAAGCTGGCTTGAGGTTCAATAGCGGACGCGCGTGATTCTTCTACATCGTATTTTGCCTGGATGCACTGTATGTATAATAAAATAGACTTTTCCCTATTGTAGTATAATGATGAACCTGTAATTGGTTTCGTTTTGGTCACGGAAATGTGTTATTCTTTATAATTGTCGCCATTGACGATTAATAACACGTTAGCCTTCGATCATCATCTACCTTATTCCTATTACTGGAAGGGTGCTAATACAAGTTATATGTACCATGACTCACCCAGTTATATCACTGAAACCAAGCTATAACTCTATAATAAGAGGTTGTCCAGGATTGCCGGAAACCTTGGTATGTGCATGCGATTCATTTCACCTGTTTTGGAAAAGTTAGACTAACAAGCATCTCCAAATAATAGCCGAGGTTGGAATGCGAACTCAGGGTTAGGTCTAGCGATGGAAAGGAGTTCTATATCGAAAGAATAGAGGTGGTCTTAAAAAGCACAGAAGCCCTCAACAGTTCGAGTCATAGCTTTACATCAAAACCTAAACTCGAAAAAACTGTCGTCCATTATAAGAAGAACATCAAAGTATCCAGTAAAAAGGTGATTGGTATAGATATCCCACTAACAATTGGTGTTCCAGACGATATAAAGGAAACAAATCACAATCCCCGTTTTGGTCATTGTTTTACTACTCTTGAATGTCAAGCAGAATATTCAACTAACGTTGGAAACTCTCTTGTGGAAACCTTCAAAACCTCTGTCAACGTAGAGCGTTATGATGTCATAGCATCACCGAAGCAGTTTCAACCAGTGAGTCGAATTCATAACTCCTCGGACAAAAAAGTGCAGGTCAAGTACGAAATACAAAATCCCTGTGTGAGTACAGATGATCTGTTACATTTGAAGCTAGACGTCGTACCGAACCTCTCTTTAAGCACATTTGGCGGTAGCCCAGGAAGATTCAGGCGGAAACTGAAACTGAAGACTGTAACATTTGAGATAAAAGAGTATTTGGAAACCTTTGATGCTCATCACGACACGAAGGAGAACATTATCCACACTATAGTCAAACCCTTCGACGAAGTTCTTTCTAAGTCTGGGACCCAATTCGAAGCAGATGTTCGAGTGCTGACCAAAAATATGCAGTTCAAGCAATATGAAATGTCACTTAATGAGCCTGCGGTTCTATTCAGATTACCTAACCACCCACCTGTACTGACAGAAGCACCACCAGAGACTGTGCTTTTGAAGAGCAGGAAAGATCTAGAGCCATTCCACTACCATAACTCAATAACTACCCGAGGAAAGCTATTTTCCGTAACTCATGGCGTCACAATGAAGTTTAAAATCGGGAACGCCAAGGACTTCGAAATCCATCAAGCTATCGATATATCTCCATGGGTTAAGGCTCGGTTGAAATACATTGAGAATGTCATAGCGAGGGAAAGAGGGATTGCGAAGAATGCCAGGGCGTTTTACGACTCTTTTGGTGGTATTAAGAGGCATAAGAACACTGGTGAGCTAGAGTATCCAGCACTACCGCCTGTTGTTTATTTCGCCGATAGCGAAACCTTAAGAGACCTTGGTGTAAAGTTCAATTCGAGTTTCAAGCTACCAAAAAGAGAACTAATGATTGAATAGGACCAAGATAGACTACTGACCACGGTCGTCAGCTCACAGCGTTATGTACTCTATTCGGGACGCAGTTACGTATATTATGACCAGTTTATTTGGGTATTCATTTCTGGGAATAGAAGCGAAGTAGATCCTTCCGCTAACTTCATTACACAGCTCTTTCAAGAGTTCGCTAGAGGACTATCACCCCTTTAACATTTCGAAGGATGGAATTGGAAGGCCCAGAATCCATAACGCAAAAGCTCCGGGATGAAGTACCGCTTTTTGATCATTTTACCAGTGCTCAGGAACGAGAAATAGCAGAAACGTTAGCCGAGATACATTCTTTGATTGTTGTATTGGACCATGTTGAGAAAGCCTATTTGCGAGACTCTCTGTCTGGTACAGACTATACGCTAACGGTAAATAAGCTTTTGGCACAATATAAGATCTATCTGTCGAATGATGAGGTATCTAAAGAGTTCGGAGATCTGCAAAGTTTCAAGGAGAAGTATAACATTAGCGCATCGAATGCTATCACCAGATTAGACCGTGGAATGCCAGTTACGGTAGAGCATGCCATAGAGGGTGAAAGTGACCAAGATGCTCCAACAGCTAGCAATTCTAAATTCAGCGCGAAGGCAGTCGCCGAGGCAACAGGAAATTTTATCACGGTAATGGACGCTTTGAAGTTGAACTACCGTGCGAAGGAACAGCTGCACCCTTTGATGTCTGAATTACTCTTGAGTATCAATCGGGTAAGCTCACAAGATTTCGAGCAGCGGAAAAACCTGGTCCAGTGGATTGTGAAAATCAACAAGATGAGAGCCATAGAAAAGCTTTCCGAAGATGATGCCAGCGAGTTGTTGTTCAGTCTCGATGCAGCGTACAAGAACTTTTATACCCTCTTGGAGTAATCTGCGTAGCTTGTTAGGATTTTTGATCGCCAAAATCGAGTTGGTGAGAGCTCAATGAGTTGTGACGCGCTAAGTTCTGTTTGAAGCTTGAAAGCAGCTTCATGGTCTCGATTTCTCGTTCGGAAAGGCCATTGGTGTACGTATCAGGAGGCTTGGAAGAGTGTAGCGCTGCATTTTCAGGTTGTTGTTCTTGAACGATGGTCTTCAAGCCTTCCTCAGCTCTCAAAGAGGCAGAATTCGAGCTTTCATCGGTTTTATCATATCGGGGTGGGTCTGATGCTCTACGCATCAGACCCTTATCAGCCAAGAGGTCGTGAGCAGCCACAATCTTAATATTCGCTGTTTCTTGAGAACCTTCGGCTTCATCATCATCATCATCACCATCATCCTGATAATTTAACTGTACTTTGGCTGGTCTTTTCACACGTTTTGAGGTTTGTTGGGCTGTTGGTAACTGAGGTCTCTTTCCCTTCGCTGTACCCAGCGTATCAAAATACTTTGCTTCCACCTGAATATTCTCGACGGTGGCGGGATACAAGTATTCTGCCCTTTGCACATCTTCTCTCAGGTCTTTTTGCGAAATCTGAAGTAAAGTGTAATACGAGTTATCGACTAATTTACCAAGCACAGTCACTCTACCGTCCAACTCTGTCGTCTGCCGCAGTGTCAAGAAAAATCCTCCTCTAGATTCCACGCTGACGGCTAGAAGTCCTCTACGATCCATTTTGATTCGAGAGTCACATTCCAAGATTCCCCACGGCTCATCATTAATTTCTGCTGTTTGCACGGCAGCGTCATACACTTTACGCTCAAAACTGACGCCGTCATATAGGCCGCTAGCACAATTTTTTAAAAATCTGTAAGCTGTCTTAGGGCATTCCTTGGCCCACAACTCGATTTTTAATGGGCCTGACGAGGTCCAAATAGTACATCGCGCGGTAGTGCGAGGTTCAAGGCCGCCCGCCATGCGTTATTAGAGTTTCGTCCTGTGGAGCGATGCTCATGTTTGGTACAGGCGGGGTAAATCGACAAAATTCGAAAATTTTTCAAGAGTATAGTAGATAGATATATCCAATATCTCAAATATCAAGTGTTCAAGATTTTGAATTTGACGAGTTTGAAAAGGTCAAAACCGGATGATGTTGGGACTTGTGGGTCACACTATTCGTGCCACCGCAAAGACCCCATTGAGGGAGAGCTTGGCTCCAAAAATAGCGATTTCAAGGCCTTTTACGAGCGGGAATTACTTGTTTAACGTGAAGAAAAATGAACAGAAGGCTCACTCCATATTAACCGAGGATCTGCTTGCCAAAGCAGGCTTGGACGCCGAAGAAACCGCTGCAGATAAAGAGGGAAAGCACCAGTATGGGAAGGTTGACAGCGAAGAGCCACAAGCTAAGGATAGTTCAGGAAAACGCAAAAGGAAGAGACAAACATCTACAGACATTAAGCGTGAGCGTTACGCTAATTGGTTTTATATTGGATCCTTTGCCACTCTTACGGGTACTGCTGCCTACATGGCGCGGGATTGGGAAGAAGACGAGACAGAGGAGCTGAAAAAGGGGGTTGCCAACGGCTACACGCCAGAACTGATGTACAGACGTTTGAAACTGCGTTTCAGCTCTATATTCTCATATTTTCAAGAACCTCCCTTCCCAGATTTGCTTCCACCTCCGCCGCCTCCACCTTACCAGAGACCTTTAACCTTGGTTCTGAGTTTGGAAGATCTCTTGGTCCACTCCGAATGGACCAAGGAGCACGGCTGGAGAACCGCGAAACGTCCCGGTCTCGACTACTTCTTAGGTTACCTGTCACAGTATTACGAAATAGTCCTTTTCTCCTCCAATTACATGATGTATTCCGACAAAGTTGCCGAAAAATTGGACCCCATTCATGCCTTCATTACTTACAATCTGTACAAGGAGCACTGTTTGTACAAGGACGGTGTGCACGTCAAGGATTTGTCGAAGCTGAACCGAGACTTGGGTAAGATTGTAATTGTGGACTGTGACCCCAATTCTTACAAACTGCAACCTGAAAATGCTTTGCCCGTTAATCCCTGGGATGGCAAGGCCGACGACGGCCTATTGAAATTAATTCCATTCCTAGAATACCTTGCGACTCAGCAAATGAATGACGTGAGACCCGTTTTAAACAGCTACAATGATAAGTACCAGATCCCAGAAGAATTCGAACGTCGCGTTGCTGTCCTCAAGGACAAGTTCTACGCAGAGCAAGAAGCGAAAGCCAACGGTAACTGGGCGTTGAAAGCTCTCGGCGTTGGTGCTCTGGGGACGTCAAAAGCCAAGTTCCCTCTTGATGTGCTTAGAGAGGAGGGTGCCAAGAACTATGTTCGTTTTATGCAGCTGATCGAGGAAGAAAAGGAGAAGATCAGACTGCAACAAGAACAAATGGGAGGTCAAACTTTTACGCTCAAAGACTATGTGGAGGGCAATCTGCCCTCCCCAGAAGAACAGATGCAAATCCAGATGGAGAAGCAAAAGGAGTTTGAATCCCAGTACGAACAAAACAAGGCCACCGCAAACGCTTCTTCTGCCCAGCCCAAGAGATGATAAAGATGGTTGATATCTACGAATATTTTGACTATCACCTCTACGCCAAAACTTATTAATGCTCACGACGACTTGAAATGACCTATACTTTAAAATGCTGTACATAAACTATTCAAAACGCCGCGCTGCGTCTTTTCATACAAATGTGGTTTGACCGTCTGTATTGCCAATTTTTTTGGCTATCTAATGACTATCTCTTGCTCTACTTTTTCAACTATAATAATTCCTGATCCCCCCCACATTTTTCATTCTATCGTACGATACACTGATAAAGACAAAGAAGGGACGTCAGAGTGCCAAGTTTGCCTTATTGGACATCAAGTCATCTTAAAATTTACCCGATTGATTGGTCTGAGGAACCGGCTTTTTGGGAACGCGAACCAGATTCTTAGCTCAGGTTTCAAGCAAAATAACAACTTATCTTACTTCAGCTTGAAAATAAGGAGGGGCCCATGTCGGGGAATACAAGGATCAACATTTTAAGCTCCAACTACTCTCGATACGGGACCTCAGTGTACCAAACGCTTTACAACGATAGTGATGAATCGTCAAACGGTCATATAGATCATGGTGCTGTGAATATGTCAAACAAGGAAGAGAATAATGGAGGTATCGACTTCGATAATACCAAGTCGAAAATAAAGCGAAGGTACAAGTCGCTGATCCAGAATTATGGCGGAAACCCTTCGTCGAGGGCTAAAAAATTTATAGGCAAATTCCATGACCACAGTCCCAATGATTCGTTTTCGATCTTCTCTTTGAGAAGTTCGTATTCTAGCCGAAACCTTCCAACGTCCAATTCAAGAACTGCGCTTGCATCAAGTGGAGGACAACACGAAGCTATTTTTGAAGATTATGGCCCATATGACGATATAAACAGTCTTCCGGTGGAAATATTAGCGGCGGTGATCAAACAATTCACGCAAGATGCATGTTTTGAAGATCCTAAAACCCTGGTGCGCTGCTTGTACGTGAGCAAGAAGTTCTACGTAGCGGCAAAGATTGAGTTATACGACGCGCCGACTTTCACCTCTACCTACCGTGTAGCACAGTTTGTCACGACACTAAGGCTCCACCCAGAAAACGGATTGCTGGTAAGACACCTGGACCTCTCCAAGCTCAAAAATGGTCTCATAGAGGGCCACAGGTGCCATACAGGCAACAACTGTCGGTTTGATGACGAGCGGATCCCAGCGCGCAGTAGAACATCGGCGAGGGATGTACTAGAAGAAGAGGATGAAGACCAATCAAGTGATGCAAATGCCGAGTCTGGTGGAACTGAGATTGAAAGAGCAGCTACATCCATCGAAGAAGACCTCCCCGATATTGCGTTAGCCGGATGGAGAGATTGGAGGTATAGGTTTGACCCCTTCTATGGAAATCAACTGTTGAGTTGTCACAACGCCTTGCGAAAAGTAACCTCAAGGCCTTCTTCCATCCATTCCGCTGGGACCAGTGGCACAGGAGCCGTTACTGGTGGCCGGCGATCTCACCGGTCGAACAGTTCTGTCACTTCTTTCACGACGAGCATAATGTCGTCCTTCTATAATACTTCATCCTTGTCATCTCTCAGTCTGACAACGTCCTATGATAGCAATACTGGTAACCAACCCGGCAAGTGGTTTAACAAACTATTCGGTACTAAGAAAAGCCCAAAAGAACAGTACGAAAGGTACGTCGAGACCAACTTCAAAAACTCCAAAAATATAGACGAGATGGTTGACGCCTCTAGGGATGATGGCAACAAGACTTCGGTGAAATTTTCCGTTCAAACGAATCCGAAAAACCAGCCCTTCCACAACCGGCACCCAATGACCAATAAGTTTTTATTGAAATATGCGCTCTCCAAAGATTTGCCTTTAGGGTACCTATTCCACATCGTAATCCACTGTCCGAACATCACAACACTGAATTTAGCCAATTTGAATCTTTCGACGGATTTCCAGCTCCATACAAGGAACAATCCAAAGTGGAGTAATGCAACTTCTTTATTGCCAGATGTACAAGTTACTACCACCGACGACGATGCCTCCGTGGGCCGAAATCTTGAACCCGTCTATTTTACTGACTCAACCAAGGGGCATGGATATTATACAAACACGAGTAGTGCTATGTCCAAAAAGTTGGAGGATCTGCATTTTGTATCTCCATACGCCCTGATGGGCGAATCGTGGATCTCATCGAACTACCCGCCACCTATTGATCAGCGCACCAAAATAAGGGGGCAAAGAACCCGCAATCAAAAACAGCATGACTACAACCTCATTAAACTAGAAGTTCGCCAACTGTTCGAGCTAATGCATGCCAAGTTGATGAACCTTAGCACGTTGCGCATGGATAATGTAGTGTGGTGTAATCAGCCTGACGTCAAGGAGTTCGTGTTTTCCTCACTAGAATGCAACCCAAGCCTTGAAGTATATTTTTCACACGCTGGCATGGGCAGAAATTTGTCGTGGGCCTCTAGTGGCCGTGTTTGTCAGTTTGGAGCAATCGTCTTACTCGGAGAAATCCTTGATCACGACGACTTGTATTTGGAAGACTTGTTCAATGTGCGGACTGAACGCTTCAACTGTGATGCAAGTTACGATTACCTACTGCTGGGACGATCAAATAAGATTCAAGTGGGGACCTATAGCCACCGAAGTATCACGTGGAGGTTACAAGTGCACCGGGGGCCACTGTTACGGCTGGAAACCCACGTCCAACCGGACTCGACCCTTTTATGCGATATTTCGCTGGGCCCTGGACGCCAAGCGTGTAACAACAGTCTAACAAGAGTCGAGGAACTTGCGCACCACCTCGTGGGACGGCTTGAAAGTTTGCGCACGGCAGAACTCCGCAGACATATCGGTGAGAACCAATACACCATGCACTAATTAAGACAGATCAAAATTTTGAAATGGTGATACGAATATTTACAGCGATAGGTGTAAGAGTGGAACCACGCTATGGAGGGCCAGGGCCCTGCTTTGCAGAGTGCGATTGTCTGCCATTCCATGCGCATCTTCTACGATAACCCAGCAAGGGCGTTGCAGGTTCTGCCACAGGAACCCGATAAAAACGTTGGCCTCTGATCCACTCCGTTCTCCCCAGTGCGCACCTGAGGGTTGGCTCACATCTATTGCTTCTACTCAGGTCACATGATTTCAAAAATTGAGTGGGAAATTTTTTGCACTAGGCCGATACCGGCCTTTTACTATCTTCAAAAATTTTCACCATAGTGATAGTTCCATGTTACTTTTACCTAGAGAGACGGAACACAACAGATGATGTTATTAGGATTTTAGCGGAGAAAGTTGTTTGCGCACCTTGGTCACAAGTAGCTTTAACTTGTGGCAGAAATTTTGGCGGGTTGAATTACGTTTTTATTCATCCGGTGCGGGGCAAGCAACTCAAATTTTTGGATGATGACAGTGTGCGGAAATCTTGATCTTATCTACGGCTCGGTGTCGAGGTCCTGTGGGTGAAAGAAGCAAAAGAAGAAAAAAAGTAGCAAACCTCGAGCTGGTAAACTGAGTAATACAACGGCTAGACGCGGAACAGTGTTTGCATTCCTATAAAAGTCTTGTATCGAGAGAACGAGCACGCACAGTGAGATTTTCTGAAGACTGAACGATACAGTATCGCGTGAACACAGCGAAATCTTCAAAAACATGACTGGCGTATACCCACGCAACATCAGATCGATACTGGGAATGGCCAAGAACGCCCGCCACCTGGCAGTTGGTGCAAGATGCATGTCTACAAAAGTGAAAGCCGATTTTGTGAAGTTGACCACCCCCAATGGTTTTAGTTACGAACAGCCAACGGGTTTATTCATCAACAATGAATTCATCAAGTCGCACAGCGGCGAAATGATTTACGTGGAGGACCCTTCCACCGGGAAGAAAATTGTCGAAGTGCAGTCTGGTACAAAGGAAGACACCGAATACGCTGTGGAATGCGCTGACAAGGCCTTCAAATCTTCGTGGTCTACTACTGATCCTAAAGAAAGAGCTCGCTATATGTTCAAGCTAGCAGATCTCATGGAAGAGAGAAAAGAACTAATGTCTTCTATTGAATCTATGGATAACGGTAAAGCTATAAGACTAGCTCGAGGTGATGTAGGTATAGCTATCGACTTCATTCGCTCGGCCGCTGGTATGGCTGACAAGTTGGACGGCAGATCCATCAACACGGGTGATGGTTATGTCAATTACACCGTCAGAGAACCAGTGGGTATCTGCGGGCAGATCATTCCATGGAATTTCCCGCTTATGATGCTTTCCTGGAAGATTGCACCTGCTTTAGCCGCAGGTAACACTCTCATTTTGAAACCTGCATCTCCAACTCCCTTGAACGCCCTGTTTTTCGCTTCCCTTTGCAAAGAAGCTGGTATTCCAGCGGGTGTGGTTAACATCATCCCTGGTCCAGGTAGAGGCGTCGGTGAAACTTTGACCACTCATCCTAAGATCAGAAAAATCGCTTTCACAGGTTCAACAGGTACAGGTAAGGGAATCGCGGTCAAGGCCGCTGAATCTAATTTGAAGAAGGTCACGTTGGAGCTAGGTGGCAAATCCGCTCACTTAGTCTTCAATGACGCTAACTTGGAGAAGACCTTGGAAAACTTAGTTAACGGTATTTTCCTAAACGCCGGCCAAATCTGTTCATCAGGATCCAGAATCTACGTCCAAGAGGGTATTTATGATAGGCTGCTCCCAGCTTTTAAGAAATACGTCGAGGAGAAAATTACTGTGGGATCCCCATTCGAGGAAAGCAATTTCCAGGGTGCTATCAACAACAAGATGCAATTCGATACTATCATGAAATACATCGCGATCGGTAAGGAGGAAGGAGCTAAGATATTGACCGGTGGCGAAAAAGTTGATAAAGAAGGTTACTTTGTCAAACCAACCATCTTCTATGATGTCAACGAAGACATGAGAATTGTCAAGGAGGAGATTTTTGGTCCTGTCGTGACTGTTTCTAAATTCAAGGACATAGAGGACGGTGTGGCCATGGCCAACGACTCTGAGTTCGGCCTTGGTTCCGGTATTCAGACTGAAAACATCTCCACCGCCTTAAAAGTCTCCAAAATGTTAAAGGCCGGCACCGTTTGGGTAAACACGTACAACGATTTCCATTCTTCTGTCCCCTTCGGCGGTTGCAAGCAATCCGGTTATGGTAGAGAAATGGGTATCGAAGCCTTTGAAGCCTATACTTCTGTCAAAGCTGTCAGAATAAAAGTAGACTAAGTTTCTGAAGTTCACCATTGCATTATAGAATAGTAATATTTCCAGGCATCTGAATCGTTGTACATACACGCATAAGTAGACCAATATCTTTTGCTAATCTAACCATGGCGATTGACAACAGCTTCCAAGAAGCATTGGACAATTTTGCTAGGTCTGTCAAAACATATGTTGTGGGAGCATCGTTCGAGTACTATGAAATCTCTTTTCTTGACAGAGTCAAGGGCTGCGTAGAAATGTTTTGCTGTAGACAGTGGAGTAACAGGGTCTAATTCGCCGGTTATTATGACGACGCTCTCCATTGCAGCGATGGCTTCGTTTGACCAGTTAATAGGGGTCCAGCCCCTCAGATACTGGACAATGGATCGGCTTTTTATCTGAACGTTGTAAAAAAACTGCCACAGTTTGCGATACGGATCACTTTCGTCGTGAAACCGTTGGATTCCAGAGCTTTCAAGTCCTTTACTTTGATCGAAATATACTCGGTACCAATCAAACAGAATTGGGAGCCTCGCTAGAAGCGATAGGCCCACATATGCCGTAAGCGATTTCAGTTGCGGGAGATCTGGTGCTGCTGGAGACAGGAAAACGGCGTCCCTTATATCGTAATCTGTAGCGATACTTAAAATAAAATGCATGACAATGTGGCAGCCCAAAGAGTGGCCGACTAAGACCAGTTTCTTGCGCTCTGTCACCGTCTCGACTATTCGTTTGACAGTTTCTGCCACATCAACCATGTTATATTCAGCCCATTCACCACTATATCCAAAACCTGGTAGATCAACTGCTAGAAACCCCTCGTTCAGTCCACTAAGAAGCCTCAAAAGTGGTTCGAATTGAGTCATATTTCCGCCCAACCCGTGAATAAAAACGTAAATAGGACCGTTCCCATGTTGTTCAGAAAGGTTTGAGCACAAACGAAGTTTGGTACCATCGACATCCACGTACTGTTCGAATCGGACCCAAAATTCATTGTTGAAGTCTTGTGGATCTTGTAGTATCTGGCGACCTAAACGGCTCTTCTTGGCGTATTTTTTTACCACTTGGTCGGCGGAAAGCCCAGAACAGGCATCCAGAAGGTTAGTAGCATCATTAACAATAAGCTCATGATCCATTGATCAATTGTTCCCTCGGTTCTTGCTCGTTTTCTGGTGTTTTTGAATGACGAATTTAACGATTTCGATAAACTTACCTTCTTCTCTAAGATCAAAGAAACATAGAGAGACGGCGATTCGAGGCTCCTCATGATAGAGCCATTAGTATTCTTTGGAAAGCTTGCATTTCGGCTACCGTATGCTTTTGGAAAGGGCTGGATCAGTGGGAAGTACCGAGGATTTGGCCTGCTCAAAACGCTCTCTGTAGTGTTTATGATGGAATGTGCAAATAACCTAGACCCTTTGACTTTGAAATGGGTGGTAAACCCGGCTTTGAGGGCTTTGAATCGAATCGTTCTTTGGTGGTTGGGTGCAAGGGAACCACAAGGTTTGCTTGAATGGTTATTCCAGGAGCCAGAGGCTCCAGTCTTGCTGTACGTCCACGGTGGTGGAATGTGTTTAGACATGTTTCCTTGCAGTTTGAACTACTTGAAGCACCTCAAGCGAAAAGTTGGTGGTCTGTCGGTTGCGTTTGTAAATTATTCACTGTGTGAGCGATATCCCGTGGCAATCGACGAGGTTTGGATCGAGTACCAGAAGTTACTTTCACAAGGCTATAGAGTATGGCTACTGGGCGAATCCGCTGGTGGGAATATATGCTTAAACGTTTTACAGAAGTGCGTGGCGGAGAGAAGCACTCTTCCTGAGAAATGCATAGCCATAAGTCCTTGGCTCAACGTCACGAAGACCGAGTCGTACGTATCACGCTCTGACAGCATAGATTTCTTGTCGTGGAACCAACTAGCAATGTTTAAGAATTCCTACGCTCCCACTGGCAACTACTTAGATCCATATTTGAATCTGGAGACAAATTTCGAGACCAGCGTGTGGTCGCAAGTCCTCAAAGATTCCAAATTATTAATACTATGCGGAGAAGATGAGATACTGTACCCTGAGATTACCAGATTTAGTCAAAAGCTACGTAATATCGACGCCAATCAGATCAACTTCATTTCCCAGCCTCGTGGAGTCCATTGCGACACCATGTTATTTGACATAGGCACCTCTAGCCACCGACGCTGTTTAAAAGCGGCCGAAAAATTCCTTAACTTGGGTCTTGGGTAACTACCACATTTTGGCACATTGGTATGTAAATAAATACTTGAATATAGAGCATTGGAATGCAGTTGCATAAAGCAATACCTTAGCCCTGAATTGCTATGCAACGGCGTGTATAAGAGAACTTTTTGTTTATTGATATTTTGTAAGATCTCTGGAACAACTTTTAACTTTGCACTTACCACACTGTATTTTCAATATTTCTAAATCTCGGTGACGAAAATCAGCCAAAAGGGTCCATAGCCTGACATATAATTCAGCATTGCATTAAACATTCTGCACCGTCAACTAAAGCCTAAATCAATGATGTCGCCTGCTAAGAAGAAGCTCACTCCGAAATCTGCCATTTTAGTGAAGAAGTATCAACGTCCCATTCGGACCGTTTTTGCAAGTGTGGTAGTAGTCCTCTGTATTCTTTTCTTGTTGCATACCCCTCCCGCTCGCCCTCCACGAACGTCCCCAAGAAGTGGTGGCTCAATCCTAAATAATATTACGCCAGTTAATCCACGAATACTGAGCAAACCGCATGCCGATAAAGTTCAAAAGGTGGAATATCCAGAAAACGATGGGACGCGTGAGAAAGCTGCATTCGTCACTTTGGCAAAAAACGAAGATTTATGGGAACTAGTTCCATCCATAAGGCACG
Source organism: Lachancea sp. yHQL494 (assembly GCA_030562185.1). NCBI lineage: Eukaryota > Fungi > Ascomycota > Saccharomycetes > Saccharomycetales > Saccharomycetaceae > Lachancea > Lachancea sp. yHQL494. The sequence continues at coordinate 326,427 of JAJMGS010000033.1, read as the reverse complement.
TTGAAGATCGCTTCAATCGCAGGTTCCATTACGACTGGGTCTTTCTCAATGATAAACCATTTGATAAAGAATTCATACGAGTAACCTCTTCGCTAGTTTCAGGTCAGACTAAGTATGGTACTATACCTAAGGAACACTGGTCTGTTCCAGACTGGATCGACGAGGAAAAAGCCGCAGTAGCGAGACAGAAAATGCAAGAAGAGCAAGTCATCTATGGTGATTCCGTGCCTTACCGCCATATGTGTCGTTTTGAGTCTGGATTCTTCTTTCAGCACGAGATACTGGACGAGTACGAGTATTACTGGCGCGTGGAGCCCGAGATACGTTTGTTTTGCGACATACATTACGACGTATTTAAATTCATGAAGCTCAACAAGAAGAAGTACGGGTTTATTTTGTCGTTGAGCGAATACGAACAGACTATTCCTACACTCTGGAAAATCACGAAGGACTTCATGCGCCGATTCCCTCAATATATCAATGAGAATAACCTGATGGAGTTTATTTCGGATGATCAAGGTGAGACCTACAACATGTGTCATTTCTGGTCCAATTTCGAAATAGGTTCTCTCGACTTCTGGCGATCTGAATCCTACCAGACATACTTCAATTTCCTTGACAAGACGGGTGGATTTTTCTACGAACGATGGGGTGACGCTCCGGTTCATTCGATTGCAGCAGCGCTTTTTTTAGATAAGAGTGAATTGCACTTCTTTGATGGAATTGGCTATTATCACCCTGCTTTCTACTCTTGTCCTGTAGAGGAGGTTATTAGGATACAAAATCAATGTGCATGTAATCCAGCCGATGATCACACTTGGTATAACTACTTCTTCTGCACCAAAAAATATTTCGATTCTCAGAAATTGTCTCTTCCGCCAGGTGTGAACAAAGTCTGAGCGCAGATATTAGGAGTTGCAGTGCATAGTTATTTAGTAGATGACATCCTCAGTAAGACATCAAACCTTGTATATCACATTCAAGTACGTTTAAACATTTTTGGAACTTCTTCATTTTAGGTCAGAGAACTGTTAAATCTATCAGTTCGTCATTAAACCTAAAACTGAAAACACTGCCAAAAGAGGGCTTCATGCTGTTAAGTAACACTATTAAAGGAACCTCACCTTATTTTAGATGCTTACCAGTGTCGTTAAGACAGACAAGACACCCCATAAGATTCCAATCTACTCCAACCACTGCAATTTTGCTTCAGAAAAACCTGGCCCAAAGAAATAACGCGCTGTATAATTACGGAAATGGCACTCTGCGATGTACGATATTGGACTCTCAAGGAAACATTGGCACCCCCTTCTTGGAAGTGAAACGAGAAGACTTGATCTCAATGCACGGACTGTTGCCCCGCGATTTACGGAAGATCGAAAAGTCTCGCAAGAAAGACCTTGTTCCCATTCTTTTGGTGCGAGAGAACAGTATTTTCATAAGTTTATTAACCATAAGAGCACTAGTGAAGAGCGACCAAGTGATTCTGTTTGACTCAGTGGGTATTTCTCTGGAATCAAGAGCGCACAAGACTTTCCTAAGCGATTTAACCATGCGGCTGCGAAACCAACATTGGAATGGCGTTACAAAGGACCCCCTACCGTACGAGTTTCGCGCTCTGGAGTCTATATTTATCTCAGCATTGTCAAATGTGTCTGCTGAGATGAGAGTTCATTTGACTTTAACGCGGGGCATCTTACAGGATTTAGAATATAGCATAACGCGAGATAAGCTGCGATTCTTGTTAGTCCAAAACAAGCGACTGAGCCAGTTCTACAAGAAGGCATCACTAATGGGTGAAATGATAGACGAACTGCTGGATCAGGACGACGTTTTGTGCGAAATGTATCTGTCGAGCAAACGCGCAGGTAAATTCCGTGATGAAAAGGACCACGCAGAGATCGAAATGTTACTAGAGACTTATTATGCACACGTTGACGAGGTCGTGCAAACCATAGGAAACACTATTTCAGACGTTAGGACTACTGAGGAGATTATCAATATCATTTTGGATTCCAATCGGAACCAGTTGATGTTACTTCACCTACGCTTTGGTATCGGGCTGCTATCGATGGGCGGAGCACTTTACATTGCATCACTCTACGGAATGAATCTCGAAAACTACGTCGAGGAGGGAAATTACGGGTTCTTGCTCATCACAGCCCTAGGAGTGATGTCGATGTCATTTGTTTTCGGCTACAGCATAAGGCAACTTCACAGACTACAGAAAATGACACTTACGGAGAGTAGTAAGGGCAATGCGTAGGACTAGTAAGCCTACCTATTTAACTCGCAGGCTATCAGGACCTCTTGGATATGCCTATTTACCTGGACTCATCGCTACTTGATCTACTCTTCGTGTTAAGCGATTGCACCCATCTACATTTAAAGGTGTCAGCTAATTTCATTTATTGTGGTCGATTATGATTTGAAGGATGTTCTTCCCCAACAGTATTACCGATATTAAATGGAACCATAAAGTACCATCACGGAATAGTGCTGAACATACCTTGCTAGCAGTCTTGAGTTTATTTGAGCCGAAAATGGTCGCTATTGAAAAGCTGTTTTCCTTCCAGGTATTTTTTATCTTTTTACGAGAATCGCTGGAAATCATCGTCATTGTATCTATTCTGCTGACCGTGGTCAAACAGGCGCTGCTTTCTGATGAGGATTGTGCTGGTGATCACCGTAATCTACGTGGCGAGAATGATGAAACCGCTAGACTCACGGTAGAAGAAGAGGAAATGCTGGACACCGCAACTTCAGGCGCTTCCAGCTCAACTCGCTTTTCCTTAGAAACCAACAACAGACAGTTATATAAGAAACTGAAGATCCAGATTCTGTCTGGAGGGGCTCTGGGGCTCCTTTGTTGTTTTTTGGTGGGCGGAGCGTTCATTGTGGCATTTTATATCATAGGTACCGATTTATGGTCTGCTAGCGAACATTATTACGAAGGAGTCTTGAGTACTGTGGCTTCCATCATAATCTCAGTAATGGGTCTGTTCTTCCTTAGAATGGGCAAATTAAGAGAGAAGTTCAGAGTCAAGCTGGCAACCATCATATATTCCGATCGCGCGAAGATTTTACAGGACAATGGTCAAAAGGCGGTCAAATTCACCGAAAAGTACGCCTTATTCATACTACCATTTGTAACGGCGCTTAGAGAGGGACTTGAAGCTGTTGTTTTTGTGGGTGGGGTTGGTATTGACCAACCTCTCTCGTCAATTCCGATGTCGATGGCGTCTGCGATTTTGATTAGCTCAATTTTTGGATACTTCTTCTTTAAGTCGTCCAAGTCTTTCTCTTTGCAAATCAGTCTGGTAGTCACAACCTGTTTCCTGTATCTCATCGCGGCAGGTCTTTTCTCCAAAGGCGTTTGGCAATTCGAGGTTCAAAGGTATGTCAATCTTTGTAACGGACAAGATATGAGTGAAGTGGGCAGTGGCCCCGGATCATATGACATAAGCCGCTCCATTTGGCATGTAAACTGCTGTAACGGTGAAACAGACGGCTTCTGGATGATTTTTACTGCAATTTTCGGATGGACGAATAGTGCCACGTACAGCTCCGTTGTAGCCTACAATGTATATTGGCTCATAATCATTGTTTCACTCAAGGCGTTATTGATCGAAGAAAAATTAGGTTACATTCCATTCTTGCCGCTGAAGTTACAGAAGCGTCGCATCCAAAAAAGGATTAGTGCGTCGAAAAAAGCGTTAGAGTTCCATCAACTATCTCACGCTGCAACAGCATCTCCAGTTATATCAGGTTCGTCTCACAGAACTTCCAAAGACAGCCAAACAAGCTCAACACCGCTGATCGATAGCAACATCAATAGTTCGATCGATAATGCTCCCCATGCATAAATGGTCAAAGGAAAGTATCAAGAAACAAACATCCTTTACGTTAAATATATATATATGTGTTCTATAGTATGTTACAAGATTGGTTGTTCATTGAATCACAACAACAATATCACCCGCTTCGACCATGTCACCGTTCTTATGCACGATCTTCAATACCTTACCATCCTTAGGAGTAGAAACAATCATTTCAGTCTTCATAGCCTCGACGACAATTAGGCCATCACCGGCCTTTACTAAGTCGCCAACGGAAACCATAGGCTTCCAGAACCGACCAGAGTATTCAGAGTAAACCATCTCTGCGTCTTCTGGAAACTCTTCCTCCTTCACATTTACGGTGGAGGTGGAGTTCTCTAACTCGGCATTTGATTCTTGCATTAACCTTGAAAATTCGTTGGCCTTTTCGCCGCTAATTGAGTTCTGGAATGCCTCAATTGATTCACTGTTGTCAGTTATCCATTGCAAGTACCGACGGTGGTCGAAAACACTTTCTTCAACCTGGACAGGGAATTGACCGTTTTCACACTCCTCGGTGAATTTGTTCAATTCGTCCTCACTGACAGGATAAAATTCTACTTGATCGAATGGTGTTAAAAGCCATGGATGTTCACTAGAGTGAGCACCGAGCTTCAACTTATCCCAAATGGGAATTGTCCTACCTACCAATTGGTAACCACCGGGGGAATCCATGGCGTATATGCACATGTACATGCCACCAATTCCGACCGTACCGTTTTTAGTGTAGGTTCTGGATGGATTGTATTTGGAACCCAAAAACCTGTGGCGGGGATCTAATGGGACAGCGCACGGAGCACCTAAGAAGACGTCACCCAGTCCAAGAACCAGAAATCTAGCGCTGTACAACATGCCTTCAACATCCTTGTGAGTGATACCGTTAATGTCTGCAATGAAGTCAACATTGTTAGGCAGCCAAGGAGCCTTGGCACGAATAGTTTCTTGGTAACGTTTGACGCATTCCATTGTCTCAGAATCTTCGAAAGCAAGAGGTAACTTGAAAACTTTTGATTTAATAGTCCAGTGATTGTCAAACTTAATCTCCTTCTCATAGGCAATCAAAGTTTCCAACAAGCTCTTCTGAGTAATCTCATAACCGTCGTATTCAATTAAAACGGAACGAACGCCTTGAGACATTTCAACAATACCCAGTGTTTTGTTCTTGCCAACAAGGGCAATCAATCTGTTCACACGGTAAGCAATGTTCAAGTCCATCTCATTTTCACCATATTCCACCAAAACGTAACGATCACCCGCCTGACGGTAAGTAACCTTCGGGCGTAAATCAGGAGTCTTCGCCAATTGTGCCAAGACAGGGTTTTCGTAAGTAGGTAAAATCAATTCGGGAGTCAAAGTCTTGAGTGTGCCTTTTTCAAAGGACTCAATTGCCTTGTCTTGAGATTCCTTTAATAATCGAGCTGAGTGATACGATACCGGAACAAACTGGATAGAATCACCGGGCTTAACTTGACCCACTTTCCAAAGTTCGCCTTCTGGAACAACTGCTTGGCAAACGAAACCTCCTAGAGATGGACCATCGGAGGTGATAATCACAGGTTCATCACCGGTGAAATTAATGGCACCTAGTGAATAAACATAATCATGAGCATTGGATGGATGAAGACCACCTTCACCACCATCACTTCTAGCCCACTTGGGTTTTGGACCAATCAATCTAACGCCGAATCTGTTGGAATTGTAATGAGCCTTCCATTTCTCGCTGAAAAACTCTTCAATATATTCTGATTTGAAGAAATCCGGAGATCCGTGTGGACCACAAGTAACACCTATTCTCCATTCTTTATTCTCAGTTATAGCAGGGATCATACATGCAGGTGGTTCGCTTGCTTCGTACACTGGAGCGGGCATATCAGACGATGGCAGCTCAGGTTGATTTAAGAATAAAACGTCACCCAACTTTAAGACTCTACCATTGTAACCCCCCATATTACCTAAGGCAAAGGTAGATCTCGAACCTAAATATTCAGGAACATCAATACCCCCTCTAATGGCCAGATACATTCGGCATCCTTGGGTCAACTTACCAACAGAAAGCTGGTCGCCTCTTTTGATATGAACAGGCTTGTTTTGCTCAATAGCTTGGTCATTGACCATGCAAGGAGCCTTACCTCCAGTAAGAGCAATGATAACCTCCGTGTGAAAGATCACTTTAGGACCATTTAGAGTGATTTCAATTGCTGGTGCTTTATGGTGATTGCCTACAATACGGTTAGCGAGCCTAAAAGAGTAAGAGTCCATTGGACCCGATGGTGGTACACCAATTCTCCAGTGACCAACCCTGCCTGGGTAGTCCTGTACCGTGGTGTAGGCACCAGGTGCAGCAATTTCGAAGGCACATGGCTTGTAGTCGAAAGAATCCAGCACCTTTGTTGCCACCTTCGCAGTTTTGAACATCTCTGAAGAGGCGATAGATCTCAAGTAGTCAATGTTAGTAATACAACCATAAAGGGCGGTTTCATTCAGTGCTTGGTTCAATTTTTGAATCGCATCATCACGATCCTTTCCATGTACAATAATCTTGGCTAGAGTAGGATCATATTCAGCGGACACCGTAGTACCCTTAGAGACCCAAGTGTCAACTCTGGCCCAGTCCGGGAAACGCACATCAGTCAATTGACCTGGAGAAGGTCTGAAATCCTTAATAGGGTTTTCAGCATATAGACGAGCTTCAATGGAGGCACCAGTCACAGTAATATTAGCATTTTCAAAGTCAGGTGGCGTTCCGGCGGCAATTAACAACATCCACTCCACCAAGTCTAAACCAGTAACCATCTCGGTAATTGGATGTTCAACCTGCAATCTGGCATTAACTTCTAAGAAATAGAAGTCATCTCTCTTTTCATCATAAATAAATTCGACTGTACCAGCGCATTTGTACTTCAATAGAGCACCCAGGTTTTCAGACGCTTTGCGCATCCTCTGTCTAGTCCTTTCGGTCAAGTTTGGAGCAGGAGTTTCCTCAATAACTTTTTGGTTACGACGCTGCAATGAGCAGTCACGCTCACCAATCGCAATGGCTTTTCCATTACCGTCACCCATCATCTGGATCTCAACATGTCTTGCGTTCTCAACGAATCTTTCTAAAAACACGCCCGAGTCGCCAAAATAGGCTTTACCTTGGTGTTGAACGGTTTCAAAAACCCTTTCAATATCCTTTTCGGAATCAACCTTTTGTAAACCGATACCACCACCACCAGCAGTGGACTTAACCATAACTGGGTACTCTAATTTTGCTGCGATCTCTTTAGCTTCTTGTGGAGTGCTGACCAAGTCGGAACCGGGAACCAATGGAACACCCGCTTCCTTGGCTATCTCTCTGGCAGAATGCTTTAGACCTAGCTTCCTGATAGCGTCACCAGAAGGACCGACAAAGTTAATCCCTTCGGCAGCACATCTATCTGAAAAGTCGGCGTTTTCAGACAAAAACCCGTAACCTGGGATGACAGCTTGGGCACCAGTTTCATGAGCCGCAGCAATGATTTTCTCGATGTCTAAATATGTTTCGGCAGCAGTTCTACCGTTCAAATTAACGGCCACATCGGCGTCAGCAACGTGCTGTGAGTACTTATCTGGGTCCGAATATATTGCGACAGCTTTAATCTTCAGTTTCTTCAGCGTTTTGATAATGCGGACTGCAATTTCACCTCTGTTAGCGACCAAAACGGTATCAAAAGGTTTGCTTACCTTGGCATCTTCTAAAGCGAGTGCTTCTACGTATGGCTTGAAACCACCGTAACTGGTAATATCGATCGTACCCTTTTGTTGATAACCAAATTCTTCACAGATAAATGATTTGACCCATTCACCAGACTCGAGCTCGACAGAACCGATTCCCAAAGGCTCCGGTACCATGGAAATGAAAGCACCAAATTGGTCCTCAGGCACGCTGTAGACTTCCAATTGAATCTGCGCACCTGTATTTTGGTTCGAAACTCTTCTGAGACCCGGTTTCAACACAGGACCCGTCCTAGGTAGCGCGTAGAGTCTGTAGTTAGCGGAAGTTTTTGGACTTCCTAAATAAGTAGCATTGACCTTTTCAAGCTGCCAGTGGAGAGGTAAGTTCTTTAAGTGAGCGCCAACCACGGCGAGTTTGATAGAACTTTCGGTACTGAATGGAACCGGAAGAAGCTCATCCTCGACTGTGATATTACGGTTTGTGAATTGGCCAAAGCTCCTAGAGTTGTTCGGGAAAGCCTTTTTGAAGTAACGATGTGCTAGGTCTAACAATGCATAATCGGTAAATTTCTTACCAATAAAGGTGACACCAGTTGGCAACCCATCGGTACGGAACCCCGCTGGGACAGCTAGAGCTGCAAGGTCCGCAAGATTTACGAAATTGGTCCAAGTTCCTTGTTGCGAGTTAAATTTAACGGGCTCAGCAGCTACTTGTTCGAACGTAGGATTTAAAGGGCACGTTGGAACGCATAAGACGTCAATACCATTTAGCACCTTTTCCACCTTTTGCAAAATTCCTTGACGCTTATACTCGAATTTGAAGGCATCGGCAGCATCGTAATTGGTGGCGGTCTTTATGATCTGAGTGACAGTTGGATCCAAAGTTTTTGGATCGGGGTTGGTTTTGAAGAAGTCGCGAGTGGCCTCGTAACGTTCTGCAACCCAAGCACCTTCGTACAAACAACGAGCAAGATCCAGAAGCGGTTCAAAATCGAGCTCTACTATTTGTGCACCAGTGGCACGCAATTTGACGATCGCTTCTTGGTACAAACGTGGATTATCACCTCCTTCCTCAGTGTACCAAGGCACCTCGCGTGGGATTGCAATGGTGCAGTCTTTGCGATAGCGCTGAAGAGGATTGGGAGGCATAGGACGAGAATACTCGTCGTTGGAAGTGTCAGGCTGAGCCATTACCTGGAAGCCAACTTGCGCATCTTGTAAGTTCATAGCGAATATAGAAACACAGTCCAAAGATTTGCATGCTGGAACGACTCCCGAGCACGAGAAGATCCCTCTTGTCGGTTTTAAGCCCACCAAATTGTTAAGAGCAGCTGGGACCCGGCCAGATCCCGCAGTATCAGTACCAAGTGCCAATGGCACGATCCCGCGCGCCACGACAGACGATGAACCGGCAGAAGAGCCTCCGGAAACGTGTTTGTCACTAAATACGCAAGGCGTTTTTCCATAGGGCGAACGGGTCCCAACAAGACCCGTGGCAAACTGATCGAGGTTAGTCTTGCCCAAAACGATGGCGCCAGCGTCGCGCAGAAGCGAAACAACCGTAGCGTCACTTTTTGGCTCATAGGCAAAACTAGGACACGCAGCCGTGGTAAATGATCCTGCTACGTCGATGTTATCTTTTACGGCAATGGGTACACCATACAACGGCAGTTGTTCCTTTTCACGTTTGCTCTGCAAAACGCGCCATTGATGTGTTAACTGCTCTGGGGTAACTAGTGAGATCCAAGCTGGATCGGCAGGCGCCTCTTTCTGCGACCCTAGCAGTTCGAGAAGCCTGTCTAGACCCTTTTGGGGGGTAGAATGCGCGTGGAAAGAGCGCCAGTCATTGACGCTCCAACCTTGTGAATCAGAGGACATGGGAAGAGATGTGAAAACTAGCGCCTGAGTTGAACTGTCGAGCACACAATGGTCTCCATCGTGAATGACAAAATCGATAAACGGGGCTATCCAGGAGCCGCCTATATATACTTGAGTGATCTGATTTCATATACTTGGGCACGGCAGAATATCCAGATTAGCGAAAACGCAAATTTGTGGAGGAAATAGATTGGAAGTCGATATACAACGCAAAAAGCCCAATATACGTGTAATAATACCATATAAAGTGACGATAAACTTAACTGATGTCAGTTTTGAAGATGCTGAGCTCGACAACAATGGTGACGGGGGATAATAGGACCTGCACGCACTGTAATGTACGTTTTAACCGTAGGCCTTGGAATTATTTCGTCGATAGTAATTTCGGCGAGATGCGAAGTAACTAGCTAGCGTCATTTTCAGACACTTAAGCGTTGACACTGTGGATATGCTGCTGGCACATGTGGAGTCCGCTCTGCTTGTATAAAGAAGTGCAAATTTTTAAATGTTACGCTCGTTTTAAGGCTATCGTATTTCCCAACGCACTGTCAGTTGCATCTTTGAAGATTTGGTAGGTTAAAACGCTGAAAGCTTTGTGAAGCCTCTCTGTATTAATCTGTTTCGCAGAAGCCCGATATAATTTTGATCCATTTTGGATGCGTTTGTAGCAATGATCTAAGCTTATCAGTAGGTGTGTCCGTTCCTTTTCTCATGCGGTCCACGAGAACAGGATGGTAGGGACTGATATCGTCTAAGCGTTGGTAAGCTTCTGGAGTCTATTCCAGACCTTGCTTAACAACAAAATCGATGCTTCTGCCGCAACAATTGCCGTTCGAAGCAAGTGTATAAAGAAGTGCTAATTAACAATACTTCACCCATCTATGCGGATCTTGATCTGGTTGGGTGTGAAGTGTTGGCATTTTTGTTCCCACAAGTCGTAACAAAGTGCCACCTCTATTATGTTCAAGCGCCTCGCAACAGGCATTTTCGTCAAATAAGGTTATCTTGTGAGCGTTAAAGCAAGTACTTGTTCAAGCCTAAGTTGGCGCGAAAGGTCATCGGTATGCTATGAAGCGCGAAAACTTTTTGGTAGATGAGATGCTACCATCATATCTGCTACCGACAGTAGTAAAAACAAGAAGAGCTGTTTTAAGTGCGTATTATACTTTGGAATAACCTAACCGATTCAATGCCTTCTATGGACCCATCGGCTGGTGTAAGTTGTGTTAAATCTGTCATATCAGAAACCACATGATGATCACGTGGCTATATGCAATATGGTCAATGATATTAAAATGAAGACATTATATCTGCTGCCGTTATTTCGATTAGACAAAGAATCCTTTTCCGGTTGGTGCACACAAGTACTACATTGGCGCACTCCCGAGTGAGTCAAAAGAGTAGAGATGAAGATACTGCATGCCGCTATTGCCAAGATTTGGTGCAGCTGGCTAACTTCGGCATAAATTTTGCCAGTGTAAATCCAGACATTGGAATTACGTATATGCACGCGAGTGGTGGTAATGCAGCTTTTAAAGACCCGTTTCGTGTGTTTTATGAATTCTTGACAGTAGATTTTCAGTTTCTTCCGAACCTTTACGCATTCAAGTGTGAGTCGTGGGCTAGTGCGGATAGCTTGTAGATCACTGCCGTCGATAGCTTATTTACTCAGGCCGATCAATACGGTACATCGAGCACTCTGCCGACCTTCAGAGAGGCGCTCGTTAGCTAAATCGACGGAGAATGAAAACCTTCGGGTTAAAGTTCTCGCCTAACCAAAGAGCGGAGTTTGTAACCAAAGATCCATTATTTACAAGGCTAAAGGCACGAGAATACACTAATCTAAATAAATATATGAAGATGGAGACGGCTTCTTCAACTTTTCGAGCTCCAAAGTTTTCTTACTCATCATCCTCTTCCGGCACTAAAGCCTTGGCATCCTCGAGAAGCTTGGTGAGCTGACCAGACTGGGCCATACTCATAACAATGTCGCAACCTCCAACGAACTCTTCGTTCACATACAACTGTGGGATGGTGGGCCACTCACTTAGTTCCTTAATACCTTCGCGCAATTCTGGGTCTTCTAACACATTGTAGGCAGCAAATTTAAGGGGATCTACTCCTTGCTGTCCCAACATGCCAATAGTCGCTCTAGAAAACCCACATTGTGGAAACTCAGGAGTGCCTTTCATGAACAATACAACTGGCGCAGATTTGATGGCAGATGTAATGGCTTGTCTAGTCTCTGTACTGATTAATCTTGCCCATGATAATGTAGGCACTCTAGAAAAGGTTTGGGTGGTTAGTTTCGAGAACATTTTTGTCTTCTTCGGTTCACCGTCGCTGAACATACGTAGTTTTATAGAAGAGCATCATTAGCTCGCATTAGAAATAGTGACAGGCGCAAACAATACAATGTATCACGTGATGTGATTAGTATAAATTATACCCAACTTGAACAATGTGCTTGAGTAAAATGTTCTTAAAAGTGTTAATCACAGTTGAAGGCTACATTACAGTTCTCGCAGCTCTATCTCGTGGATCCCTCGAGATGAAGCTTGATGTTGTCAGAAATACTGAGCGATTGTCAATTAACAGCGCCAAGTTACATCATGAGATAATTTGGTCATCATGACACGACAGTCAACAATCTAATAAGCTAACTACTTCTGATGTAGATTCGCCTCAACGAAATTATTTTCAGCTATTCAAAGTAGGCACAGAGGTAAGGCTATGGTTTATTAAACCTGTTCTTTCAAGGTAAATTCGGTAGGATGCCTCAGCATCTTACGAGTTTTTGACACCAATAGCTTTTGCTATCTGAAGAGCATTCAACGGCACCTAGAGGTGGCCCATTTTGCATTCTCGAAACCCTGCTCTTCATAGCTTGGATCACGTGTGAGTGACACTGGGCACACAACCCAGACTTGTACGTAGGTCGCGGAAGAAGCTCGACAAGATATGTCATTAAAAAAACAAACGACGAGATACTAACTTCACGAAACCTTAACATTAAAATATCAGGTCAATATGATACCTGTAACGAAAGTGCGATCTTGATATCCGAAATTGGAGATGAAAGTGAGTGGAAAACCATGCCTCATAAAAAAATCGCCAATCTATATTCAAAGCCACCCAATTTGTCGCATATCTTTTTAATGATGCAATCAAACCCACCAAATTCTATTCCACTTCTAGATTATTCGCCTCTCGATGAAGTTTTACCAAGTCTCCGCCTAGGTGCTGGCACAATTCTTTGCCCTGCTTTTTCCATAAACAGACGCTTTCGTAGTCGCAATACTTACAGTAAGTTAATATGTTTCGCAAGGTAGGCTTGATAGGCTCAATATTACGCTTGCCAAACCAAAACATAGCGCTGTCTACGCTATGCCGCCTGAGCTCCTCTGGGTTGTACTCAAAGCTTAGGTTGTTAAAATTCGCGTCCCCAGAATGGTATTCGACCATCAGGTTCTTCGAAAGTAATGGTGTAAGGTTACTGTACATTTGGGCTAAGCGGGCTGCGAAATATCGAAGTGAAATTGGTGTGGTCCATTTCGCAAAGAAACGCGCGTATGTCTCCTTTGTTTTTGGATTACTGATTTTGTCGCAGACTTCCCCTAAGCTGTATTCCGATTCTAGTGTTCGGTGTTCCCTGTTATGACTATCAAAAGGTTCAAATCCAATCGGAGCTCCCCTTTGAAGTCGTAGCATATCCTGATTTATCACCGGGTCTGCTTCCATTAAATATACCACTTTGGCTGGGTTGATTGGTTTATCTATGTCGAGGCCCCGCCTCTGGGCATTTATCAGAAGCTTCTGATAGGTACGAGTGGCATCTGTGCTCAAATTCTCCAAAAAGTACCGGTAATACATGACTTGGATCTTAGAAGCATATATTACAGTTGATTGGAGAGGCATGGTTCTTGTGGGCCGCGTCTTCATGTCGCTAACAATTAACTCCAATTCCGTGCTGGCTTCCTGCACTGCGGCGGGAAGTTTCTGCAATATTTTCTTCAGGTCCCAACCACCGTCAGCATTCATGTCAAGACTAAGGGCAACGGGTTTTAGGCCACTAGAAGTTCGTTTTCTTAGAACCAAGTGGTCTATGATGCCGCTAATTAGAACATCATTTTCGTCATTCACATCACCATCAACTAGTTGGCAGTTTTCTGAGCGCAAGTAGCCATGGCACAAAACTTCTCTAGCTTGCCCTTGTTGGAAAAGTCCGAGAAGCCTTGTAGTAGTTTGAAACCAATCTTCAGCTAGCATATGAAGGGCATCGTCAGGTATTTCAGCCCCAAGGTCCGCTTTGAGGACCTCTGCATCTGGTGGTAGAACATGTACTTCATCCTCCAGCCTTTGATGTTCACGACGGCCGAGTGAGACCTGACCATGCTCAAAAATAGGAATTCGAGAATAAATATCGTAGGCCTCCCGAAGTTCGCACCATCTTTTGGTAAGCAGTTTTGTTACTGATAGCCTGGGAGTGCCAGCATATTTAACGGTGCCACTAGCTGAATTGAACTTTGCCATAGCATGCGCGTCCAGGAATGGGTTAGGTAACTTCTCCGGAATTTTGTACGATAGGTAGTTAGGATCTTCTTCATTTTTGAAGATCTTCCGAACCCTAGGGAGTTTCCTTTCCAAATAAGCTTTTCGTGCCTTTGTGATGTGACTACTTGGCTGCGGAGAGACTTTTTGAAAGAAGGGAAGGTGATCAATGATGTCTAGTTCTTCTTTGGTCGGCGCTATGTCCTGATTGGAAATTATGGGTCCTGCCAATCTTGATACTCTGGGCAGATGAATAAATCTGTGAATTAAGACATATGAATTGTTCCTCATAGTCTCTATACACGCAAACAATTCATATTTGGCAACCAGACGCTCTGAATTTGTTGTAAGAGATAAAGTTGTAAATGCACAACTTGGGAGCTAAAGTTAAGTTTACCATAATGGTTGTCACATGTAAAACTATGTAGGAGACTTAAAGGCAAACTAAACGGTAAGGGGATTGAGCGCAAGCGGAGGTCTCTGACTTCCCAATGCGTCCAGACTACAACGAAGTCATTTTCAAATTAATAATGCTTCCGTATATCAATTTTTAAAAAGGGTTCCAAAAGCCGAATGTTGATATTCACGTCCATCTTATAAAATTACTAAAAGGAAATGCAAACCGCATAATGGATCCAACCCCACTAGGTTGAACCACGAATTGTGCAAGTTCCACGCTCCCTGTCTACAAACTAAATCCGGAGAAATATTCGAGCATTGCGTAACGTGCATTGGGATAAAACTATGTGTACTTACATGGATCTGTACCCCACTTCTCATTCACAGAAAGATATTGATGAGTTCCAAAATGCCACCGCCTATTAGCAAAAAAAGTAGAACAAAAACCCAACCTCTGGATAACGCCAATGAGGACTTCTTGTCCGTTCTTTTGGCCTTACCTAGCTTTTTCTCATTGCGCTTTGCAAACTTCTCATTCGCCATACGTTGTCTCGGTGTCTGAACTGCCATTGTATGGGTGTGAAGTGGACTACGAACTGTTTAGATCAATGTCTTGTCGTAGATTGACTCAAGGTTACCAACTTACCGATCTTAATCGCTTTCGTGTTAATTAACGATCACCATATACGAACGATCATCAAAGAAATGGGTACAGATATAACACGGGTTGCGAGAAGAGCGAAAAGCGCTGTGAGTTTCCACAGGTGTGGCGGAATCAATAGAGGCCTCGCACCGACGACATGTTTGAGATTGCATCCATCTTAACTAAGTATCACGTGTTTTAACTGCCACCTCTATTACGAATTGAGTTTGTTTCATCGCGGCTCTTCAGCCGAGCAAAGCTAGTGCTTTTACCAAGTGGTGATACTGTGAGTATACAAGATAATAGGCCATAATACCTATGAGTACGTGATCTTGCACTCCTGTTGCACAACATCACTACTTACGATACATATTGAATCCATTTCAAAACTGCGGCGAGGAGAGAAGAAGCTATCTATATGTCCCTATCCACACCAAAACGACAATACACAACTTTTACCCATATCTCTTGATTTTTGATTGACAGTTCTCGCTTCTATTTACTTGCACTCTTTCTTCTCTGCATTTTCAACTGTTCAATCAATACTAGTTAAAACTTAGTTAAAACTAATCTGAAACGATCGCCAGCTTCTGCATGAACAAGCATATGTTTGACTTTTGAATGGAACAGGACGGTCGCTCAGGGTATTCCAAGGCTCTAGAACCTCATTTCGAGCTGCGTACTAGGTTTCTTTACTCAAAATTCAATGTATTGATTCCCCATGCGGGCAGCTAAGTGCGTCAAAACAGGTGAAAAACCCTGCATACGTGTTTTGCAAACTACCAAGGACCGCCTGCGAACATGACCTAGCACTTTCAGTACTGTCCCTCGCGACTACAGCGCCACATCACCACTGATGGCTGGACCATCAATAATTTGTTCTGTTGCACACCACGAATCGCGAAAAATCTTTATCGGAAAATTCCGATGGCTTGCAAACCACAGTAAGAATGCCACAATAGAGAGGTAACACACGCTGCCTGCCAACTTTTTTCATCAATTCCGTCAACAAATGCAGTACTACTACGGTATCTACTGCCAAAAAATGCGAACATGAACCACGAACCACGAACCATGTGTGAAGGCGACAATCTTGATACAGATTCGAAACAGCCATGAATTAGATAGTGGCGTGCTAAGTTAGCGGAACACCAGTTGCTTAGTAGCCTCTGCGCCGACCAGTTCGTGGGTTGCCTGCAGTGCACGGCGCAAATGCCGAAATGTTAAGTTTTGGCTTGTCAGCTCATGATGGCCTGCTTGGGGATCTGAGCCATGACCAAGCACGCTCGAGTTGGGAAATCGACGAAAAAATATCGAATCGGTGAATGAATGGTCGGGATGGCTTTTTTTTTTGGAACTTAACCACTTCCATATCCCTCTCACAAACCAGCCACTTTGAATTTTCTTTCTCAAATTGTCATTCATTACTGTCTCTCCTTCTGCCTTCGCGAGCAAACTGCTTTTGGAACTTCAAACTCAAAGATTACGTTGACGTTTCGCGGTCTCCTAAACTCCCACACTCCTTTTTATTAGAACAAATAACATTCTGTTCCCGTTTGGTAGTTTCTTACAATAAACTAGCAAGAGGCATTTTCACACTAGAAAATCTGGCCTTTACACATTCTTTCCTTTCGACTTAAGTGCCAACCGTTCTCTGCCTGTCTATCACTCACTCACATAGACCAGTTACACTCTTAGAAGCTCCATCGTTGTCCCTCCTTTTTGAATTCAAAACTTTCCTTCTTTTTACTCTACAAGTTCTTAGGACGATATGAAATTTATCCAAGCTTGTGCTGCTGCCATCTCTCTGGCTCCACTTGTCGCGGCTTCCTGCAGCTATGTTGATGGAAACTACTACTGTTCTGAAACGAGCGCTGTTGTTTACGAAAATGTCGGCTACTCTGGTTCATACATGGACGTCACGAGCATGGATGAGTCCTCCTGTTCTTGCTCGCAGGAATCCGTCTCTTTTGAAGGTTCCATGTCACCACTGGACGAAGAATTATCTGTTCACTTCAGAGGTCCACTAGAGCTTTTACAGTTCGGTGTCTACTACCCAAGCTCTGGCTCTTCTTTGAAGAAAAGAGAAGATTGCGACGTAGCCACGCTTCACCACGACCACAAGCGTGAAGCCGCTGTCGCCATTGTCCATGTCACCTCTACCATGTACGTAGATGCTAATGGGACACCAGTGTCTTCTTCCAACCCATCTGCTACTGCAGTCTACGCCACCTCTTCGTCTTTAGCGCCTGCAACCACCACTTCTCAACCTCCAGCTTCTTCCACAGCAGCTGCTACATCTTCCCAAGGCCAATCGTCTTACGTTCCCTCATCCTCTTCTGCTTCCTCCTCCTCTTCTGCTTCATCTTCCTCTTCTGCTCAAGAATCTTCATCAGGCTCCAGCTCAGGCTCCAGCTGGAACAGAGTGTCTTACTACACCCCGGGTTCTGCTACCAATTTGACCTTCATGAACAACCAAGGTGGTACCGCAGGCTCTGGTACGTGGTCTACTTGCTTCGGTAACTCTATCTCTTACTGTGCCGCCGATGGGGTCTCTGGCGCTAGTTCCCCACAAGCTTTGAACCAAGTCACTTTAGCCTCCAACAAAGAGTACATGATCTTTTCCGGTGTCGATTGCTCAGACACTTCTTCCGGTTCTTGTGGTACTACCAGAAGTGGTATACCTGCTTACCACGGTTTTGCCGGTGCCACCAAGATGTTTGTCTTCGAATTCTTGATGCCTCACGACTATTCTTCATCTTACAACCAAGATATGCCAGCTATTTGGATGTTGAATGCAAAGGTCCCTCGCACTTTACAGTACGGTAACTCGGACTGTTCCTGCTGGAGTACTGGCTGTGGTGAGTTGGACCTCTTCGAGATCTTATCTTCCGGCAGTGAGAACCTGATTACTCACTTGCACGACGGCCAGGGCAACAATGGCAATAGTCAAGGTGGTGGTGGTACTCAGGACTACTTCGCAAGACCCACTTCAACCAGCTTGAAGGCGGCCGTTATCTTCAATGGTTCTGACAAGACTGTGCACATCGTCGAGGTTGACGAGGACTTCAGCTCAAGCTTGAGTGCTAGCACAGTCCAACAGTGGTTGGACCAGAGTGGTTCCACTGCAAGCTTGTCTTAGGCTTTCCGTGCTACTCAAACAAACAACTTTTTTATTAAACAAATCTTTCCTGTGCCGCTGGCAGTGTATTATTATTATTTGGGTATGTTTTTGATTCTTACTCAATCAGTTTGTACTGTTCTACTCTAGCTCTATATAAACCATACAAGTGTCTTGAATTGGTTGGCCTTTGTTTTACTAAGCAGCATCACACCGGGTGGTGGGAATGTTAGGTAAAAGCTCCCTACTGCAACTTTTGGCTTCCTCCAAGAGCAGTAAACCTAATGTGGCTAGATACCATCAATCATCAAATAATATAGAACATGCTTATGATTCAAGAGATAATAAAGTAAATATCAACGCTCAACTGCATAACGGTAAAAATCTATTTGTTCCAGCTTACAGGAACATGAGAAGTATATTTCTTTCACTCCTCTAGCTATACGACCATCGCCATAAAAAAACAGGAATGGGCACTAAAGCGAATTTGGAGGAGCTGGAGGAGTATTGAATTGAACATTTATTGTAATTGTGGGAAATGAGCTCATACTTTGATCTCAAAACCATGCTAGCGAGGAATTTGAAAGCCCATGAGTATTGAAAAAGGATAACATCGAAGTCTATTCGCAAAAAGCGATAATTTATTGTCTTAAAAGCTGACAGCAGTTAGGGTGGAGTACAAATTGGCACTGTTATTGTTACCACCGCCTTTAGCTGTCACTGAGATCAGCGTAATGATCAGAGTTATTTTCTTCGAGGTCGGGCACGAAAACATTGGTGGGCAGATTGGAGTCCTTGCGCAATCGCCTGTACTTGGAGTTCATTTCCATGGATTCCGGCTTTGTGTTGTTGTTCGACATGATGCCTAGCCATATCAAAGTGCGCTTAACAGTTCTGCCAATACGACGAGCTCCACCACCAGAGCACAACCAACAATAAAAGCAATATTCGCCGTAGAGAACTAGAAAAGCAACGATAAAGCCAAGGACCACGCACGCAAGAATGTGGTGGGCCAAAGATTTGATGAAATTTGCATCATCCAAGTGCCAGGAAGACCCCTCGGAAATTGAAAAAAAAGAGTAAACGTGCTTCTTATAGTCCGCCGGCTGTAAGATACGCACAACCCCATTTTCAGGAACACCCCACCTCTTGTACTGTTTCCAAATGACGCTTACAAAAAGAGGGCCGGTGGAGAACATGATAGTGATGTAGGGAACGAGCCAATTGCGGTCGTATTTTTTCAAAGAATCAACAACTTTGAGGAAAAATGGATGGCGGGGAACTGAGCCCATAACGTCGTTTGAGATCCCGGTTGGATTGGTCTTTCTGGCAAACGCGGGAACTGTGAGTAAGGGATCAAGCTTACGTCTGCATCCATCGTCCAGGTCGATGTAAACACCTCCAAAATGAGACAGTAGGAAGTAGCGCAATGCATCTGCACGTTCGATAGGGTAGCGATACGCATCAAAAGTGTCAAGAAACCAGTTGTACTCCTCTTTAATGAATTGCCGGGCAGTTTCATCGGTCCAGAGTATGTACTCGTAGTCGGGGTGCAGGTCGATGCAACGCTGCTGACCTTCACGCCAATGCTCGGGGACTTCGGTCGTCTTGTAGGTTTGATGAATGATCTTGGGGATGAGCTGCGGTTTGGGCACGGCGTCTTTTGGTGGATTCAAATCCACATCTAAGAGAGCATCCTGGAAAGTGTCGTCTATGGCCAGCGTAAGCAGGTCAAACGTGAAATAGAGCAGCACAACGACTATAGCGATGTGCGAGTAAACCAGATACTTGAGCTCTTGTCGCATTACCACTCGAATGAGAAAGGTTGTGATATGAAAGAAATAACAGGAACAGGACAGTCGCGAAGATCAAAACGGGATAGTGAAAGTACAAGTGCGGAGGAAAGGGGAAGTAGGGGCTTTAAAAGTTGTAAAAAACTTCAAGCGCTCGACAGGGCGAGTAACGATTACCCAATTTATCCAAACTTGCTAAAGTAGCCGAACAGGAAGCAAAAATAAGAGAGGAAATGTACTTAACCAACGATCAAGTTCCCCAAACAAAAAAGTTCAAATGTATTGCTTAAAATGCTACAAAACGTTGTAGGAAAACCAGCCAGATACAACGATAGCCAAGTTTCAAGCGTGAGATTCCGTTGTCAACTGTGTTGAGTTTAAAGTCCAACTTTAGGAGTTTTTGTTATTCGACTAAGGAATAAACATGGACACAAGTGCCAAGGGCGATATATAGCTATAGTTGAGACAGGCTAGTTTAGGCAAGTTTTTTTTAGCCATTTCGTCTATCATGATCCAGAAACGAATGATAATAATTTTTCTTTTCTTTTGGTTTCTTTTTCTAAATTTTTTTAAGCCTGGTTTTTGAGCGTTGTGGACGGCCTTTAAATATCAGAGGGTATGTATAGATAAGCTTAGCAACCGAGCCTCATTGCGAATAACTATTAATGGATCGTTTGAACCAGAGAATAACGAGAAGCGAATGAGCACGTAAGAAAGGACGCGGAATTTTATCGTTGGGTATCTAAATCTCTGGCTATCACCTCTCTGTATAGAGTCTGCTCTTAGGAAGCTCTGCTAAATACGTCATAAACAGTTCTACAATCTTTTACCCCATATGTTACCCGGAACATGTAACGGAGGTTCCCGAAAGGGAAGGTGTGGAGAAATTTCCTCTTTCAGTATAGAAGCCTAATTGGGGCATACCACGCCCTACGGACAAGGAAAGTCCCCAAAGGGTAATGTAGTTTCCTAATGAGTAATGTCACATGTGAAAAGCGTATAGAATAGGAATGGGAAGTCGGGTAACGTATCTGGTCCCATGAAAAGTAGCTATAAGCACGTTCTGCAAATAAAATCTTGGGTGACGGGGTTATGATTTAGCTCTTGTAGCTCAAGTGAGACTGTTCATGGTGGTCAGAGGGTATAGATTATTCTCGGATTCTTACACAGCTCCGGCTAAAGTGTGCACTACACGAGCACTATGACAAAATAGTTCAAAGTGATAATATCCAATTCTCAAACGTGACCAGTGAGGAGCTCGAGTCGTCGTTCTCCACTACCGGCTTATGCCAAAACTCATTGAATATGCAAATCTACTCTCTCACGTATAATATGATAGGTATTTGTGAAGTAGACGAGTCTCAGTTGGTATTTATTGGATGTGGTTAAAAAATACTTTGCAATTTGAGCTCAAAGCACTCAACGAAGCAACAAATGGTGGATATTAATTCATCTACGATCGTGTTTTAGAACAAATTAAAGCGGGTCGTATCAGTTATATAATACAGAGGGATGAGTATTACCCAGATACATATTCGTTATTAGTGGGACTTGAGTGGCATGAGTGAAACGATATGAGTAAAACATACCGTTTTCTACAGGACTGCAACTCACTGACCATGTTTGCTAATTCCAAATTGGTACGTTGAATTTGACCAACTCTTTAGAATGGCGAGAACTGTACCAACGTGTCACAGTCAAAAGCCCACACTAACTGTACCCAATTCAAATTCATGCCTACTGGTGTGGGACAGTAATATTGTTTTCGGTGTTGCAGAGCATGAATGGGATCGAGTCAACAGTTCAACTCTAAATTGAAATTATCACTTTGTACTATCGTGTCGTATATTTAAAGAGTGTGACATTAATTGGAAAGCCCTTGGTCTTTTAATCATGCAACTGCCTGTATCAAACTTCCCAGTAAATCTGACATCGACCATGAAAACAAAGAGTTCGAGCAAAGTAGGGATGGTGGCCTCCATTACTAACACCTTCTGCTTGATAAGCGGTTGTAATGAATAAGTACCATATATGGCATCATCTTGGCTATTAATGGCTTACTTGTCGGAATCCTACACGGATATTAGTGTAGTGCTCATGTAATTCGCACTACGACGGAATAGTACAAAGTGATGTCAATAAGGCATCATCGGTAGAACATGGATACCTTTCAGTTACGTCAAGAAAAGTCTCAGACGATATTCTGAAGTGGTCTGAGAATTTACTGGTGACTCACCCGAAAATGGCCTGATGTATCGTACGACGTCTCGTACGATTATTCTAGAAGGCTGTAAAACTTTTTACACTCAATTCAATATTTTATATAAATACCGATGGTTTATTCCATATGTCGAGATCCCATTCTTCATACCTGGAAAAACCACGGAGGTGATTTATATCACCGGGTTCACTACTAGTAATATTATATCAAGTAACATGACATGTCTATTGACGATATTACTGATAACCTCACCGAACTCACATTGGGTGATAGAGACTCAGAAAGCCAATATTACTTTACTTACTGGTTATTCGCCAACTATAGCTAAAGAGAAGCTATACCACTGACTTCCTAACTCAAAGGGCTTTGGGATACTGAGAAGGCTGTTCGCTGGGAGCAGCATCTTAGGCGCTTACACGTGAAATGCCGTTTTAAATGATGGATATGAAAACGACAGGAATTCCGAAAAGGGAAAACTCTGGGAGAATCAACTGCTTTGGCTACGCTCGAGTTTTAATGGCAATAATCCACACACAGAACAATATTACCACAAACTTGCACCTTTTCCGCTACTACTAGATGCCTCCTTGCTAAATGGTACTTCCACTTTACTTGATCACATAAAATTATTCTCCTGATTGACCCTGAAAATATGGATGCATGACGGCTCTCTTGGCACTCATTCGGTTAATAGGGTCATACGTAAGCAAGCTTTGTAAAAGGTCAATACCTTGTGGGTCAAGCGAAGGCACCACCTGAGCTAAATCTTTCGGATGCCATTTAGGGAATTTTGGTTTAAAATCGGGCAGGTAAACAATATCGGGCCAAACAGTTTCGCTCGGCGTACCCAGGGTCCGAAATATTTTGAAAATTTGGTCTATTTCACTATCGCCACTGAAAATTGGTTTCCTGTTGCACATTTCAGCAAAGATGCATCCAATGGACCAAATATCTACCCCAGTGGAGTACTGTTTACCTCCCAACAGTACTTCTGGCGCACGATACCATAAGGTGACAATCTCGTGGGTATAGGCTCTCAATGGGACGCCAAATGCGCGCGCCAATCCGAAATCGGCAAGTTTCATATTACCGTCACGGTTGATCAATAAATTCTGCGGCTTTAAATCGCGGTGCAAGATACGGTGAGAATGACAATAAGCGATACCTTTGCACAGCTGCATCATAAATTTCTTGATGATGTTATCCCCTAGTGGCTGTTCTTTGGGAATCGATTCCATGTATCTCTTTAAATCGAGATCCAGGAACTCGAATACCAAATAAAGTTTGTGAGCGTCCGAATGTACAATATCATAGAGGCGAACAATATTGTCATCTCTAAGCTCCTTCAGTAGCGATATCTCGCGAATAGCTGTACTAGGGACGCCTTCATCTTCACTTTCGAGCCTGATCTTTTTCAATGCAACTACTCTTTGACCGTGTCTTAGATCCAATGCCTTGTACACAACACCGTACGTACCTTCGCCGACCTTCTCAAGTCTTTTGTAATTGGCTAGCTCTGTCATGATTCAACCTAGGTGTTGAACAGAGTGCAATTGGTCTTGTAAGCAGCAGACCTAATATCTTGCAGTCGCCTAAGATATACGCTTGGTTCATTCAGGCTTTAATTAAATACTCGAAAAATTGGTGTAAAACACAGTATACGAACGAACAACAAGGCAAAATTCGGGCCAATTTACTGTTGCTTGGTATGTCTAGCGGCCTTACGCAAGGCTCTCACTCGGATTGATTTGTGCATTGAGTAATTGATGGAGTTGGCAAGCTTGGAATAGACACCGATGGTGTTCTCAATGACGAAGTGGTATACCGCATGCGACCAGTATGGAGTCATTGTAGCGTACCGGCCCTGGGCTCCGGAGCGTCTTCCAACAGTCCTCAGTGTAGCAGCTACAAACTGAGCCGGATTGGGGATCATCACAGAGGTCTTGCGAATCTTGGACATGGCGCTTGTGACTAAATACGACAAAACAATCTCGACATCAACGTTTTGAGGTTTCAGTTCACCAGCAAGAGCTGCAGACCAGCTCTGCAAAAATGCTTTGGACCCGGAGTATGTTGCCAAAAGTGGAGTGGGTAGAAGACCTCCAAAAGAACCCATAGTCAAAACCAAACCTTTGCAATGGGCTTCTTTGGCAGATTTCACGATCAAAGGCCCCACGATCTGAGTAATCTTGAGAGTAGCCGTTGTATTTATGGTAATGATATTGCGTAACTCATTTTCTTCCGTTTCCAGAAATGGAACCGGAATACTGTGACTCTGGCCCACGTTGTTGATCAAAACAGTGATAGGCAGACCTGAGCAAACGTCTTGAATCTTAACGTAGTTTTCTGAAGTGTCTTCTGCGATGTCAATGGCTGAGATACGAACGTCGACTTTAAAGGTTTTTTCCAAGTCGGATTTCAAAGTTTCAAGTTTGGAAAGGGTACGAGAGATTAGTACTAAATTGAACCCGTGCTGTGCCAATTGATGCGCGTATTCCTTACCAATACCATCACTAGCGCCCGTAATAACACAAAATTGACCCTTTTTCGCACCATACTTGTCGAAGTTTACTCCCGGAAGCACAAATAAGTCAACTATCAAGCTGGAGAAGTTCAGGACCAGAGTAGTTACTTTTAAAACCCCCATGGCAAAAACAGACCACAATAGGACATCAAATGCCTTGCATTGAGACCCTAAGGCGGTAAATTGAGATGTGAAGGACATTTTATTTGGACTTTCAACTCACTTTAATCTGTTTGATAAAATCGAAACCTTTTTATTCAAAATTTCGTTTTCAGCTTATAACACAATTGAAAAAAACCACAACTTGAGATACATACATACAATACATCAATATAGGTTGGTTCTTCCTCTCTAACGCATCAGTCAGGTATTATGACGCAAGTTTTCCTGGTCCTTCATTAATTTATATATATATAGCACGCTGCCTGCAAGACATGTAATGTCGTCCGGACTACTGCATCAACAATATAGCATCTAGGTTTTCCTGGGTAAGACGAACATTCAAGGCATCCCTTTCAGATTGGGTACTAAGCAATCCTAATTCCAACTCACTTTTACATAGCTGAAGTTTCTGCTCCTGGAGCTTTGTATCGATGTTATCGTCTTCTTGAAAGAGCGCTCGTATTCTTGATCTCTCTTGCTCATCATCAGTGTATTCGTTAAGCCCTGTCAAGTAGTATGATGGTGGGTCAGTTAAGTAATTTTTCGGCAGTGTTGAAGGCTTTGGGCTTTCCACAACTGGAGAGAACATAACTGGGATTTCCTGAGAACGTTCTCCCGGAGTTTGATTAATAGGCCGTACGGCTGATGAAGTAGATCTCTGTTCATAACGAGGGCTGCCTTCTGTATAGCTTCCTCGACTTCCACCATAATAGGCTCCTCGTTGTGAAAAAGAGTAGTCACCTCTATAATTTCCCCGATACTGGCCTGAAGAGCTTGAAAAGCGGCTTATATTATCTTCATATCCCTGTGAATTATTGTATCTGGCCGAGTTGTAACCGCCACGACTACCTCTAAAGGACCTTCCGCGATAGGACGAGCCTCGATAACTATTGTAATGTGGTCTGTTCCCGGGACTTAGCAAATCCTAAAAGTTAATAAAAAGAACTCATCTAAAGATGAAGAAGTGCCCTAATAGTTTAGAATCACATTGATTAGTTAGCTCATAACATACCTATCACCTGGGTAGCTCATTCCTTTGGTATTTCTTTACGTTCTGGCTGACCTGCTCTTTTGCTCGTAAGCATTTCTACCAGATTTGAACAAGATACCACGTGAGCATAATAGCTTGACAGCTCTGGGAGCTTTTAGCTGAATTAAGCGTGACAATTATAGACGGGCCACGACTATTCCAATCGACCTTCTAATACTTGCCAATAATTTACTTGAAATTCCTATAATCCGGACAGGTTTTGGAAAACATCGTACTCCTGTCTATATATGCGATTTTGTATTGGGACTCATCGAAGCTTCTGCATATCCCAACACTATTTGACAGTCGATGTAACGTAAAAACTCGCACTGATGCCATATGAACGTCGTGAGATTTTATAACTCAGTTGCTGACTTAACGGTGTAAATAGTTACTTTGCCAAGAGGAATTAAAAAGTCTATACCGCAGGAAACGTAGGTAAATAGATATGACGAAAATAATCGATTAACCTTGACGTCTTCATTAGCTTTACTAAACATCATTTTGATTGATCCAATCTGTGAAAGCCGCGAGGACCACGGAAGATCGTTCCTGTTCCATTGTGTGCTCAGCTGCTTTCATCATAAAGTCAATTCTTTCACCACCCTCAACTAGTACAGGTACACCTTGAGAACGCTTGACTCGCAAAAACTCCACGATTGGTTTAACATTTGTGATTAAATCCACGTTTCTGATTTCTAGAACAGAAAGTTGTGGAAAGTAATTGAGAGCGAGTAACGTTGGTAACGAGTTATCCGTCAGCAGCTGGCAATTATTAAGTGACAGCCGTTTAATACGGGGGCCGAGGCGCATGGCAAGTTCCCATATGCCAGCGTCCGTGATATGGCACCCAGCGGCACCTACGGTATCAACTCGGGTATTTTGTGCCAGAGCCACCATGGAAACACTTGTGATGGCTTCGCCATTTCGGTGTCTGCCCAAATTACACACTTCGAGCCTCAGACAACTGTTGGTGATTGACAGGACTCCACCATCAGAGACATTGTCACAGGCTCGCAAGTCCAGGACTTTCAACCTCGTCAGGTGTGGGGCAACTTTCATTAAAAATTTGTCGTCGATGAATTGGTTCCCAGGAAGGATTAGCCTTTCCACATTCTGGGATCGCTGGAATATCGGTACCGGTGGTAATATTTTAGGACAAATGTAGAGTTCAAGCCACTTCAACCGTTCGGACGATACGATCGGCACCATGGCGTCCAAGTCGTCCTGCCTTAATTTGCTGAGCTTGTGAAGGACGAAAGTCGAAGGTCTAGAAAACCCGTTACGGGATCTCGACGGGCTGGCAGCCAAGTTACGGACTTTTTTGGAATCTGTAAAATACAGATTCTCAGTCATGACACCAAGCGCAATCCTGTGCCATTTTTTGTTCACCAACATGCAATTGTAAAGAGCAGGGTTCTTATGAGTAACGCAGAGAACGTCGGGTTTTGTACTCTCGGCCCATAGCTGTTTAGCCTTGACTTCATCTCCATCACACAACACTAGTGCGTGCGTGAAGCCTTGAGGTTTACGCCTATGACGAGTTTTTTCCCGCGGTATGGTGCGTTGGGCATCGACAAACCTGAAGATTCGTTCCAGGATTTCAGGAGTATGGAATATCTGATGGACAAATCCAGTACTGAGGGTGTGATTGCTATTTTCATCCGATATGAGTCTGAGATCAGAAAAATGGGTTTCGAGGGTCGGGCTCCGGGAGCGGCTGGGACTATTGTGTAAGCTTAGGTCTTTCGCAAGTCGCACAGATCTATATCTTTTTGTAGGTGTTGCCAACGGTGTGAGATTAGTAAGGATAAAATTGCCAGCACCGTTGCTGACGAACGGGGATTCAAGGCCGGATTTTACTTTTGCATCTGGACTGCAATTACTCGACGGTTTCTTGGAAAGCAGGGCGGGGGTCAGAGGGGAATCACAATCGTCTCTTGATCTTTTGAAGGAACTGGACGGTGAAGAGCTAGGGGACAGCATAGGAAGACTAAATTTGGAAATAGAAGAACAAAGATGCAGGGTAGAGGTGAGGTTATCGGGGAAGGAGCGAACGACAAAGTAGGAGGAATATCACAGCTGGTGGTGAGAACAAAAAAAAAAGCAGAAGTTCACAGTTTCTAGTACATCAAGGGGGCGAGGGCTGCAAACCCTTGGAGGAATCAGGTTGGAATTCTAGGAAATTGAAGAGTGGAGTGAAAGTGCAGAAGACTGTAGGTACCAAGACTTTAAGTACCTTATCACTTTCGATGGTGCAAGATGACGATAAGATGGCAAGTTCTCGAGGGGAAGGAAAGCTGCAAGTGCTGTTTCCTGCCGTGTTGTGTTCCGTTGTGGGCCAGGGGCTGGCTCGCTTAAGTTGTTTAACGCAGACCGTAGGAAAATCTCGGTAGGCTTGGCGAGCTATCCTCACGGACGCAGTTGCTACACTATACAAGCAGTACTTGCCTTTGGCAGGTAAAATTCTTTTCCTAGTTAGACATCGCTATTGTTTACCTGGAGACGCTATTTAATTTTATTGGTGATTGCTAGTCTCTGCTGGTGTGTTCTTGTGGTTTAATTTTTTTGTGGTTTAATTCTGTGTGTACACACCTATGCTGGTTTTTAACCCGACCAGCCTTTTAGTATAAAAAACAACTCGATTAGCTGATATCAAAGGTCTGCATCATACCAACTGCCAGCAGCTCAAAGATGGAACATAAAACCTAGTTATCCACACAAAAAGTATAAAAAGCATTTTCTGCCCATATGAAATGGAGGTTGGTCGCCAAGTACTATGTGCCTGCGTAATGTTATCCTAGCATAGACTCAGCAGTTTAAGTCACCTTTACATATTCGATGTTTGCACAGCAAATATTAGCTTTGATAGTTGCAGATCCCCAATAAGTTCGGAGATGAGGTCCGAGTTTTCGATGATCGGGTGAACTTCTGTGCCTACATCGAAGTGGGATCAAGAGATACACATGGGTTCTCAGCGGCAAAGCAAAGTGAGTTCCTGCAGTGAATAGACAATGTTGCTCGGCATCAAAGTTCCAGAATTCGCGAACATTGAACCAAGGAATTGTGCACAGATACTGGGCAAAATTTTGACGGTTCGGAAGCCTTCCTTTCGCACCACTAGAGTTCTGTTGTGCTTTCTTGTAGTTTTCAGGCCCATATGGTATGCGTCAGCGTTATTGCGGTATAAAGGCTTCTTTCCGAAGGAAAATCGCGGATAATCTCTTCCATTACTGAAGGTCTTTCAGCCGCTTCAAGGCATAGTTACTCATTTCAATAACATTTTTGTAAAAAGAGAACAGGATCCTAGATCACAGAACATATGCTCACTGCGTTGGTCGTTTTTGTAAGTACGTACTTGGCTGCTTTCATGTTAAGAGGCGAATAAGCACGAGAAGTTTTCTCCCCTCTCCTTGGTTTTGAGGATCGGACGCCTATTCCCTCTACGCCAAATATTATTTATCGATTTGTTTACCTGGCCAGAGTAACACTGATTTGTCTACTGCGTAACTGGAGGGTCATTTTGAAACCTAAGTCTGGTACACTACGAGCATTGGAATAGCCCCCGCTGATTTGGTAATAGTAAATAGAGCAGAGCCTCGAAATACTAACAACTGGAGATGAAACTACGCTTGGAAGAACTCTCCAATGCAGGCCTTCATGAGCTAGTAAATAGTTGCCCTATCGATAGGTTCTCCATACAGGTAATTTGAGTGTGGATCATCTGACAAAATGACAAAACAGTAAAAAGTGATATTCTCCGAAGATGAGTAAATCAATCACTTACAATACGCGATAAGGTCGATGGTCCCAGTTATCGTAAGAATGTCAACCTCATAGACGATACAAGATAAAGATAAAGATAAAAGAGTGAGGGATAAAGAGAAATCGGAGCATCGGGAGAGCTTCGGGTGCATCGTGCGAGCTCACCTGGGCTCAGTCATAGTCTTCACTAGAACCTAGCTCTTTCAACTTCAACTGAACAAATTGTAATGCCACACACTTGTCTGATGAAATCTTGAACATAAGCAGACTTTAGGTCTGTAGTCTTGTGGCTACAACTATGTGCTAGCATTTGATGCCACCTCATGAAGTCTGGCAACATTTTTGGGTTTTTGGTTCGACACAAACAGTTCAAGTGTCAAAACTCCGGTGTTAAGACTAACTGCTAGTCGAAATACATCTATCTAATCTGCGTTTCATCTTGTAGAGAGTACTGAACTTCTTATTGTATCTACGATCTACCTTGTCCCTCTTATCCCTCATGACGATTCGGTTGTATCCCTAATGTCTCGGCCTGTTCTGGCCTCCGTTCATCGTCATAATCCGTCTACCGCACTACCACCTCCTCGTTTGCAACCAGATCGAAGAATGGTCTTGATAAGGAAGTTACAACTCAAGTTGAACTAACTACTCAAGGTTAATTCAGGTTCAGATAAGGTACTGAGTTTAAGGGACAATCGACATCGGAGGCTAAATCGTTGTTACATCCAAAACGAAGCCCAAATCGAAAGAAAACTTAGGCGAACCACAACTTTTCAGCATATCTATCGATCGAACTACGCTTTCTAAGGACCTGAATCGAATCGAATCGAATCAATTCGAGCCGTATCAAATCCAATAAAACCAAGCCAGATCAATTTAAACTGGTAGGTAAAGGTAACTTTCATTCACGCACTATTCCACCTACCACTGCTTGTTCTCTCCTACTTCCACTCTTTCCGCCAGATCTTATACTCCGCTCGTCAACTCATAAATGGCTCAACGTGCGTCGAAAAACAAAGCCTGCAACAACCACAGCAATAAGCCGTTTGTGTTTGGGACGCCAAGTAAGGCTAAGGCCACCCATCACCGCAACACAAGCGCCAAATCGCACTTAGGGGCAATACGGGGAGATTCTGCCTCATCTTCACCAGATTTCCAGACTCAGACCTCCACAGCAGGATCTGATTGGAGCTCAGTGGAGGAAATGTCTCCTTCGTCGAGTAGCACAGACTCATCAGGATCACCCAAGTCTCCTCTAGAGCAGCAACAACAGGCATTTACATTGAATCATCAAAGAGCCATTTTCGAGCATAGGCTCATCACTAAGAACTCGGCTCCTCAGAAAAACTACTCCCACGTTCCTTGCCGTTTTTTCCGACAGGGTACCTGTCAGGCCGGCGATTCCTGTCCGTTTTCTCACTCTCTTAACTCGCTCGCCGCAGATGCTACTCCCTGCAAGTATTTCGAGCGTGGTCACTGTCGGTTTGGCACCAAGTGTGCTAATGCTCATATTCTCCCCAATGGAACTCGTGTGAACCCTGTCAAGCAATTTAGTCACAACAACAACAACAACAACAACAACCGGGCATCAGGTCCTGTCCCAATTCCTCTGCGCGACGGAGACTACACACAGTCGACGCGTCCCAAAATTTTCCAGCCAGGGCCCCATATTCATGCCACAGCAAACTCTTCTTCTACCCCTTCAGCAACAACAGTCTCAAATGCATTGCGTATGCCTACAATAGCTGCACAGGGTCCGTATTCCAATGCTTTTCCGCCCCAGCAGCAACTAGTTAGCGAATTTGCAATTAACGAAGAGGATGTGTATCAAGATATTGACGGAGAAGACTTTATTCCTGGCGAATTGTCAGATTTACTCACTCCCAAAGAGCTGGAGCGGCGCAATTCAAGGTCATCGCTCACCCGCAAGCCTAGTTCGACAGACCATTCCTCCAATTTGCCGTCTGCAACAACCACGTTGTTGGGTTCTAACAGTGATCAACTGTATGGCCACGACTCGGTTCCCGTACCACCAACGAACAATTCTTTCTCGGGATTATCATCGGCAACGTCCATGGAGTATTCTCCTACCGGCAGTGCGATGGCTTTTGGCCTCGCTGCACCTGCTTTCAACTATACTTATCAGCATGACCAGCGTCAAGTTAAACCCATGTGGGGTGCACCTGATCAGAACCCGAATTCGTATATCAATGTTAATCAACTGAGTCTTGATCTGACCAGGATAAAAATCCACGAGGAAGAAGAGGACATTGATAATAAAAGAATGCCACAATTACCAGCGGAGCAGGGCTCACGTCAATTTTACCTTGGTGACTTGCATCAATGGATTTGAGACCGGGAATGGAATATGCGGCCTCTAAAGTTTTAGGAGGACTACAAGTTCAAACAAGGTGAAGAACGAATCGGAAAGGGAACAAAAAATGCGACAAAACGGTACACAAAGGACAATACCAAGAAATTTGTCCAATAAAACAAGGCGTTGTAAGAAGGCGTTTGCACTTTATAAAATCATTTTAGAAATTTTCATTCATTGCGATAGTATTGTTACTAGAGTTTAACAAAAGAATGAAAACAATTAAAATACAAAGAGGGAAGGCACATCAAATTGCGGGATGCCTATTATGCTCCCAGTTCATTCTTTTGAATTTTCGTGCTCAAAGAAATTCGATATTTAGGTTTACTTTAAGGTTTTTTTTATTACATATTGAAGATGGACTTCAGGTTAACATTCTAACCGAGGTGACTGAACATCTTCCACCACTGCTCTAGAAAGGGTACAAGTTTGCGTATGTCCGAGGGAATGTAGGCAGGCATCCCTGACACGATTCGATGTTACGTAAGAATTATTTCCTCGGAATGAATCGCTTCCTCGGAATGGAGCGCCCTCATCTGGTGACGTTAGGGTTTGAGCTCAACAGCTGAGCTAGCCAGTGGGTTATTGTACCAAGAGGTTCCTTAGGAACCAACCGAGGGAATAAGTAAGACCATTTGCAAATTTCACGCATAAAGAAATTTTTCCTTCCAGACCCGTCATCTTGCAGCTGACATCTTTATCTTTGCAGACAAGTCCATACAAAGAAAGCCTGGTCCCTGCAAACCATAAGTATGCTTTTAGTGACAATCTGCCCGGCAGTAAATTGAAAGTGTCAAAACTCACAAGCGTGAATTTTGTGTTTATCTCGCCTGTTAAAGGTAGACGCGCCAGGATAGACAAGAAATTGGCAATTCTATCAAATAAACTCCGCCATATCGCTGCTTGGCAAAAGTAGTAGTTCTCAATATCGGCTGATAGTGGTGAAGAACGTTCAACGGCCCTAACAACATTGAAGCTGTAGTATATAAGTCTTCATTATTTTTCACTGTCGGTTCATCGTCACAGACTGACTTAGTTCACGACTTCATATTGTTGTAGGTGCATTTTCCGATCATGGAAGGACACAGCAAGCTTGCGGAACAGTCATTACTACGTGAACAACATTATTTAGACCTTAACAAGCAAGAAATGGAGTTATTAGATTATACGTTCCCTGTGTTTTTAGAGACGCATCCAAAATGGGAAGCAGCTGGCACAGATGAATCATGTGCGACCTGTCCCCAGACGCTGAATTTTGGATCTAAATTCTACGACGACCTTTCATGGCCCTTAGGATATCAGCATCCCGAAAAAAATACTACTGATGGATGGACCGACAGGGACCATTACAAATCTTCTAAAAGGTCAATACGGTCATTTGGAAACCATTTCAAATGGTTTTCCAGCGCTCAAGGACCTACAGCGTCAGAAGTAACAGCGCAAAGGCCGTCAATGGCTCAGAGCAGACATGACAGTTTGTTCTCGATGGGTTCAGCAAGCAGCAATAGCGAAGCGCCTTCTCCAAATTTTCGGAAGTCATACCATAGACGAAGTAGTGCTATGTCGGTGGACAAAGATTTTGTGCGACACCCCAGGGCTTTCAAGAATAGCGCTAAAAACGTTGACGATCATTTGGGCAAAATTAACAGCCCCCAAGAATACGGCTATAACAACACATGGTCTCCTACATCATTATCTCCATTTGTAGTCATGGCAGCAACTTCGAAACAATTAAGAAGAAACTCAGAACCCCATTTTCAGGTCGAGACTGAACTTTTCCGACGTGGGCACCATAGATTGGATTCTGCTTATGCAGGATTCCCAGAAACTGGTGACCCTCCACAGCCGTCTATCAATCTTGACATCTCTAGTCCAATTTTGCTTTCCCAAAATTGTCAGTTACACAACAATGCACGCAGTCTTCTCCCGCCGTTGAAATTCTCGGACTTGAGTTCAAAAGAGGAGGAATCACTGAGAACAAAGAGTCTTGAGAAAGAGACAAACAAGGAAGATGAACAGTTGCTCTCGCTTAAAGAGTTTCTACAAAGCTCCCAATAAATAGAATTACAATTTACTTATTTATGACCTACTTAAAGTTATGTGAAGATCCTAATGCCACGTAATGTTACATTAGATGTGACTCAGCAACTTATTGAGGATCTCTTTTGGATTGAGAGAATAGTCTAAGTCTTCCTTCCATATGATGCGGTCCATTTCTCTTCGTCCTGAATCTAGATCCAATTGCTCCAGTTTATTGATATTGGACCCTTTCATCCAGCTGAAGGCAATATACAATAGTAGGAACAGAACTAAGGTGACATAGCTTGTTATGAAGTTTTTGGTATTCCAATTAAAGAAATTCTGAAAGCCATTGAAAAGTATCAAAAAAAGCGCCAACACAATTCCATAAATTGACAGGTACGGTTGAAATGGCGATTTATACGGGTACGCTCTGTCATCTCGGGATATGATGTCCGGTCGACGCTTTAAGGCGTAATAAAACCGGAGGTATGATATATTCATACCTAGCCACATGATAACGTTACCCAAAGCCCCAACACTGACAAATATTAAAAATACCTCAGAGCTATTCATGTTCAGACACAAGAGGCTCAAAAATCCTATTGAACCACAGAATAAAACGGCCATATATGGCACGCCACCTTGATTACATTTCGTAAAGATAGAAGGAGCCTTTTGTTGAGATGCCATGGAATACAATGTTCTACTGGAGGCATATAGTTGGGAGCTACCTGCAGAAATTCCAATCGCCACGAAGACCCCATTTATAAATGCCGACAATGTACAGTGGTTAAAAGACTGCATTGCTATTACCCATGGGGATTGGTTGGGATTATCAACGGGAAGCCGTGTCATAGAGTTATCACGCTGACAACTTGCACCACCCAAGAGATCGATAATCCCCTGGTACTCGGAATGACCGTTAACTGCGGTTGAAATATTGCTGGAGGTGCTATAGCGTAGTAGCCTTGGATCCCCAGCGTATATATTAATCCCCACAACGAAGATGGACAACAAGTAGAAGAATATTACCCTTGTAAAAATTCTCTTGGTAACAGAGGGCACTGCCTTCCTAGGATTTTTGGCCTCACCAGCAGCTATAAACCCGATTTCAGAGCCAGCATAAGCGAATGTTGAAATGAGACTAGATGCGATACAACTCAAAATAACGCCGCCAACTCCAGGTATTCCTTCCATCGAACCGTTGCCTCGGTCCTTCAAATCGAAAGTTGGACGAAACGCCCCATATGTCATATTTTTGGTTGGAGATTTGTGGGAATTCCAATAGCGAAATCCTATGTAACCGCTGTTTAGTCCACCAACATTTAAGACGATCATCATGATCACGAGAAGTAGGATTATCAAAAGTTTGAAAGTGCTTAAGATGAACTCAAATTCTCCATAAACCCGAACGTCCATTAAATTTATCAAGGTCAGTCCAATTATCATCACTGAAATGGTGACCGCCATTATACTCTTGTTTGTGGCGATTCGTTCCAAATTTTCATAGTATGAAAGCATGATCGTGGAAGCGACGACTTCTGATGCGAAGCCAATCGCGTAAGACAACCAATGACACCAGCCAACACTAAAACCGAATGCATCATTGACAAACCTTGAACAAAGCCCAGAGATGCCGCTAATCAAGGGTATGAGAGCAACAAGCTCTGCAAACGAGAATAAAGTTGCGAGGATTAAAGAGCCACCGACAGAGAATCCAATAAAGGCGCCCATAGGACCAGCTATGGTAAATGCCTTACCAGAATTGAGAAAGAGACCCACGCCTATGGTAGCACCTAAAGAGATCATTTGGAGATGTCGCACTCGAAGCTTGCGCTGTATCGTTATCTGGTGGGTGAATTTTTGACCATGTTGACTTTCAGGTGTGTCAAGAGTCGCGGTCGATACTGGCTCCACCTCTTCTTTTATCATAACGAAATTTTTTTGCGGCGAATAAGAGTCATCGATCATATGTTCAGGCTTGATGTAGTCGATGACTTCAGTAGCATTGGTGTGGTGTGATCGCAAGCTGAGATCTTCCTTGCCCACGCTGCCTGGTAATAAACCCCTCAGCAGTGAGGGTTTCAATTTATGTACCACAGATAGCAACTTTGATCTTTTACGAGCGCTCCGTCTCGTAGAGCTTGCAACGTCTCTGGTATATAACTCATGTAAACTGTCCAGCTTTTCTAACTTCAATCCGTTATGCGACAATGCTTTTTCGAGTTCTTGGAGCTTCTCGCGCATCTCATGCTCTTTACATACCACCGAATCATATTCCTTGAAATTAGAGAAACATAGATTACTCTGGGCGTCACTGGAGCCTGACTTCATGTTGTATTGACGCGTAAGAAAAAAGTTGTCATGTTTCATGGCACTTGCGTACCCTCTCGGAAGATCGTTGACTACTCGCTTAAATAGCTCAGCATCCAAGCTACTGCTAGTGGTTTGAAAGGTCCCAAAATTCCTTGTTTTCAAGCCATCCTCTGTAACGCCCCAGTTAGGGAAAAGGCCAGGAGCCGCCTTATTGTCAGTGGCAATATCCATCAGACTAATGACTGTACCTTCATTCAAAATATCAATATCAAACTCTGAAGCTTCTCCCTAGTTATTTTAGGGTGTTTCAACGCCTATCGTGAACTTTTTAGTTAAGATAGATGTTTGTGCGGTTATCAAAGGGATCTTTGGCAAAAGTTTTACAAGTTAAGGGTTTTTGTATAAAGTGATATCAACACTTTTTCGAGCATCTAAAAGATCATAAACTCTGGAAAGCGCCATGTTCGGAAGAATAGGCCTAAGACAGGTGAGCGGTAACTTGGCATGGATTGGGCTGTAAAATCCGCCAGGAAGAAAACCAGGTTTATTCAGGGTGGCTCCAGATCAATAGTAGAGTCTTTAAACCGGTTCAATGAAGTGTTAACAGAGGGTCAAGATGCTATAAGCGCGGCATGTTTAGCTAGCAATAAATGGCTCGAGGACGAGCTGCAGAAAATGGGCTTTGTCTCTAAGCCATCGGAAACTCTAGGCTATCTTGAAAGAGGTGAGACAGAGGCTAAAAATGCACTAGAAGAGTCAACTCCACAAAAGATGGATCGTCATAACCTGCATGGAACCCCTGGGCCAAACTTTGAACCAGATCATTACCGATCCAAACTGCAGGAAAACGGAATAGCTAATGGAAAACATGAGGGAAAAGAACTACTGACAAGTGCTGAGGAAACAAGCTCTAAGACCCCTGGTCACACGCTGAAATCTTCACCGTGGTCCCCATATAAGTCCGAACGAACAACCTTCGCTCCCGATTTTGTCCCACCACAAACTTCTACCAGGACTGCGGGCAGCCTTGGCTTGAGTAGCGGGAATAACTCCGGAATTGAGGAAGTCCATGTTCTAGAAAGTGACCTACCAAATATATCTCCTTCACCTTCCCTTGGAGAGACACATACTGCGCCTTTGTCCGCAAGTCCACGAGTTAGTGTCTCTGAAAAAGGCCAACAGGAGAAGCCGCTAAATTTTACAGGTGTCAGAACGAAGACACTGCTGCTGCGCGATCGGTCCCAGCGTAGGTCAAATATGTTTATCCCTTTGCCTGATAAAGACCCTCTCATAATTCGTTCATCGACGACTGTGCCTTTACCAGCAAAGAATCAAGCAACCGTTGCAAATGTAAAACACGTTAATATCAGTGAGAACACAAACTCAAATCCGACAAACAGTAATGCGCGACCGGCAAGTAAAAGTGCCAAAAATACCTTCAGCAATGTATTTGACCGACTTTCATCCAAATCAACAGCATCTTTTGACAACAAAACTTCTAGTAGAAGTCCCACAAGAGAGCTAAAAAGGCCAAACCCCGGAAGGCTGATGTACAAAGATTCTATGGGGTCCCCGAAACAAGGTAGATCCCCAAGATTTGACCATACTAATCGCAGCATTCAAGAAACTTTACAAAGTATATTTGATTCTCAGATACCCAAGTTACCGCAAAGTAAGAAATGGCATAAAGAAAATGGGGATGCTTTGCCTTCATCCGTCTCCGCTGCAAAGAAAACCTCATTAATTCCAAAACTAAGCGGTCGTACAGCCGTGTCGCCCAGCACTCCCGCAATAGGCCCAAACCAGTTAACTCGCACCTCTTCGAACATTCATTTTGACACTTCACCGTCCCGAGACCGCATTGGTGGACGCGCAAGAAATGTCGAACGGGTTAAAACGGGCGATATGACCGATCTGGCACCATTTCACGGTTTCAACTCAGACAAAAAAAAATTGCACATTTCCGGGTCTGGCGGGTTGAGCGAAGACTTATCAGCGACGGCTTCCAATGTTAAGAAGTCCGAAGCCACCGAGCCCTTAAGCGATGTTGAAAAGTATTCCAATGGCATTTCACATAAGAGAATGTCGCTAATTGAGCATGTTACGGATGAGTTAGGTAGTAGATCGCTAGCGAAAAATAAAAGGCCAAAACAAGCACAAGACCGACTAACTAAGTTCCAGCTCCCCCCGCTCGTGGGATCTGAAAGGCAAGATGTTAAGAAGAAATTAGATAAGAGGCTTTCTGAAGTCATGCGAAGCCAGAAAGAACAACACAAGAGGAACCATGAGAAATTGAAAAGGAAATCAAACATTGAGGAGGATGTCAAGCTACGGAAATCACGTATATTCCATGACCCAGAACTTTGCAAAAATGCAAAAAGCTTTTGCGCTAGTACAGAGGGTGCGGACACCTCTGCTAGTAAACCTCGCAATACGATTCTTTACGATTTGAACTCCACAGATCATAGACAAATGATAAATGGAGTTCAAGAAGAAACAAACCTCGGTGACACAACCCTTCCCGACATTGAATCTGATTCAGACGTGGAAGACAAGTCTATCTTAGCTCCGTGGGCACAATCACCATTTCTACAAGAGCAATTAATTGCTCAAAAAGACTGGGATCCTGAAGTAATATTTGGACCCATTCCTCCATTGCATACAGACGAAGTATTTCAAAACTCAAGATTAGCCAAACTGAAATCTCGGCAATCGCTTTCAAGGCACAACACGGGAATCTAGAAATGAGCTATCTTCTCTGTCTATAACAACTATATCGTCTAGGAAAAATAAAATCGCCATGAATAAAATAACTACTATTTACGTTTATTGAGCGCGTCCGATTTATTCCACTTTGAAAGCCATTCTTCGCTCAGTCTTTTGGGCACAAAATAAATCCTTAATGATCTATCAAATAATGGAACAACTGGATTTTGCATCTTCAAAACGTCATAGAAATTGGCCTTCTTCCCTATCTTTACTAAGCCTCCAGTTTGTGTTTCCATGAATGCTAGCAGTTTCTTCGCCGTGAAGTCCTTGTGATTGGGCTGTTCAAACCATTCTTGAGGTCTTTGAAGTAAGATATTTAACAGATCTTCGGGTGTGCTTAACTCCCCTACGGAACCGATGAAGTCAAACTCATCGCTGGTGGGGTAATATACCATGGCTGGAAAAATCAGCTGGGATTGCACATCGTTGCTATCTTCTAAATATAATTTCGCTTCTTCCAGCAACTCAGGTGGACTTGGGGTATCAATACTTTTGAAATTACGAAGGATCAAAGATGCCTCCAGTAAGGTTTTCAAACGCTCCTTTTCAGCTTGTTCCTTGAGCTTCTTAGATTCGTAAGCCTTTAACTCCTCCTCCTGTTTTATTATCTTCTCAAGCAGCGCATTAAGGGCTACATTTTCAGGGTCTAATTGAATGCCGAATTGAACAGTCTGCTTAGCTTCTTCATATCTATTAAGGCTATGGAAAGCTCTTGCTACACGATAGTAGCACTTAATATTTTTAGAATTAATTTGCAAGGCCAACTTGCAGTCATCTATGCATCGCCTGAAATTCTTGAGTTCCAACTCGCAGGCAGCGCGATTTGAGTAAAGGATTTGGCTAATCTCGGGGACATCGCATATGTCGATGCCTTTATTGTAAATTTCTCGGGCTTCACGATACCGTTTCGCCTTGTATAGATCG
This sequence comes from Lachancea sp. yHQL494, assembly GCA_030562185.1. NCBI lineage: Eukaryota > Fungi > Ascomycota > Saccharomycetes > Saccharomycetales > Saccharomycetaceae > Lachancea > Lachancea sp. yHQL494. The sequence continues at coordinate 286,361 of JAJMGS010000033.1, read as the reverse complement.
TTTCCCTGGTTCTTAAAATTTTCAGCAATTTCATGTGGTTCACCTTCATAAGCTAGGGCTTTAAGCGCTTCTAATTCGGTGTTCTGGCCGCCTTCACCGTCACTTTCGTCTAGCGTTTTCATAAAAAATGGCATTCGATTTAGCTCTTGAAGCACCTCATCTGTAGTCTTGTTCTGGAACTTTGACAGCTGTGGGGGGAGTTCTGGCTGTCCAGGTCCAGGTACATATTTCTTCGGTTTTTCATACATGTTGAACAGCTAGGTCAAACTTGCAGGTTACGCAGATTATGCCTCCCTATTCTTGTAAAGAGTTAAAAGCATTTTCTTCAAGTAAAAGGAAGTGGTAGTAGTTGTCCTAGTGCTGTTCAATATTGAACCACGTGATATAAGACTTTTTAACCTAATTCTTTTTCCACTAGGAGAGAATGTTTATAACTCTTTATGAGACTAAACTGGTACGATACCACAGGACATTCTTACAAAAAGCTGGATCTTTATCAAGAAAATGGCGATTAGAATCAGCAAAAGGCTGTTAAGAGTTATTTTATTGGTGATATCGGTGCTGGGAATTTTTGGTTTGGTACTTCATACCACCAACCATGACATAGCAGGATCTGTCGCCGATACGAAATTTGCGATCATTGACACGTCGAAGTCGTGGTTCAACTCTGGTGCGGCGAGGAAAGAAGAAGAAGCAAGATTACAAGCAGAGCACGATTCTGAACAAGGCAAACACGTGGAAGACGTACCATTAGACGATCAGGCTAAGGCTCTATGGGATGCTGCTCAGCCACAACCTAAAACTGAGAGCGAGCAGGATGATGGCAATAATGGCACAATCAAAGCTGCCTTTGTTTCTCTCGTGAGGAACCAAGATCTATCAGAGATCATTGAGACAATTCAGAATCTCGAGGACCGCTTCAACTCTAAATTCCACTATCCATATGTATTTTTGAACAACGAGCCTTTTAATTCTGATTTTAAAACCGCAATCAGGAATGTTGTTTCTTCTAACGCTAAATTCGGGTTGATACCGGAAGAGCATTGGTCATATCCAGGATGGATCGATCAAGACAAAGCGGCTCACGTCAGACAAACTGCCGATTACATCTACGGGGACAGCGAGAGCTATAGACACATGTGTCGTTACGAATCTGGATTTTTTTGGAGGCATGAGCTGTTAAACGATTTTGACTGGTATTGGCGTGTTGAGCCAAGTACCAAACTGCACTGTAATGTTGACTACGATGTTTTTGAATGGATGCGCGACAACAATAAGATGTATGGGTTTACGGTTTCGATCAAGGAATTTGAATCAACAATCAAAACACTGTGGGCCACGACTACAGAATTTATTCAAGAGCACCCCGAATACGTTGCTGAAAACAACATGATGGGCTTTATCTCAAATGATAAAGGGAAGACCTACAATCTATGTCACTTTTGGTCAAACTTTGAAGTGGCTAATCTCAACTTTTGGAGATCTGACGCATACAGAAAGTACTTCGATCATCTGGACAAGGCTGGTGGCTTTTTCTACGAACGCTGGGGTGATGCTCCAGTTCATTCCATTGCTGCCTCGTTGTTCTTACCAAGTGATCAGATTCATTATTTCCCAGACGTCGGCTATTTTCATACCCCTTACAACAATTGCCCACTGGACCAAAACATTTGGCAAAAGGGTAAATGTTCGTGTGAACCTATGTGGGATTTTTCGTTCCAGAAGTACTCTTGCACCAATGAATATTACGATTTCAAGAAAATGAAGAAGCCAGATGGCTGGAAAAAATTTAGGGACTAAGTAGCTTCGCAGTCCAGTTTCCGTGCTTAGAGGTAATAACCGACCCTTTGTAAACATCAAGATGATGAAAATAGGACATAGCAGTTAAACCTAGGAAATAGCTCTCTATTACTATTTGGCGACATTGAACTTACGTGTCGAAACTTATTAATTCCCAAACTTAGTTGTTTTCTTGGCTCGCTTCGTATACTGCTACCTCAATACGAATACAGAACTGATTGAGCAGTAAAGGTACATCACATTAGGTCTACAAACCACTAAGGCAAAAAACATCTAATGCAAAACCTAAGTAAAAAAGAAGCTCGACTGCTGCAGTTACTGGCTACAAAACGTGTGCGGGAGCTGATAGAACAGCCACACACACAATGCGTCGCGGTGAAATTCAATATTAAAGATTTGATCAAACGTCAACCTATGATAAGTCCTACTTTCTACTATTACACTTTGCTGGACGGCTGCGAAGAGTGGTATCCGTGACACCGCTTTAGAACTTCCAGGAGACACTAAACAGCTTACGGAACTTTACTGGGACTCGATTCTGCTCACAGAAAGCGGGTTTCTGGATCCCACTTATGGCGATTACGCGGGCTTCCAAAGATTCGTGGTACGAGAAGTGGGTAAAGTACTCACTATCCACGACAGAGGATACAAAGTAGAACCCAGCTGGACTGGGAAAGCTCTCTGGCGGACGGTAGGGCTATCTTACTCGCTGCTGTACTTTCCTGGTTGGTATACCAGTCCCACTTGGTGTAAGAGTGATGCTACTCGGCTACAAGTAGCCTTGGCTCACGATATTCGGAGCATAGTGAAACCGCTGCTCATCGCATTATTGGAGTACGCAGCGACGCTTGGTGTACTATGGCTCCGACTGCATGTGCTGCGGGACGTAGAAGGGATCAAGGATTTACTACGAAACTTGAACTGGCTGGGGGGTCGTGTCGTTCCTAACGAAGATCGCCTTAAGGTTTTGGAGTCTTCAGCACCACTGGAGTCTGCTATGTTTTCGGATGAGAAATATGTGATCGTCGAATTTGAATGTTAACTGAGATCGCATCTCATTTCTTTGCGTTCAACTACCTGCCGCTTTAGCAATGATCTACATGGTGACAGAGTAAGTGATTTATGTGAAATCAGTTACTGTCATTCTAGCGACTGTCTCGTTCAAGGGTCCTAAGGTATTGGAGACACGCGTTTACTGTTGGACCCAAACGGGTCATATATATTAAGTACATACGTTCTCCGCAGATTATGAATTATAAGGAATAATGAGGTTTGTGAAGGAGTTGTGTGCGTCTCCCACCGAAGTGCTTTAAGTATCTGTCATCTTCATCAGATCACGTGCTCCAGATTCTTAAGACTATGTCAATGCCAGCTACAAGTTTTGATCAAGGCCTTAAATGAACATGAAGGTGAAGACTAATCCTTTCTGAAACTTGAAATGTCTTATAATGGTATAGGTCTCAAGAGTGCCAAAGGTTCGTCGACGTCAGGCCATATTCAGCAGTCCTTGGCGTCAAATAAAGACCGGAAAAATGTAAAGCACTTTCTAAGTCGGATTGACAAGTCCCAAGAACACTCCAGGTCTGTGAAGATTCGTCAAAAACGCAGGGATGAAAGTATACTAAAGCATCTGAATAAGCGGGAATTAGAAGTACGAATCTCTGAATACAGGGATGAATTGGAAGATGACGAAGATCTGGACGAAGCTACAGTCGATGCTAAATGCCAAGAATACCGACAAAAACTATCAGAGGAATGGAAGAAAGAACAAAAAGACGAGAAGGTGCGAAATTCTTACGTTTCGAGAAAGAAAAGGAGTTCTGATGATAACGAGAAAGAAGATCAAGAGAACAGTTAACGACAGCAATTTCGAAGTACACTTATACAGATCAGTTGCTGGTCATTTGCATAGAAATGATTGTAATGGGTCCCTGGGAGAAGGTTGTCATGAAATAAGGTTGAGCAATTATGTTCTTTTAGGGCTTGTTCTGATCTAGTAACAAGCCTCTCTCGAAATAGGAAAATCAGAAATTGACTACTCGCTATAAAGGTGACTGTATTAGAGTAACGGCGCTTTGCAGATTGAAAGCTGGGCTTTTTTTAATTGATTTATTTCGGGCAAGGTATTAATTTAGTCTGATTGCAACAGGATTGAGCCCTTAAATAGTTCAAACGAAAATAATCTTAAGTTCGAGATAAGCAATTCAGAAACAGCACTGCTAACACAGCTTTTCAAGCTACCGCATATGTTTTGTACCTCTTAGCTGCTGGATATCCTATCCTTCATAAGTATATTGATGTGGTTGAAATACTTTCGACAAATTTAGCCTCATCGCGCTAAAGTTGCGAGATTGACGAAAACTCCGAACTCGCCAAACAGTACAAGGCTTAACATCCGGTACAGCGCTTAACAATGTTTCATCTCGCAAAAGGGCTTTACGCCAATTTGAACCGTAAAGAACAATACTCGATTTTGATATTGGGACTCGATGATGCAGGTAAAACCACTTTCTTGGAAATGCTGAAGAAAGAGTATTCCAAAAATTCAAAGCCTCCGGAGAAGATAACCCCGACTGTTGGGCAGAATGTTGCAACAATTCCAGTAGAGGCAAGCGTCCTAAAGTTCTGGGACGTCGGAGGTCAAGAGTCATTGAGAGTCTTATGGTCAGAGTACTATCGCCAAGCGCATGGAATCATCTTCGTAATCGATAGCGCTGATCGAGGACGTCTCGAGGAGTGCTGCCAGACACTAAGAACGATTGTAATGAATGAGGAGGTTGAGGGCATCCCAATACTAATGCTGGCAAACAAGCAAGATAGAGAAGATCGGATGGAAGTGCAGGATATAAAAGAAGTTTTTAACAAGATAGCAGAGCATTTGGGTGCCCGAGATAGTCGGGTACTTCCAATCAGCGCTTTGAAGTGTGAAGGTGTAAGAGAAGCCGCAGAGTGGATCTTAGTGCGGCTCAAAAGAAATAAGGTCAACAAACCTCCACTTTACAAATAAAAAGCTACTGCCAAAGAGCGTCGAGCATCCCGAAAGGGTCATCTCTAACTCTAGCTTTCAAGGCTTTCAGGCAACCAAGCGGATGATAGAGCCCTGTTCTGTTCGAGGTATAACTAGCCGTCCATGTTCTGCCCGTTTCCAACGATTTATCTTGGCTATTTTGTAAAGCTAAGTTCCCTTCTAACTTCAACCTTGCAAATAAGTGGAAAGATATCAGCTAGCCCCAATTATATTGCTCAGCGCTAATTGGAGGGCATGGAAAAAGATACTTTGCAAAGAAATCGCTTGAAGTCCTCGAGTAAGACCTTGCGTAAAGTAGTCCACATTTTATTGGCATGTATTCTACTTAGCTGCGTTTTACTAACGTCAAGTCCATTCCAGCAGTCCTGGAATAAGCTATGGTGGCGAAAATCCTCTAAGAAAAATGTTATATTTTGTGTTACGGACGGTATGGGCCCTGCGTCTCTGTCGTTGACCAGATCCTTCAAACAGTTTACGCAGAATTTATCGAGAAATGACCTTTTATTCTTAGACCAACACTTGATTGGGTCGTCGAGGACTATGTCATCTAGCTCCTTAATTACGGATTCTGCGGCCGGTGCTACGGCCTTTTCTTGTGCTTTGAAAAGCTACAATGGTGCAATTGGTGTTGACCCTGAAAAGCAGCCTTGTGGTACCATTTTAGAAGCGGCCAAGCTTCAAGGCTATTATACTGGATTAGTGGTCACTACTAGAATTACTGATGCAACTCCAGCTGCATTTAGTTCGCATGTTGATTATAGATTCCAAGAAGATCTGATTGCTCAACACCAATTGGGAGAATACCCGCTAGGCCGCATGGTTGACCTAATAATTGGAGGAGGTAGAACTCATTTTTACTCGGGTCAAGATTCTATTTACGGATCGCATGGAAGTCGCGCTGATGGGCGGAATCTCATTAAAGAAGCGATAGCGGACGGTTGGAGTTATGCAGGGAACCGCAAAGAGTTCGACGCTTTGGATAGAGGACACAATGTAAGCCTTCCATTGCTTGCACTTTTAGCTGACTATGATATCGCGTTTGATCTAGACCGTGATGATGCGGAATATCCTTCGTTAGAAGAAGAGACGATTACAGCTCTAAATGCGCTCACCGAGGCTAGCAAAGACTCTGATAAAGGATTCTTTCTTCTGGTTGAAGGATCCAGGATAGATCATGCTGGCCATCAAAACGACCCGGCCGCACAAGTTCGCGAAGTGTTAGCGTTCGATAAAGCGTTTGAGGCGATATTGAAGTTCGCCGAAAATAGTGATGTCGAAACCATTGTGATCTCGACCTCAGACCACGAAACAGGTGGGCTGGTCACAGCTAAACAAGTATCTAAAATGTACCCCGATTATGTCTGGTATCCCCAGGTTCTAAGCGATTCACACCACTCGGGTGATTACTTGAGCAAAAAGTTCTTGGCATTTACTGGTGAAGATAAAGCTGAGTTTATTGAAAAGGTTATTTTTGAGGAGGAAATGGGAATTTTCGACTACGCCAAAGAAGATACCTGTGAACTTCTCAAACTAACGTCTATTGGTGAGATGAACGATAAACTGAACGGAATGATCTCTACGCGAGCACAGATCGGATGGACGACCCATGGCCACAGTGCGGTTGACGTCAATATATATGCGCAGGCGAATCGTCAAAAAACTTGGTACAACTTGTTGGATAATTTACAAGGGAATCGTGAAAATACGGATATTGGTCAATATATGGCGGATTACCTAGGGGTGGATCTAGAAAAAATTACTCAATTGATTAAAAAGACCAAGCATTCGCCCAACATGGATGGCATTGACTTTGATGCCCTGGATGTGGATGAATATCACAAGAGAGCATGCAGCCAAGCCATTCTATAAGTATCAAAACCCTTATATAGCTCTCTATTCTTAAATAGAAAAGTGGAAGATTACATACAACTTTGGCTGTCTTTCCTTATATATTTGAGAGCCAAAATCGTTCCTGAATAGATAATCATTATGTTCAATTAATTTAGTTGAACTCCTCAATATGATATACTAAGTAATTTGGTAAACCATAGATCTCGTATCCGAGCCTTTTGGCCATTTTAGCAAACCCTTCCGTCTCGATCAAATGATAAAATGGGAAACTGGGGAACATGGCACCGTCTCTGTGAACATCGGCTTTGACCAAAGTGCATCCGCCACCGACACCATCAAGCCGAGTTTCAGCATTTACTGGATCAGAAGCTTGATATAGATAGGCCATTAGAGCTCTGTAAGTAGGGATTTCTGCGTAACCTTCGAAAAGGACCTCATCATCAGCCATTTTAGCGGCCATTTGCAGGGCGGTATCACTTTCTACCCAGTTATTAAAGTCGTAGGCCCGAATTGAGGCCTCGCCGGATTTTTCATCGGTAAATCTCTGGAAAACGTTGGCAGCTAAGACCGGTCTATCGTGGGCGGTCATATCCTGGATTAACGTTGGTGGTGTCTCAATTATGTCTGCATCCATCCAAAGAATCCACGCAGTATGTGGACCAATGGTTGAGAATAAAAGTTCGTTACGAGCCAGTGCCATAGCAGAACGTCTTTGCTTTTGAACTTTGAGTTCATGCCTTTCCTTTTCTAAAAGCGAGTCGAAACTCTGAGAATCTTGCCTGAGAATTGTGATCTTGGCAAACCGCTGTTCCTTTTTGCCTAGTTGGACTTTTTTGACGGCTGCTTCAAGCTTGCGAAGGGCAGTGTCGCCTGTCTTGGTCCGAGGGATAATGAAGCCGAGCTCCATTAATTCACGTGGATACGTCATCTGTAATAGGTTGCTCCAGTATTCCTCATGGAAGGTTTGCATTGGAGTGAGAACTAAAACTTGCTCTTTGTTGACTGCTGCGTTCGCCGTAGACGCTAGTTTGTTGAGATCAAAATGTGAGATGTGACCCGCAGGGATGCTGTCCTCCACAGTGTCACTGAAAAGCCAGTTAGACTTTTGCTTGTACGAGTACTTCGCGTTTTTGCTGAATTTGCGAGCGTATGGGAAATAGAACGTGTTTTCATTCTCGTGTGCCCACTTGTGTCTGGCGATAGAAGTTCCCTCTAAGCCAAGTAATGACTCGTCCTTACTAAAGAAGACCCAACATAGCATCACCAGAAGGGATATTGGGACCACTAAAGCCAGTACTGGCGTCTTACGTAGCCTGTATGACCACATAGCGAACGACATTCCTTGGAGAAGATAAAGTTGTAGTTAGCCAACCAAAAATTAAAAAGACCTGCTTGCTGATAATTTAGCTTCAATTGACTCCCAACAACTGCTTTCCAATGCTATTAATGTTGGAAGATGTTAACTTCTGGGCCTCGCTTTTCTGCTGTGGTTTATTTTGGTACATAAGTTATGATTTGAATGTTTGGTGGGAGAACCCGGAGAGATTGAAAAATTGGCTTCGAAATTATGTCGTCTCAAGTGATCACTTCCTCAGTGGCATCGCCAGAACTAAGGCTATCAACGATTGTGAACTTGTATCAGCTATTATTACCAATATATATGGTGGAAACTTGACTTCAGGTCGATTTTACTGAAGTTTTCATTTAATACCGATGAACTGCAGCTTCGGGTTATCTCATATTAAAATTAGACTTTTGCATTTGGCGCGTTATCGCAGGAATCACCGCGGTGGGAGTACAGTCTGCAGATCTTAGGAGCCCCTAATTATCAAAACTAAGTGTTTATGTTTCCGCTTCATGCAAGAAAGCAACTTTCAGAGGCAATTTCTGTGTCTCATTCTAACGCTTTCTCCATCTGGGCATCGCGACCTAAGGATTGCTTACACTGGTAGGTATCCCATTCTATGTTCTTCCCTATCTCTCCAAAGCTTGAAATTCATCCCATACTTTGTCGCAGATAGACATAAACATTTTCTTGTCGGTGGCGGCTTCAAAGAGCGAAAAGGAGAATGCAAAGCTCTCATGCTGCAGTCGAAGTTCGCCGTTCAACTTGGTTTTACTAGACCCATTGTCCATGAACCTATTCGTAGCTGGGCTTGTGGCCTTCGCGCCATCCTCGATTGCTAAATCTACTTCCTCGTTATCGCTCTCTGGTTGATCATGTACCGCTTCGGCCTTCGTCTGCAGATCAGGGTTTCTGTCCCGTCTTACTTTTTGACCTGCAGATTGTCGAACACGGGATCCGAAGAACTCGTCTCTAGCGCTTTGAGGCTGGACTTGTATTGGAGCCCAGCGACTTTCGTCGTTTCCAAAGAGGTCGCGAGTCGCTACACCTGGGTTTTGGGATCGGTATACTTCAAAGTCTTGCTGTAGTGCCGAACGCACAGAAGAAGGATCGGCAAAATGTGTCTCCATCAGTGCGTAAGGAACCGGTGTCATCATATAAGAGGTTTCGTATGCATTCTGAAATGGGCCATATCCCGTATGGTAGGGAATGGTGGTGGTCTGCGGAGGAGGATAGTAGCCATATGGCGTAAAATGTGCATTTACCATTGGTGGCCAATTTCTAATAGCTTTAGGTTTTTTGCGAAAATGCGATTCTTCATCCAAGCCTCTTCCTAAATACTGGACCCTAGACTTGCCCCTGGGGTATCGCGTAATGTGTGCTGGAGCGCTTCTGGCGCCCATGGGGTGCTTTGCAGCCCCTTGGTTTAATCTTGCATTTGTTTTAGATCTTGCCTCACTGACGTTACCGTCATTAGGCTCAATATTTAAAGGCGGTGGTACACGAGTTCTCTTCAAGGAATTCGAGCTAGCGTTTCTGGCACCCCCATGCAAAGTATCGAGGTTGGACGATTTGACGTCCTGATTCGTTTGTTCAACTTGTTTAGGTACCGCTTCATCGCCAGAATCGGGATTTTTAAAGATGTCAGTTTGGCGAGTGCCGAGTTTGTGGATAGCTTCCTTTTGGTCCTTAGCAATGTCCCTCGATATTTGAATTGTGGAAAGCATCCGATTGTCCATTTTGCCGAATCCTGGAGATATGCATTGCATGCCTAGTTTCCTCAGCTTTTCCCGGTTTTCTTTATCCTTGGGTTGTTCAAGTTGATTATCTTTGGGTAGATCTAATGTTGGGCTCATTATATGCGATTAAGTTGGGTTTAGAAGTTCTATAGTCGAACAATACGCAAAGATAATATGATTGTTTCTAACAGAACCTCAAAACGTTAGGCCCTCAAGACCGTTGACAATGCACTCACACAGCGCTACAGAAGTCGAAAAGCAAAATTGTAAAACTAACTAGTTTTAATGAAGTCCGCCAAAAACTTATGAATAATAGTTCTGTAGAGAGCGCTACTATTGGTTCCCCTGAGGTTCACCGCACTTCTAGTTTCTGACATCTTAAATATATTCCATTTGAACTACTTGTAGTCGCTTTGGACGATTAGGCAAATAATGGAGCTCATCCCGTCCGCTGAGGTTACAACGGTTATAATATCACAGATATTGACGATTGATTGCGGTGCGATCATTTCCCCACAAGTCAGAAGCCTTCTGTGTGTCCAGGTTATGAGTATTACATTCTGCGTCTCGCGTGCCGAGAAATAGAACCATGGAGAGTACTTCCTGCCTCTGCTTATCAAGAACCGCATCTATTCATGCATTCATAAGAAACCTTGATGTACAACGTAACATTTTGCCAAGCCGCTCAATTCACCATTTTCCTTTTTGGCCCCAGAATATCAGGGTACACTATACTTTTAGTATTCTTTTGACCTTCGTAGTTGCAATTAAGCACTTACAGGTCATAACTTTTGGTAAAGCGGGACGCGTGCAATTGTCTCAAGTGATGCTAAGACTGCGCTTGGACGTTGAAAGTCATTACATTGTGCATGGTACCAACTCCTGTAAAATAGACTTAAACCTCCATCAATACGTTCTCTGATGCCTCAGGTATTCTCAGGGTCCGAAACCGAAGAAAATAAACTTCTGATAAAAATGAAGGCTTGATTTCCTCGTTAAAATAGAATCATATGCTACTCCTAGCCAAGGATTAACGAAATGCTGGTTTACCAAGAGGATCGCTGTTCGGCAATAACAGGTACACACTCAACGTCAGATTCATAATCGCCACACACGAAACAAATCACGTTACCGAGATAATATAAATTGTCCTTTGCTCTTCGTAGGTCGAGAACTTCTTCAACTGCAAATCTCATCAATACGCTCTCACTAAATTGAAATTTAAGATAAACACAATGTCTCAAGGTCTCTTGTATGGTAACTTTCGTATTAGAACCTGGGTCCCCCAGGTGATCATTAAGCAATTTAAGCTAGACATTGAAGTCGTGACGCCTGAGAATCATCCCCAGGAATTTGCTCGTGACTTCCCCCTAAAGCTGGTTCCCGCTATGATTCTGCCAGATGGTTCCAAGTTGACGGAGACCATTGCTATCATGTACTATTTACTAGAACTCACTTCTGATGAGGAAGCTAAGAGCCAGTTGACCGGTGCGAATATTCAGGAAAGAGCTCAAATTTTGAGGTGGATGTCAATCAGCAATAATGAGCTGCTAGTACAATTTAGTAGTATGGTGAAGTCTCTTCAAGGGGGAGCTACTTTTTCCAAACCTTACTTTGATATGGCCTCTGCTAAAATTGAAACTGTCGCATCTCTTTACGAGGAAAGACTCGCCGAGCATACTTATTTGGTTACCGAAAAAATCACATTGGCCGATCTTTTTTCCACCTGCGTTTTTGGCAGATGCTTCCAATATATTTTAGGCGCTGACTGGCGCGCAGCTCATCCTGCTACTATGAGGTGGTTTAACACCGTCAAAGAGTATCCCTACTTGAGAGAATTATTTGCTGATCTGAAGCTCTGTGACTCACCTTTGCCACTTCCTCAAAAACAAATTAAAAAGAAGGATTCTAAGAAGGAAGGAAAGACACAAGCTTAAGCGGTGTCGGCACGGAACCCACTGCTGAGCCAAAGATGCACAAACACCCATTGGAAGCTCTAGGTAAACCTACTTTCAGCTTGAAAAAGTGGAAAGGCAAATAGTCTAACAATGACCCAAGGTCTATTTCCTTACCGTGGTTCTGGAGTCACTACAAACCCGAAGAGTACTCCATCTGGAAAGTGGACTTAAATATAATGACGAATTGACGCTGACTTTCATATCTATCAATCAAGTGGGTTCGTTTTTTTCCAGACTGAGCGCCTCCATCAAGTATATGTTCGGTTGTATAGTCGTTTACGGTGAAAACAGCAATAATGGTATAACCGGTGCCATTATAATTAGAGGCGATGACTATATTTCAGCCTTTAGTGTAGCTCCTGGCTGGGATTCTTATGTGTACACCAAATTGGATACTTCCAGACAGGAGAATAGAGACTTTATTGACAATATGTGGGCGTGGGACAAGCCAGTTATTGTTGATGGTAAGGAAACGCAAATCGACGATGGCAAGGTCCTCAAACATGGTTCCCACAGCTTTTATCCTGACTTTGCAATCGATGTGGAAAGCGATGATGAAAGCGATGTGGAAAGCGACTTTGAAAGCGTTGTGGAAACCGATGGTGAAACCGATGTGGACCGATGGTGAAATCGAGGATGTAAGTAACTCATAACTGCGGTAATATGGCTGTTTACTTTATTTGAAGGGATCTGGCTTGTACTGCCGGCTGTGGTCAAAAAGTCAAATAGATCTGGTATGGTAAACACAGTTTGCTCAGCCTGCAAATCCGAGAGAACTGCCAAGGCCTGCGAAGACCTGCCAAGAATTTATGAGTCCCTTCAAGTCCGCGGTAAATTCTGAGACAAAAAGGTCAATAGATGGAAGGACCTGTTGGCAGACCCAAGCTCAATTCCACAGCTACTACTACAATATAAGTCTACGTATAAAGTGATATAGTTATCCCGCAATCCCTGCCTACTGGTAATTTTTGAACGTAGTAGAATGTCAGCGCAGCTGCTGAATAAACAATGTTACTCCTAAGTTATCCAGCTACCGATACCATCACAAACTTCTTATCCACTGCTTTTTCGAACTACTTTCAGTTCTCGGCTATAACGGCCCGATAGGGAAAATTATATCTCTCCAAACGAAGAGGGCATCTCCGGTTTCAGAACATTGGAGAGTAAATTTCCGACATAGATAAGGCGGTACTCTTCATATGAATTTGTGATGACCTTAGTTTCAAAATCACCACCGTTAGGATATAAAAAGACAAAATAGACACCTTTCGATAAATGCGTTGATTCAGTTTAAGAACCACTGGAACCAAGATACCAGCAGGTTTAGCAATAATTTGCTTACTAGATTCATTACTCTGCATTATATCGAGTCTTTCCTCCCTTCTTTAATTAAATCACATTTCATCATGGCTAAAGACGATCCCACAAACGCCTCTAATGTCAGAAAGGATCGTATTGTGACAAACTCCCAAGGTAATCCTATTAATGAGCCTTTTGCTACCCAGCGTGTGGGTCAGTATGGACCACTACTTCTGCAGGATTTCACATTGCTGGACTCATTGGCGCATTTCAACCGCGAACGTATTCCAGAGAGAAACCCACACGCACATGGATCTGGAGCATTTGGATACTTTGAGGTCACTGACGACATTACTGATGTGTGCGGCTCCGCTATGTTCAGCGAAATTGGCAAACGGACCAGATGCATGGTGCGGTTTTCCACTGTGGGCGGCGAAAAGGGTTCTGCGGATACCGCCAGAGACCCTCGTGGATTCGCCACAAAGTTCTACACTGAGGAGGGGAACCTTGACTGGGTCTATAACAATACACCTGTCTTCTTTATTAGGGACCCTTCTAAATTCCCCCATTTCATACACACGCAAAAACGGAACCCTCAGACGAACTTGAAGGACGCTGACATGTTTTGGGACTTTTTGACCACTCCCGAAAACCAAGTTGCAATCCATCAAGTCATGGTCCTATTCAGTGATCGCGGGACTCCAGCTTCTTACCGTAACATGAACGGTTACTCCGGTCACACTTACAAGTGGTCTAACAAGAAGGGCGAGTGGTTTTACGTTCAGGTCCATATCAAAACCGACCAAGGCATCGAAACCCTGAATAACGAGGAGGCAGTCAAACTTGCCGGCGAAAACCCAGACTACTGCGGTCAAGATCTTTTCAAAAATATCAAAGAAGGGAACTGCCCCAAATGGACTGTTTACGTTCAAACTATGACGGAGGATCAGGCTAAGAAACAAGATTTCTCCGTTTTTGACTTGACTAAGGTCTGGCCTCATAAACAGTTCCCCTTACGCCGGATTGGTAAGATGGTATTGAATGAAAACCCACAGAACTTTTTCGCCCAAGTAGAGCAAGCTGCTTTCTCCCCAAGCCACACTGTTCCTTATCAAGAGGCTAGTGCCGACCCTGTCTTGCAATCCCGGTTGTTTGCATATCCCGATGCTCACAGACACAGATTAGGCGCTAATTACCATCAAATCCCAGTGAACTGCCCATACGCCTCCAAAGTCTTCAATCCTTCCATTAGGGACGGGCCTATGAACGTCGATGGGAACTTGGGTTCAGAACCTAACTATTTGTCCACTTCCAACAGCTACAATTATGTACAAGCTGCAAAACCTATTCAACAACACCAAGAGGTATGGACCGGACCGGCAATGCCATTCCACTGGGCTACGTCTCCAGGTGATTCCGACTTTATTCAGGCCCGTGGTTTGTACAAAGTTTTGGGACGTACCCCGGGCCAGCAGGAAGCCCTTGCACATAATGTGGCCGTTCATGTGGCACATGCATGTCCCGAGATTCAAGATCGGGTTTTTTCAATGTTTTCTCGTGTGGACAAGGCTCTGGGCGACAAGATTAAGCGCGAAGCTGTATCTTTGGCGCCTCGTCGCTCTACCAATCCCCAGGCCAAACTTTGAGTTTAAAGTAAAGAAACATCCTAGAATCGCGATATGAATAAAGCGACATTGGCTAGATCAAAGTGTTATTTATTGTTTCTTATAACGTACTAAAAAGAATTACTGGCATTCTCTCAGTGGGGAATAGAGTCAATTACCGCTTTTGTGATTAACTAGAGCTGTGGCCACTTCTAGAGTTTAACTTCAAATTTTGTAGCAATGATCTTATGTGAGTTTACTAGCATATTATTTTATGGAAATCTAAGATTGTCGTAATAATGGGCGCAAAACTCAAATTATATATAGAGGGCTGAACAAGTCAAACAGTGCCACTCTTTACGAGTTTCCAATGTCATATCCAACTATAGAGGCCACGACCCAATCTATATATGACAATTTGATTTCTACGATGGTTCAGGACATTGTTGCCAGGACCACTAGTCAAGCGCAGGCCCTTCGTTCGAGATATGGCGATAATCCCAAACCCTACTTCTACAATGAATCTGGCAATTTCGATATCCATGGGATGCCAAAGCAGCAAGACAGCGCCATCTATTTTCATTGCGATAATTGTAACAGGGATGTTTCCGCAAATCGGTTCGCAGCCCACGTTGAACGGTGTTTGAGCCGTGGCCGAAGGACCTAAAAGGCCTTTGGTACATGGAAGATCCCACTACAAGACGAGGCCACGAATCAAGTCAGGACCTGGACGCAGTGTACATTGTGGTACGGGGCAGACGTAACAAAGCTCTATCCAAGGATATCGTTTCTAGTGATTTATTATTCGCTAAATGATCTCAGATAGTAAGACTGTTTTCTGCTAGTGTCGCAAGTTGTTGATGAACGGCTCGTCATGGATTTGATATTTGAGAACATTTGTTTTCAGTTATGGTTGGCTTTGGGATTCCGAATTGAGGTGCTAATTCTTGATACCAGAGAGAACGAAAACGAATTTCTGTAGACGGTAGGATTATATAGACAGCTCAGCTAGTCTCTTGAGCATTTAGGAGTGTGGACATTATACTCACAGTGCGTACTTAATGCTATCGCAACTTATATGAATTTGAGTGCCTACGTACGATGACCATGTTGGTACGAGATCACTTAGTTCTCTTATGTCATTTATCAGATGATGCTTGTTCAAGTATAACCTGACGATATGGAGGACCTATAAACAGAAGACGCAGCAGCTCCTGAAGGTCAGTGCCAAACATCGGTTGCAATCTCTACGAAATCATTGTTTACAACATGTTCGTTGTCAACAAATATTAAATCGGCGACTGTACCACCAAAGTAATTGCTGCTGGTATCGCATTCATGTCTGGTTCCCATCGGATTGAACATTTACTTATTAGTTGAGTTATGCGTATTCTAGGAATATGTTAACCATCTTATTGCTGAATATTTACAAGAGCGCTTTTGCCTAGCGGTATCTTTCCGAAAGTTAACCAACGCTAAAGTTCAAAATAGCGGAAATGACACATATGCATGATAAAAAGAATAAAGAAAACTAGGTCAGCAATTCAAAATATGTAAAAGTGCCAGGTATCTACAAATAGTCCTAGTTGTTTGTCGTTTCATTCCTGTCTTCTAAACATCGTCGTAGTAATCATTATGGTAAGTCTTTGTTGAGCCACAAATACACGCGTTTAGATGGGCGTTTAAGTTTAAGTCTTAGCTGTGAAGATTGTTTACCAATTGCAATTGTTCGGGGAACAAGGTTGAACTTATTGAGTTGAGAGTCGAAGGATAAAACGCAGTTCTGTGATTTGAATCCTGACACTTAATCGACAGTGAATTCGGCATAATTACCGTTCTTCAAAGCATATTTGTGGCAAAGGTTCATGAGTGTGAGAATGGTGATATCGTCTCTGCTTATAACTTCAATGCCGTTAATAGCATTCTGTTCGCACATCGTATTAAGAATGAGGTTTCACCTGATTCACCTTCTATATTACAGCATGTGACCGACGTCCATTTCTTGAGGATAAAGTACTTGCAATTCTTAAGTTTAATTCAAAGTAGGGGACCATCTGGTATTTGTAAGACCCACATCATCGATTTTGACCCTACTAACATGTCAGAGCTCTTAGGCATCCTGGAAAGTGAATATGGAAATCTTAATAATGGTGCTGCTATGAACCAAACATACTTGAAGAAGTGTCTGGAGGATACGCATGATTTTAAAATTAACATCAAGAGATTGAAGGGCTATATGAGTAAACAAGTACAGGACGAAGCGCGACAGGATGGCCAAAGTTCAACGAAGTTCATCAAAAAGAGACAAGTTGCGGTCGACAAGCTCAACAAACTGCACAAGCAGTGGGAAAGTGGTGTGAAAAAGAATCTCAAACTTGCGATGCGGCAAAACTCCAGGTTTCAAAAAAATGCCTTGAACAAAATATACGATTTCGAATTGGATCAGGTCTACACCAATCAGTTTCCACCTAGTGCACGGAAGCATGTTGATAGAGCCATAGGGCTTCATATTTCCCGTTACAGCGTGAGCGAAATACCCGAGCAGGATTCGGATGCTATGGTTCAGTATTTGAAAAATGTTTATCGCGTTGACCCCCGGGTATCAGCGAATTTCGTGGAAATGGCTCAAATTGTGCGGGGACTGCGTCAAGATAACTTGGCAACTTGTATGGCCTGGTGCTCAGAGGGCTCAATTCTGGAATTTGAGCTTCATCTGCTGAAAGCTATGTTCTTGCTCCAAAGTGGTGACAGAGTTGCTACCTGTCAATATTTGTTGAAATGTATACCGGAATTCATGAGCAAAACCCGAGAAACGTCACTGCGACACCGGGTGGCTCCCTTGCTCGCACAAGTGCTAATAATAGCACCAGAAGCAGGCTTCAGCTTGGACGAGCAACGGAACAAGTGCATTGACCTGTTTACGCGCGAATACTGCGGACGCAATGGACTTCCATTCGACTCGTCTCTATTTTTGATTGTAATGAGCGGCATTATCTCTTTTCAATTTTTCATCAAGTACAGGACCCTACAGGCTGTTCGACACGTCGATTGGAGCACCGAAAACGAACTGCCGTTTAACGTCAAGCTTCCTGAATTTTTGACGGCATTCCACCCAATCTTTATCTGTCCAGTTCTCAAGGAACAGACAACCATAGAAAATCCCCCATATGCTCTTCCTTGTCATCATATCATCTCGAAATTCAGCCTCGACAAGCTGAGTAAAAATGGAACTTGCAACTTCAAGTGTCCCTACTGCCCTGCCACGGCAGCACGGACCAAAACTAGTAAAGTAAACTTTGTTATTTTATAGCATCCCTAGCGTCTAGAGTTTTTAAATGTTAAGGTAGTCGGCAACCAATAGAAGTTCTAAAGACATTTCCGTTGGGACGTCAAAGTCGGGGATATCTTCATCTTCTCCAACACTCAGGTACTTTTGGTAGTACTCAAGATACTCCACTACTTTCTGAAGAACATGTGGTTCTATGTCCTTCAGCTCGATCTTGTTTTGATGCATTTCTAGAAACGGATTTGACACCATGCTTCTCAAAACGGGTGATATGCAGGCTGCTTCATGGGATATTCTTACCTCTACATTATTCTTGGAGATTAGAACTATCTCAGACATCTGTTAAGTCTTTGTTCTGGCTTAACTAGTTCAACTTCTACTTTGTTTTATTTTATATTCAAGATATCATCATCATACAATTAAAATATTGAAATCTGAAATTGAGTTGAGACCATAATACAGCAATCACAGAGTGGCTCAAAGCTGATGAGCATCAAAAATCCTAGCCTAGGATGGGAAAAATTGCAGGATGTGTTTTATAGGGATAGGGAGCTGTGCCAGTTGAGTATTCCTCAAGAATCTGGCCACAAAATATTGATGACAACTACTTTACTCGCTGTGGCATCCGAAGATTGCGTTGAAGTTTTCCACTATAAGGGCCAATGCATTGCGAAAATTGACTTTTCAAAGCTTCCGAGAGACGTTGTGGAATTTGAGTTTGATAACGAAGACGAGGGCTCCCTCACAATCGCCATGGCAGACAGGTTAAGGGTCTATTACAATTGGCTTCCATTGCAGTTCCGCGACTACATTTTGCCTGATGAAGTTGAAGACTCAATCTGGGATTATAAGAACAGAGTTGCTGTTTTACTGTCATCTCAAGACTTGTACCGTTTCGATGGAGAAAGTTTGGTTAGAATATGTGAGAACGACGAGAAGTTTACACTCTTGACAAAAAATCATTGGCACTGCAACCAAGATTTAGTCGTTTTACTGGATATAGATGATGTCTACCACCTTTCTCTCGAGTCACAATTCCTAGTGAAAGAAGCCACTAATGAGTCATGGCACTCGGTTGTGATATCACCCCATGGTTTCGTGTGTCTCTATAATGCAAAATCTTATGACCTCAAAATATACCAAAGTGACAAGGTGCGACTCATGGACTTTAAATTGGATTCACACCCTCGCACCATAGCGTGGTGTGGGGATGACACTATTGCGTGCTCTTTTAATAACGAGGAAATTAAGTTATTTGGGCCAGACTCCTCCAGCATTACATTTTGGTATCCCGAAGAATTGTACACATTGCAAACTGAGGCGGACGGTCTAAAAGTAATCACAAAAGAGCGGGTCAGAATTATTTCACGAGTGGGTCATTACACTGCAAACGTTTTTCTAATGGGATCAACAGAGCCTGGATCCATCCTATTAGATTCTGCGAGCCTGCTCTCCACCCAAGCACCTCGTGCTGTTGAAAATTTGAAGATTATAAATTTGGACCAAGGCGTTACCGAATGCTTAGATGCGGCTCTCGACGAACTTGAACCGTATTGGCAGAAGAAGCTTCTGTCAGCAGCCGCCTTTGGAAAAAGTTCTCTCGCTAAAGAATCTCAAAATTCTCAGCGGTTTGTAGATACTTGTGATAAGCTGAGAGTCTTGAATATGCTTAATGAAAAAGGTATACTACTTACCGCCAAGCGTTTGGAGTCGTTAGGTATCGATAAGCTAATAACACGGCTAATGAAGACTGGAGACTTTTATGAGTGTATTTTGGTCTGTAAGTTTCTCCGCATACGAGGCAAAATCCCGGCCATTTTTGCGTCATGGGCAAGCGCTAAAATTATATCGTCATCTGAATTAGAGGATAGTGCTGTTCTTCAATCCATTGTAAAGCTTGCTGAAAGTTTGCCAGTCAGAGTACCTATGGCTGCGATCGGATTGACTGCTTTCAATGAAGGACGGCCTTCTATGGCGAAATATCTAGTTACCAAGGAGCAATTACCTGAAATTGAACTTCCAGCATTGCTGGAACTGGATGAACAAGAGCTAGCATTAAAAGAGTCTAAAAACCACGGAAACCCCGAAATGACTCTATCGGTGCTGTTAAAGTTACGCAATCAACTCACAACCGCACAGTTTACTAAGGTTATGATGTTGATAATGGGTGATGACCACCTTTTTGCCTACTATTGCAAAAATGACATTACATTCCTTATCGACTTTTACCGGCAAGCGGATCAGTTGCATGAACTCGCGTACCGACTGTGGATACAGGGATCGATGAATGGAACAGCCAGTGAATATTTACCTCAGGTCAAAGACCTTTATAGTAGGGTATCTCATGATCCGTTAATCAGAATCGATCAAGACATTTTAGAAAGACAGATCCAGCTGATTGAACTTCAAAAATCCCTGGAACAAGTTCACCAAATCAATCTGATAGGTGCAAGTTTGGACGAAACGATCAAAGAATTGATTAGCCATCGTCTCGACAAGCAACTGGTCACCTTGCTCAGGAAGTTCAAATTCTCAGACCAAAAATATTATCATATTAAGTGTAGGGTTTTGGCGCAAGAACAGAGATTCGAGGACCTCTACAAATTTTCCCAAGAAAGGAAGTCGCCCATAGGTTATATGGCTTTCTATAAATGTTGCCTGCAACAAAAGAAGAAAAAAGAAGCAGCGATATACGTCCGTATGGTATCTGGGGTTTCATATGAGAAAAGGCTGGAGATGTATTTGAGATGCGGTTCATTTTATGATGCAATCCAGTTGGCATCCAAGGAGAAAGACATTTCAGGTCTCAAGGAAATCTATAAGTTAGTGCCGCCCAACGAACCACAACTGAAAGCACTTATCAGTGAAACGATGAATAAACTGTGATTATAAAAATGATAGCATCACATTGCACTTTCTTTGAAATCACCGTTAATGATTGTCCCAGATCGGGGACCGTTTTCGCCCGTTGCCCAGCCAGGAATCCTATCGAGATCAAAGTAACCTTGATCACAAAGCTCATGTAATCCACCAAAAACGTCTGTACCAAAGAGCTTAGCCTTAAAATCAATATTCCGGCCATCCATAAATTTGTTTCGTATGACAAAGTCAGCTCTCTGCACTGTAACTGAAGAGCCGTACTCAGAAACAACCGGTCCGGAACCCTCTTCGATAACCCCTGTTTGTGAATCTCGAACAACGGACCCTTTAAATCTCAATAGAGACCTTTCTCTCAAGTGTGGAGGGCCTTGAGACAATATCCTTTGTGATCTTAACCGTGCTTCTTGTAATGGTGATGGTTCGATTGCATTTTCCGCGTAAGCACTCCAGGGTCCCATGACGTTTGCATTTCGAGTCAGGTTCAACAAAACTGCCATGGTATTGAGATTTCTTACGGGGGCCTTTCTGGTTTTCTCTAATATAAGGCCATTTTTTTGACACACACTTCTTGTCACACTGTTTACTATGAGTTTGCTGTAAACATCGATTCCGGAGGACAAAATGATTGTGGCAGAATTAGAAGGTAATACAACGTAAAACGGAGCTCTGCTGAGGGGCTTGCTCGAAACCATGGGATCCTCGTGATCGAATAATTGGATCCGCAATATAAGCAATGGCAGTTCTGGGTGCACGCAAATATACGTGTGTATTTTGAAAAGTTCCTCTAAATCCTTTTTGAGCGCGTCAATCAGCTTTTCTGGCACCACATGCACAGAAACAAGTCGCCTTTTTGCGTTAAATGCAGTTAGTGCTGTCCATTTAAACTGGTTTGGATTTTGAAATATGTCTAAACAGTCGAGTTCAGCAATCTGCCCTAGTGTAACACCATGAGCACAAACTATAGCAGACAGATGCCGGCAGACATTTATCTTGGTACTTTTGGTAGCAGTATCATCTGTCCTAGCCAGGGTTTTCAAAAAATTACGAACGTTTCTGTGTTCCGATTTTGGCAACCATTTACGAGCCAGGCTGGACCTAGCTTCAGCCGAAAGTTTTAAAAGCTTCCTACACACAACTCTCTCGTCAGCATAGGAGTTAAAATCGTTGCTCAGGATCATTTCCTCAATGCTATTGGTATGGAAGCAAGGAATAATTAGCGATTTAGATGCTTGAACGTTCAGTGAGTATCTTTAGAGCCAATGTGAATCCGTAATTACCTTTTGTTTACAGTTTGTTCGGCGGTCAGATCGGCTTCAATCTTTTGTTTAACAACCTGCTCGTGTGCCATGCTATAGAGGAAATCTTTTAATGTATGAAAATTTTCTAGCCTTAACTATGGCATCTCATCTTCCGGACAGCTCATCGGCGATTTCCTTGAGCTTAAAACCAAAGCATAATCGATCCTCTGAGGAGCTATATTAGTGTAAGTCAGCGATATGTCTTCGAAGGCTGCTGGTGTAACCGCTATAGATAATGAAGCGTCGAACAGAAAGAACTTGCTTGACATGAAGACACTTTTTGTGCGATCGATACCCTTCGAAGCTACAGATGAAGAGCTAGCAACGTATTTTGCGGATTTGGCACCTATTAAGCATGCAGTAATAGTTAAAGACGAGCAAAAGAATTCCAGAGGATTTGGCTTCGTTAGTTTCGCTGTGGAAGACGATACAAAGGAAGCGCTAGACAAAGCCAGAAAGGCTAAGTTCAAGGGCAGACTGCTACGGGTCGATATTGCAAAAAGAAGAGACAGAGCTGGAAATAACAGAGCTGAACCTGCTGGAACCGCGGAAGACAGGGAAAAAGAGTTGCTCGGCGGCAAACCTAAGCTTATTATAAGAAACATGCCATGGAGCGTGCGCAATCCAGATCAGCTGAAAAAAATATTTATGCGTTTTGGTACTGTTGCAGACGCGAAAATCCCTAAAAAGCCCGATGGTAAGCTATGTGGCTTTGCCTTTGTCACTATGAAGAAACTTACCGCTTGCAAGAAGGCCATAGAAGAGTCTAAAGATTTGAAAATTGATGGTAGACCAGTAGCTGTCGATTTTGCTATACAGAAAAACAGATGGGAACAACATAAGCAAGAAAATCCCGCGATACCGAACCAGACTGCTGCGTCTTCTGAAAGTGATATAGAAGAAGAGGAAGACGACGAAGATGACAATGACAACGACGGACGGAATGGTGACAGTGAGGACAATGACGACGCTGCAAGTGAGGCCAAAAGTGAAGATGAGGGTAACGATAATGAGGAGGAGGAAGTAGTTACAGTGGACTCTGACTTAGAAGAATCAGATTTTGAAGAACGCCCCAAAAAAAACAGGCAGGAAAATTGGTCGATTTTCGTTCGCAATGTGCCTTATGATGCCACAGAAGAATCTCTACAAGAGCACTTCAACAAGTTTGGTCCTGTCAAATATGCACTTCCAGTTGTGGAGAAAGAAACGGGGCTTGCCAAAGGATCTGCATTTATCGCATTCAGGGACCAAGAAGCGTATGAAGATTGTGTCAAGAATGCACCCGCCTCTGGTACCACTTCATTGCTAATAAGTGACGATGTTCCATACAAGTACGTTTATGAAGGTAGAATTTTGTCTGTCACTCCATCCTTAGATAGAGAGACGGCAGGAAGAAATGCAGAAAGAAATGCTTCAAAAAGGAAGGAAACTTTTGGTAAAGCTCCAACTGTAAGGGATAAGCGTAACCTCTACCTGCTTAACGAAGGTAGGATTACCGAAGGTTCCAAGCTCGCTCAGCTACTGAGCTCGAAGGATATGGAAATCAGAGAATCGTCATACAAGCTCAGAGTGGAACAACTGAAGAAGAACCCAAGTTTACATCTATCGTTAACCAGGCTAGCTATTCGAAATCTCCCAAGAGCCATGACTGACAAAGCTTTGAAAGCGTTGGCACGTAAGGCAATAGTCGAGTTTGCTACCGAGGTTACTTTGAAAAAAAGACACCCTCTGAGTAAAGAAGAGATCCAAAGATCAACCAAAGAGAAGTATAAATTCATGGATGAAGACGAGATTGCTGCTAGAAAGAAGAAGGACAAGAAACAGGGTGTCGTCAGACAAGCAAAAGTTATCATGGAAGTCAAAGGGTCATCGACAGGTAGAAGCAGAGGGTATGGTTTCGTCGAATTTAGAGATCACAAGGCTGCTCTCATGGGCCTGAGATGGTTGAATGCTCACGAGGTAACGAAAACCGAACTTTTGGAAGGTCTTGATGATGAAGAGAAAAAGGATGTGGACGTTGATGGGCTAACGCGCAGACGTCTCTGCGTTGAGTTTGCCATTGAAAATGCAAATGTGATCAAAAGAAGAAGAGAAGCTCACAAGGGTGTGAAAGAGTCTACTAAGAGGAAGCTCGAGCAAAGTGAAAATGGAGATGCGGCGGACAAGGATGTCCCTAATAAGAAGGGAAAGAAAAACGATTCAAAAACCTCTCAAAAAGGTTCCCAAGATAAACCAGGGAAATCTGGTATCGGCGAAGATATCAAGAGGCTAATAGGTTTCAAACGTAAAAGAAAGCTAGGCAGAAAATAAGCAATAACAGCGAAGTTAGTCCTCGGCATTTTCTTAACGGCGCGGGGTCTATTATGTTCTACTGTATTTCCTACGTTCACCTTTTAAAAAATTGCATTACTTAACTGTACCATAACCTGCGACATTCGTCGGTTCTATATACGTACGCATCGTACCATATACTCAACCCCACGCGAAACGTAAACCTTTTTCCAATTCTATCTTCTTTTCTTCCGCGCTGGTCCGCTAACACTTGCCGACGATCCAGTCCGCCCGGCTGAATTGGTTCCCGAAACCGCAGCGGCTGCAGCGGCCGCTGCCGCTAATATCCTCCTGTTGACGCCCAGCCCTCCTGATGATGCATTTACGGCATTCTTAGATGCCGCTGTCTGAGAATTGATCATTGTTGGCTTCGTTTTGGGATTGGACACGTTCATTATGTCATTATCATTTGTATGGATCCGTCTTGGTGGGTACTTGTAATTTAATCCTTCAAAGACATTTTCGCACACCGTAGGGTCCTCGTTATTGAAATATGGATGTTCAAGTGCATCGACAGCATCGATTCTGGTAATTGGGTCATACCGAAGCAACTTGTACAGAAGATCTAGAGACTCCTTATTTCTGCCACCAGCAGAATGGTACCACACTGGTAAATTGTCCCTGTAGCGTGGGAATTTGGAGAGTTGCTCGCATTCGGGGTATTTGTAGATATCAGGCCACGATTTTTCACTTGGGGAACCCAGCACTTCGAGGATTCTCTGTAATTGGTTCGCTTGGAATGGAACGCTTTTCTTCGAGTCCATTTTGGCTTCTTCACCTTTGAAGATAGGTCGCAGTCCAATAAGTTCAGCAAATATGCAGCCAACAGCCCACAGGTCAATAGCAGGTGTGTAATGCCGTGCACCCAATAGAAGTTCTGGTGCTCTATACCAGATTGTTACAACGACCTTATCGCCAGTGTAAAGGGTCTGGACCATGTTGTGGAATTTTCTTGCCAGTCCTAAATCTCCAATCTTTACACAGCCATCGACTGTCACCATAATATTCGCAGGCTTGAGATCTCTATGCAAAATCCAATTTTGGTGCAGATAGGATACCCCGTCTAGTATTTGCCACACTATAGACTTTAGCATCCTGGGTGGAATGAGGCGCTTTTCTGGATGGGAGTGGAAGTGTATAATCTGCAATAGGTCATGTTCTGCAAATTCAGAAACCATGTAGATGCTTTTGTGTTCAAGGAAGATCTCCACGAAGTTAGTCAAATGTTTATTTCGAAGTTCTCGGCACAAGGACATCTCTCGACACGCACTTTGAGAGATTCCTGTATAGTGCAGTTGTTCCACGCCCTCGCGCTCGGTCTTGAACTTTTTGATGGCAAACAGCATAGGCGATTTCTTTGTAGGAGACCCAATAATAATAGGGCCTACATTATCAGATACATCCGAGGCCTGTGTATTGTCCAGTTTGTGATCTAAAAGGCTCTCCTGGGGTTGGTTATGGGATGCTAAAGAGCTGCCAGGGTCCTGAACCCTTGTCGATTTGTTGATCGAGTTTATGTCGAGGGCCTCATGGCCGCTTAACGAAATATTCGATGATGCGGGCGCAGATCCTTCGCCATCGGCGGGGGACAAGCTTGGATCGTTTTTGTTGGATGATTTCTTCCGGGCTTTGTAAACCTTACCATAAGTACCAGCAGCAATATAGCCTATGATTTCGTATTTCTCCACTACTGATACCCTATTAGCATCTTTTCGTTTCTTGTAAGGTCCAATTGAAAAGACACTATTACTTGCCATTAGTAGAGGTTTACCACTGCTGGACGCACCACCCTTGGCATCGACCATCTGTTGCTGCCAAATGGTATGCGAATTCGGTTGGTACTGTTGGGCAAGCTTGGGGGTCTGATTTAGACCGTTATACATATCATTCGCCGTTTGTGGAATTTTAGAAGAACAGTTCCTACATTGCTGGATCTTAGGATCATCTTTAAAAATGATAAAGGCAAACTTATTGATGGCGACAAGATACGACTTAGGGCAGGCTAAACCAAATAGCGGTAGTTGGTTTAGATATAAGGTTTATTATTTACTTGCTTGGGTTAGAAGGTTTGCCAGGCTTTTGGCGCTTGAAGGCTTTGCCCAGTTTTTTAAATGGCGCGAAGAACCATTTCAGGAAGAAAGGTGCGGCCCACAGACTTACAATAACCCTTATGGGGTACAAAACTTTCACCATAGCATAAGAAACTGCTCCAGAAAGTATGAGACGATTGCGGTCGAGCCCTCGGTCGTGATTTCCAACCAGCCTTTCGATAGAGTCTCCGCATTGATCTAGCAAATCTTTGAAGTAGATTGGAAGATTATATTGTTGATCTAGGTCCAACTTGTAAAGAATCCACCAAAAGACGAACAACGGCACAATTGCCGTTATTTCGTGCAGGATTAAGAATGATGTTATGGTATTAGCGGGATTTGTCCTCGCGAGTTTGTCGAAATAAGTACGAAACCTTGGATTTCCATTGAGTCTTGTCAGTATGCGGGATTTGGCTATAAATTTCTGCAATCTATCTAAATTCTGAGGTTCTTCTGTCGTGCTTCCTTTCTGGCTCGAATGGTATCGCACCTGCGCAATCCTCGCAATGTTTGGGTGAAGTAAACCAATAACACTCCGCACTGTTGGACCACAGTGCAGATTTGACGGATATATCCTGGACTGCCACCTACCCAAGGACATGGCGTTATTTACAAAGTTATTAATCTACATGCGAAGTTAGTTAGGTCCCACTTGTTAATCTTAGTCCCATATAATTTTCTATAGTCCCGTGACCGCTGTAACACAACGTTCGCACAATGAGTCTGGCGCCATGGAGTTGAGTTTCCAACACCTAGGGCATTCCTGTAGGTTGCTTGGTTCCACAACAAGATTTAGCTCCAACCCTGATCCCAGTTTGAGGCGGTACCCACAATTTGCGGATGTCGTTTCAACGCGCAGCTTACCGACCTGAAGGATATCTGCGAGTGAATCCACGGCGAAGGGCAATTTACTACCATCAGAAACAAAAATAGTAGCATGGGTTTGTACAGTTTTGGTAACGCTGCCCAATTTCCTGAACGCTTCATTGAATGCTGTCAAAAGGAGCAGCTCATTTTGCTCGAAATCCTTTACTGTGCGTTGTGAATCCAAAACTTGAACACTTGTCCAACGACGGGATAAAGGTGTCATGGTTTCAGATAGAGGGGAGCATTGACACCATTCTTTGGGCAAGTAGCCCCATGCTTCCTGAATCATGATAGGCAGTATTGGGCCCAGCAGACTGCGATATGTGTCAAAGATATGGAATAAAGTCGTTTGTATCTGCTGTCTTTTCGGACTATTGACAGGATCTGCGTAAAGCGAATCCTTGACAATATCCAAATAGAAGGCTGATAGCTGATTGTTCATGTGGTACAGTATAGCTGTCAAGGCTTTGGAAAAGTTAAAGGACTCATAATACTTCAGAACCTCGTCATTCAAATCGTTCAATTTGCATAAAGTGTAACGATCAAGGGGTCTCAACTTATCTGATGGAAGAAGTTTATAAGCAGACTCAGATCTTTGTAAATTACCCAAGATAAACTTTAGGGTTAGTCTGAGTTTTTTCAAAGACTCTGCCACATGCCTTGTAACGGTAGGACCAATTACAACGTCCTTGGTGAAGTCTGCTTGTGCGATCAGAAGTCTCAGCCCGTCTACCCCAAGTGCGGGGATATCGTGTTCTTCGTCCCCTAAGATAACGCTTTCCGGGGAAACAGTATTTCCCAAAGACTTGGACATTTTGATGCCATTTTCATCTAAAGTAAATCCATGCGTGACCAAAGTACCGTACGTTGCCTCAGGTTTATTGGTTGTTGCCACTCTTGTTAGCAAAGAGCTTTGGAACCATCCTCGGTGTTGATCAGAACCTTCCAAACAAACATTTGCAAGCGGGACTGGTGTCTTCTCTAGGCCTAATTGGTTCAAATAAAAGTCTTCTAGGACTTTCCAGCTACTTCCACTATCAAACCATACGTCCACTGTGTCTTTGCCTCTGCAGTACAGATGCGCGATATCTCGGTACTTTGAAGGTAGCCATTCTTCCATATCTTCCTGGTCATCTGCGAACCAAGCATCAATTCCCTTCTTGTCTATCACAGATATAACATGATCAGCAATATCTTCGCTCATTAGGACTTCTTCGTAATTATCAATTTTGTGGAATGCGGGAATCGGTACACCCCATGACCTCTGACGGGAGATACACCATTCGTTTCTAGATTCTAAGAACGATGCTAAGCGAGTACGTCCCCTCTCTGGGTAGAATAGTACTTTATTTAGGCTTCTGAGCGCTAGTCCCTTCACGTCCGTTAAATCTGCGAACCATTGAGGAGTTGCTCTGATTATGACAGGTTTTTTAGATCGCCAGTCGTACGGATAAGAATGCGTATATCTTTCGCTTCTCAAAAGCATCTGATTTTTGTCCAATAATTGAATAACATTCTCAGTCGTCTGTTCAGACAACACTTCTCTGCCGTTTCCGGTCTTTGGGTCCTGTAGGTGCTCCCACAGACATGTTGGTAGGGCTTCAAGTTCATAACGGCCTTCGTTGTCTACTGGTGAGAATATTCTTAGCCCATGCTTTAACCCAATAAGATAGTCCTCAAATCCGTGACCAGGAGCAGTATGTACAAATCCAGAACCTGTTGTATGGCTAACGTGCTCACCGTGAATGAAAGGCTTCTCGTTGCGGCTGATAAGAGGATTCGTATATTTTAGCTGTTTTAGCTCTCCTCCGTTGATTAGTCCAACAAAAGACGCGGAATCTTCTTTTAGCATTTTATCTTTCAAGTCGGTTTGTATAAGAAGTAACTCATTATCAAATTCGTAAAATCCATACGATAAGTCCTTATTAAAACAAATGGCTTCGTTTGCAAAAATTGTCCACGGTGTTGTAGTCCACACAACGACTTTTATTTCCTTGTGTGGGTCCAGCGAATGAGAGTCTCGAAGTAACCTGGATGAGGCTGTAGTTAATGGAAACTTCAAATAAACTGAAGTGGAAATATGATCATCCTTGTATTCTAGCTCGCTCTCTGCCAGCGCAGTTCTAGTTTCAGTCCCCCAATACACTGGCTTATTTTGTCGTTTAATCAATCCAGTGTGGATCATCTTCTTCAAATTACACAGCTGATCAAGCTCAAACTTTTTTTGCATGGTTTCGTAGTGATCGTCCCAGTTTGTGGCTATAGCGAATTTTTGAAACTGATCTCTTTGGCTCTTGATGGTTTTTCGAGCATGGCGGGAAGCCAAAAAGCGTACTCTTGAGGATGATAATGTACTCTGATCTGTGGCTAATGTCTGTAGTGCCTTTAATTCAATGGGTAAGCCATGGCAATCCCACCCAGTCTTGTAATAAATGAATTTACCTCTCAGTATCTGAAATCGATTGATGAAATCTTTGAGTATCTTGTTCATGGCATGCCCCAGATGCAGGTCACCATTGGCGTAAGGTGGACCATCGTGAAGTACAAATAGCTTCTCTTGTACAAAACGCATCCGCTCCTGAGGATTGAGGGCAGCGGCTTGGCACAGGAAGGTTTCGAACTGTTTCCGATACAAATGTTCTGATGATTGCGGGATCAATTGATCTACCGTTTTCTGCAAATTCGATCTATTGGGGAACTTCGTCTTTGGCAGACATAGTGACTTTTGGTACGCATGCCGCGAGCTTAGTCTGAGAGAGCTTGTTACCATTCAGAGAGCTATGGCGGTTGTTCTTTCTCACTTTACTTAATCTCATAGGAAAGTATTAGGCCTTTTCAACTACGTATGGCATCTAGGCAGATCACGTTACGTGATGAGAATGGTGGATCTTAGTGAAAATATCATCAGTCAATCTTGGACAATGTGCTTCGGCAGGACATTTGGAGATAGTTTGAAGTTGCCAAGCGACATTGGTATTTGCTAGCCAAATACACACATCTTTCTGACCACGGGTCTACATCTGGCTTCATCGACGCTTCTCTTTGTAGCGCACAGCGGCCATTCGATCCTTATGACGGGAGAACAACTTGACCTACTAGCCCTGGTTATAAAAATAAATTAGAGGACATTTTTTATGCTGGCTCTCAGGAGCTGAAAGATGATCTCTTGATAGATGATCACAACATTGCAAGTTATTCATTTCCTTCTTTGAAACAGAAAAAGTCCCTTCGAAGGGTTTATTCTAATTGATTCTAAAACATCCCGGCAGTATACGTAGAGTTCACGGAGTGGCTAGTACATTTGATCTCCGTCTAATCTCTTGTAATTGCTAAAGCAAACCAGCTAAAGTGAGTTTAAGCCAGATAATATTGATTGTGATTATTCGTCAATGCTTGGGTGTACTGTACTGATTCAGCTCAAATTTGAGGGTGTGGTCAGCTAGAATTGATTTAGCTTTTTTTATGAGGATGTATTGTGAGCGTGCGAGTTAACTTTGAAGCCGGTTCACCAAAGTTTGATGACCGCTATTGTAGGGCATTGGATTGGCTAGGTATGTATTAGTTAATGAGGTTAAGCGGGTGCTCCAACTTGATATATCATTATCCTATTCCGATCTAGCTTTTTCTCTAAATTAAAATTCCTACGATCTTCACAAAGCCCCTCAATGTATTTCTACTAAATTATTTAGTAGCCTATCTTCGTGGTATCAATGTTGACGTTTTCAGACTAACGTCTCCACTTCACCTTCATGCTCAAATTCGATCAGTTCACTGACTTACTATTCTGTTCAGAGAAGATCGCGTGATTCTTATGGGTCCGACAGCCTTTCATGAAAAAACTGGATTAAACTTAAATAAGTCATCGTCTCGGCCAAACATGGTATGGCTGGCATTTAAGCCTATGGATAGTTTTAAAGCCTTCTGAAGTCAAGTACCTCACATCAAATTCTCAGAGTCAAACGGCAGTAGTAGGTTTTGCCGAACTATGAATGAAGATGCCATCTTTTTTCGTCAAGCTGCTGAAGCTTTGGTAGCAACCAGTTTGATGAGTCCGAATGTGGATCCTACAATAAAAGAGTTGATAAGTCGTTTGAAATACGTTGATTCAAAAAAGTCCACAGTCCGATCACCACAGCAAATACCTCTTGAAAACAAAAACGTTCTCAACTATTTCGATCAGCTCCTGAGCAATGCCGATATCACTTCTTCTTCAACAGATGAGCAGTTGAACGGTGCTTTGGGTTATCCAACTGCCAAAAAGGGGAAAGAGTTAGAGATGGTGGGAAGCTCTCTGACAGATGATGCAAAGGACAACAACAGTGCGAACAATACGAGTGCTGCGTCGACAGAGGACGATGCTGCGGCTAAAAAGTTCCCATGCGCCAAATGTGAATTGGTATTCAGACGTTCTAGCGATCTCAGGAGACACGAAAGAGCTCACCTGCCGATATTGCCCAATATTTGCTCGCTGTGCGGCAAGGGCTTCGCTCGCAAAGATGCTTTAAAAAGACATTTCGACACAATGACATGCAAAAGGAACCGAGAAAAGCTTCTTAGCATAGGGGGGGATATCAATGAAATACTGGAGAAAGCTAGAATTAATGGAGCACAGGTGAGGCGGTGAGAGCTATTACAGAAGTTGGATATTGTTTGAACTTATCAGGCTGCATTTAGCGAGGGCATTACGGGGAAGAGAATTTAGGCAGGGCAGGTTTCCCGAGAAAAGTTCGGTTCTCTATATACATGATCTCTGATCAAAGAAAGCGCTGTAACTTCTTTACTTCGTTGTATTAAAAACGGCTAGAAACTAATTCGTGATCTTTTATATCTATTTACTAATATGCTTAGAAAACAGTGTGTCTTCAGTTCAAATTCCTTGTCGACATCCTGATTCGTTCACTCGACGTCAGCGTCGAAGTTTTGGCCGGTGAGCTCTGGGATGTCGGCGTCAGCCTTTTCGTCCTTACCGGTGCCTGGGGCACCTTGAGCACCTTGCATCTGAGAAGCTAGCTGAGTCAAAGCGTTGATCGATTCCTCACCAAGTTGAGGAATGATAGATGGGAAAAGTTCGTTCAAGGTCTTCTCTTGGGGAATACCATAAAATACAGAGGTGTTGTGTTGAGGAGCATTTTGGACACCGACTTTGTTGAAATGCATCACTTTACCATCTTCCTTAAAAAAATTGGCCTCTTCCACTTGATCAATGGTCACAGCACGCAATTTCGCCAATTGAGCTTGCAATTTGGTATCGTCTTTGTTACCACCGGCGGAAGAAGCGGTCTTCTTGGCGAACTTTCTACGAGTACCACCGACCTTGTTGGCAGCAGAAAGTTTCTGTAATTTGGCTAGTTTTTCTTGGTCGATTGGCATATTCGGTTGATTGAGTGGAGCTGCTGGTTTCGATTCAATAGTCAATTCTGTAAGTTCATTCTTTGATCCTTTGAAATATAGCACATCAAAAATTCATAGTTTAAAAATTTTTCACCCAAGATGCGACACTTTGGTAACAAATGATATACTCAGACTCTGTAAATTCAAGACTGCGCAATGAAGACGCTGATCCGTTAGGCCTCCGGCTGAAGGTTACTCTAGTGCATTAATTGCTGCTTGGAAATAGATTGTTGGAGAGTTCCTGAGAATCTTCGATTTTTCTCTGGTGATATTGCAGTGTAATTATAAACTTTGTAATTGGGTCTTAAGTTTCTGCGACTGAAGACGCGTCGTGATATCAAACAATGGAGTACTCGCAATCTCATTTTCTTCTGCGTTTAGCATGATGCTGGGTATATATTTACGGCTAGCAAGTTATACATATTAAGCCTGGATCCCACACGAATGCACCAGCTCATTGGTAATACGAGCGCTTGAGAGACTTTTGGCGAGAAATGCGAGCGAGAATGCCTACAAATCCAGGCGACCGTTATTTTTGATCGGTGAATAAAATAGGGCAGCCATGTTGGTATCAATAGAACATATAGGCATGCTCCTTGTCGAAGCAACAGAAGAAGGTCTCTTGGCCCAGTTGGTTAAGGCACCGTGCTAATAACGCGGGGATCAGCGGTTCGATCCCGCTAGAGACCATTTTTTGGTATTCAGAAACTACTGAAAAGAATGTCCAAAGGCTACTTATTCATTTCCACAAGCTGTTGTGTCGGTCTTTAAGTCATCTTCAAGTTGGATCTATTCATATCTTTATTCAGTAATACGTATGCTCATTTTATGCAACTACACGAGGTACCCCTCTGGCATAGCCTTGTGCCAACACCCACATATTTATTAATTCTTGTTCCTCTTTTTACCGAACAAGCCAAACTTTGACTTTTTCTTGCCTGAATCTTTAGTGCTAGGATCTATGCTTGCGTCAGGATTTGAGCCTCTATCTTGGGCAGATGTTGGTGTCTTATCTTGGCCATTATTCTCCGAGACCGAAATAGGTGATGGTTCACTTACATTAATGTTGCCATTAGGCGACATAGCCGAAGGTGACTCATTTGACACAGAAGAGCCGCTCGACTGTCCATTGAGAACATGCTGAGGAACAGGATTATGCTCCACAGTATTCGATGAGATATTGGCTTGCGCAGGCATACCTTCAGCAAAGACAGTACTAGAGCTTATTTGCCTTTGCTGTTGCTGCGGAAGTGAAGCAGAGCCAGCTGACTGTGTTACTCCTGGATTAAGCCCAGAAAGAGAAGGGCTCGGTACGTTGTTAAGTTGTAAGCCGCTTCCATTTTGTAACCTGTTTGACATCATTTGAGGCGGTGGACCATTACCCATCATGGAATTCAGTCTCGTGCCTGAAGTGTTCATCGCGGTCTGCTGTGG
This sequence comes from Lachancea sp. yHQL494, assembly GCA_030562185.1. Classification (NCBI taxonomy): domain Eukaryota; kingdom Fungi; phylum Ascomycota; class Saccharomycetes; order Saccharomycetales; family Saccharomycetaceae; genus Lachancea; species Lachancea sp. yHQL494. Next base: position 252,160 of record JAJMGS010000033.1, on the reverse strand, counting down.
AGCACCAGGTGGCGCCGTACCCGTTCCAGCCATAGATAGAACGTCCACACTTGAAGCGTGACGTAAGTTGGGCATGTTACTCCGTCTGTTTTTACGACTAGTCGTCTTGAATTGGTGTGGATGGTGACCTGGGGGTCCTTGTCCCACTGGGGCACTCGTAGGGGCGACAATGGGTGCACCCATTCCCGGCCCAAGCTGGCTTGTAACGCCAAAATGTGGACCATTAAAGTTCTGCGTGCCCTGAGGGTCTATTAGGTTAGTACTACCGGTCTGAGCAGCCCCATGCATTTGCCTATTATTTCTAGAGCTAGCATGCGAATGCGATGCCTTCCTCGCACCATGGCCATTTGGCATAGGACCTAGTTCATTTTGCTGTTGTAACAAAGGCCCATTGTTGTGCTTTGTCGGCCAATGTCTTGCAGCAGCCCTTCTCTGCAGTTCTAACTCCCTCTCTTGCAGCTCCAATTCCCTTCTGCGCAGAACAAGCTCACGTTCGCGTAACAAGTGATCGCTTTCACCATTACTAGTGTCGTGTCCAGAAGTGCTAACCATAGCGCTATTATCAGCGATATGGTTTACACCATCACCAGCACTAGCTGCCTCCTTCTTCTCTTCTTGTGGCTCTTGCGATGGTGACATCCCATATTGAACCCCATACAGGGCAATATCTTCGATATCACGAAGATTGGGAGTTCCAGTTGAGGTGTAGTGTGTCGACTCTGTAGGGGTTGTTTTTCCTTGAGAGTCTTCTGACTGTTGTTGTTGATGCTGCTGCTTTTGTTGCTTTTGTTGGTTTTCTTGCTGTTGCTGTTGCTGTTGTTGATATTGATATTGATATTGTTGCTGCTGTTTTAAGTGCCTTTGGTTACTTGATTCCAAAGCGTTCACCTTGCGCTGCTCATTTAGCAGATCGTTGTTAAGCTTCGTCATTTGCCCTTGTAAATAGGTAATTTCACCCTTATAACTGCGTTCCTGGTCGATCTTTACTTTCAATTGGTCTGAATATTCCTGTTTCGCCGTATTCAAAGCATCCTGGGCAGAGCGAAGCTGAGACTGTAGCATATTATGCTCTTGCTCCAGACCAGCAAGTTTGTTGATTAATTTTGATTGTGCACTCACACGATTGAACCACTGGGATTCTTCATTATTAATCTTTTGGTATTGACACATCATTGAGTACAAAAACTCCAAATATGGAGTCTTAATGCCGTAATCATCAGCAAGCAGGATTGGTTGTAATAACAACATGTCGATATTCAGAGGTGCAGTTTTCTGCAGAAAATGATACGCCAGTTGTGGCATCTCGTTGTTGGTAGTCTTTAACCATTGCTGCAGCAAATCTTTTTCATTATCGAATCCAGCGGAAAGCTTGGCACCCATTGTCTTAGTGACGGTGATAATTTCTGTTACGAGCCCAGATATCAAAGGTTTAGCAAGGATCTGTTCATTCAGTTGCTCGGGTCGCGAATTTTCCAGCAGAATATATAATGGATCAAAGCATATGCGGGGTAGTGCGAGCTTCCACTGCTGCGATAAGAATTCTAGGTATGAGAAGTTGCATACATGCACGTTGTCCTGTGGGAATAACTTGACAAACAACCTCTTGAAGGTTTCCAGAAGTGCGACATTATCAGCAGCGTACTTTGTTGCCCCCTTGACACCAGACTCGCCTAGATACAGGTTGCAGGGGCCTAGCTGATGGGAGGATTGAGCAAAACTAGATGCTGAGGCCTGGCGAAAGTCAAAATCGCACATCACAGAAAATACTTTAAGTTGACCAAATTCGATCGACATCTTCACGAAGGGCTCTAGATGTACAAAGCCAGAGCTCTCCACTAGGATCTTGGTGTTGAGGTTCAACACGGGGTTCAGTTTCGCCGCAAGACTTGACATCTCCTGCAACGACGCCGCACTGAGAATAATCAGATCGAAAACCCTGGCGCCGCCATTGTTCGGACCTCCCTTTTCGACACTACCAAGCATGTCTTCCACGCTCTCGTAGTGTTGCTCGAATCGAAATGTGTCGTTACCATATTGTATTGTCTCTACATGGAATTCTGCTGTTTTCGCGCCACTCAGATGTGTCAGGCTTACACTTTTGGACTGCTGAATTCGCCATGCGTACAATAGCACATTGGTATTGTCTCCGACAGCTAAGACCCTCAGAGAAGACATGTTTCCGCGAATCGAAAGTCCTTTCTTTTGGACTTGGGCTTCTCAGGTCACTTGAGGACTCTTTCTACTTGTATCCCAGATGCGCGGGAAAGAATGGCAAGTTAAGACTTGTTTTCCGAAAACCAACTTTTTCGCTTTTTGAAAATGCAAAAACAGAGAAAACTAGGCAAAAAACACACTCACACAACACACAAAAGGCCGAACTCAGATTCAGAACTGGAGTCGCTGTAAACGAGAAAAGTGACTCGAGAAACCTGAAAAGGCGGTAAAAGTAATGGTTGGATAATTGCAAAGGTTATCGAATGGTAAAACGTGGATTTTTCGAGTAAAGCCCTCAGTAGTTGGGGTACATTTGCCTTGTACTTTCCTCTTGGCTGAACGTATCGGATCCGTAGAGGTGGGAAGCGCTCTATGGTTGTTTCCTACAAGCTACACTAAAAATCTCGCTTTCCATGTTATTTTTAGAGCACTGTTGAAATTCAACAGAGGTTCCGCGGTCCGAGAAGGTCCAAACGCGGAAAACTGCGCAGTATTTCGACAGTAATTGTGCATATTCTCCGCTAGTTCTTCAATTCTAATGTGGGATTTCCGTTTAGCGGAGCACATGTTGTGTACGTGGGCGGAGATAAGATCCGGATTTGTCAGTGACTGCTGTGAACCGTCAATTCCGCCCATAAATTAATGCCACGTGATGGAGGAGTGATTTCCACGGAGATAATACTTGTTACGGCTCTCAGCATGATTCCCGTGAGTTTCGGTCACGTGTTTAACAGTTCCTTAAACACGGCTCTGTTCGTCATAGTGGGATTAAGAGTAGTAGTAACAATCCTGTAGTTCCGCATATTCAACTAAAGTTGTAATTCAAATCCTCCATCCAAGCGCTTTCACTAAGCGGGATATGAAGGTATTTCTTCAAGCGCTAGTGGACGTGCCGTAATGTATTGTGGATTGGCGGTCCAGGTGAAGATCTGAGGATCGAATAATATGTCACAAAAGGACAGCTCTAGGTTATTTCGCTGATCAACCAGAGATAATAAGCTGGAATCCTGATGTATAGACTTCCTGTACAGAGGTCTGTCTCTTGCTCCATATGGGGCTTATAATGGTTATGATCATCGGAGATGATCCTAACAAGTTCTGAAAGTAGTGACAATCAAGTATGAAGGATTTAAAAGATATTTTTCCCTTTTTATGTCTTTTCTTTGCTCCCCTTGATTACCTTTTGACCATACATACGTGTCATCCCCGCATATTTCGAAATTTAGGGACAGATCTTTTCGAAAAGATTTCGCGCGCCAAAGATACTACTGTAAGGATACAGTAATTGGAGGCCTCACTCTCTCAAAATAATTTCATATTCTATCTCTGCGTTCTGAAGGATTGATTTGAAACGATATATGGGTAGTTTATCGGCAAAGACTCGTTTAGTGACATAGCCGCCGAGTTGATTTCTGTAAACAATGAGTGAAGTGGGTGACGATGGATATAAAAGGCAAAAGAGGAATTTGAATTGACTTGAAAGATGTGAAGCAGTGGTTGTGATGGGTTTTTCTTTGTACAATTTGTCAGAACTAGCGAGTTGCTGCTGGATAGTGCCAATTGCATTATACAACGAGTGAGCACATGCTGGAGAACCGCGACATTATGGTACAAAGTGATGTCAGTAAAACATGGACGGTCGATGAAAGATTCTACGGGAAGCCCTAAAAGAGCTCACGAAGAATCGGACTATACGAAAAAATGGTGTGATACCTCAGATGATGAGCATCTGGGATCACCCGATTTATCATACGATCGTTCCTGAGTATTGAGTGAAAAGTTTTACGCTGAATCCAAAATTTGTATAAATACCGACAAACTGTTTAGACATATGGACCACCTATATAGCTGAACTAATCACGGAGAGATATTTATAACCTTCATCTACGAACAACTTCAATCAACCTAATCATGGAAGAATTAAACAAGAACATCAGCAAGCTTTCCATTGCTGATTCAGACTCGCCTCAATAGATCTCGACATATGGAATAAACCGTCGGTATTTATATAAAATATTGAATTGAGTGTAAAAAGTTTTACAGCCTTCTAGAATAATCGTACGAGACGTCGTACGATACATCGGGCCATTTTCTGGTGAGTCACCAGTCAATTCTCAGACCACTTGAGAATATCGTCTGAGACTTCTCTTGACGTAACTGAAAGGTATCCATGTTCTATCGATCATGCCTTACTGACATCACTTTGTACTATTCCGTCGTAGTGCTCATGTAATTCGCACTACACTAATATCCGTGTAGGATTCCGACAACAAGTAACTTGGTTTGCGACTTCCAGTCCATTCCACCTTGGAATCATATTGTCACTTTGTACTATTCTACCACAGTATTCACATAATTCGCACTATAGCAATGTCCGTGAAAGATTCCAACAAATTGCTCCTTTAGGCTGTCGGTAATTAACCATTTTTATTGATTAATATTGTATGAGCTTCTATATTTATACCTCTGCAGCTTCTTAAGTCGTGGAATGATTCCATATATTGAAATCAAGCATCGGTATTGGTATAAATTCTGGGGGCCTTTATTATCACCATATACTATACTGACATTGTGACTGGATCATCTTTCACTGCCACTCGGCGTCATTGGATATCACTCAGCTGTCCTGGCCATAAGAGCTTCGACTGATGCTTGCTTACTTTATTTTTTCTGATAGTAAGTTTGTACTCTGCCGTCACAACTCATAAGTCTTGATTCATATTTTGACCGTACCCTGGCAATTTATATGTCGCAATTGGCACGTAGAGTGAGCTATCACTCATTGATTCTGACATATACGATATTTGGGGAGCTAGATAGTTGTGAAATTATAAAAGTTTCATTGTAACCGAATTATTCGAGGTCTCTTTTGCACCCACTAGCCTAATGCTGTGAATACGATCCAGTCTCGATATCGTCGAAGATGGTTGGTCCTCGGGGCTCCCATCCCAGTTGTTGTCTCGCTTTCTTTCCCGACGAGCGGTTCTCCAAGTTGAGGAAGGGTGCTAGGAAATCCCCGACCATGCTGACCACCTCATCATATGATAGTGATACCAGCGGTAGGTCCGCAGCGTGACCAATGGCGGTTGCTATTTCCCGTGCTGTAACCGTGTTCGAGGACACAGCGTTGAACACATCCCCAGGCTGAGCCTTCTGCGCTGCCAGGAAATATAACTGGGCTGCATCATCAACATAGACCACCGAGGTGTGAGTCTTCCCCTCGTCGATACAAAACACTTTCTTCATGCCAGCGGCAATGTTCATGAAAGCACGAATCCCGCTACCGCCGCGACCGTAAACCCATGGAGCCAGACGGATGGCGCTGACAGTGACGCCCTTGGAGCATTGTTTGAGAGCGTGCTGTTCCCACTTGATGCGGTCAACCAACGGCTTCTCCGACAGCGGTGATGTCTCGTCGGTTTCGTTTCCGTTGGGATCTGCCGCAACGACCAGGGCTCCCGACGTGACCACTAGAGGTTTCCAGGTACCTTTCAGGCCCTCGACTATGGCATCTACGGCACCTGCATCAATGCGCACCGCTTCCTCGTATGGCATCTTACCATAGTTGCCTGCACATGCGTCTGCTAGATGGAAGACGATATCTGCCTTGGAACTCTGCTCCCGTAGAAGAGAGTGAGATTGCAGGTCACCGCGTACTGGTGTAGCACCCAGGGCAGAATCTTTTCGTCGCTTGCCTCGTTCCGTGATAGAGCGTAGACTATGTAGCCTTGTTGGATGGCTTGTTCCACAACGACGGCTCCAATGTAACCTGAAGCCCCGGTAATAAAGATTGTTTGTCCTGTCATTTTGTTTGTTCGCTTTTTGCTGTATTAGGTGTGATAGGCCCCGCTGCTTAGTTTCTTAAGAATATCTGTTCGGTAAATGAGAAAGGATTGAGACGATGTGCTTCGCTGTAGTTTAGAATTATAAAGGCTCCAGAGTTAGAGAATAGTACTCGAATGCGTGCTAATAACCCTAATTTATATGTGGGCCTCGTTAATTGTATCCAACAAATAATGCAAAACTCTGTTGTAAAGCCGGGCCATGCGCCACTGCTAATTGTAATCGCTCTCGCAGCTAGATAACACCATCATAGTTAATTCTGAAGGCAGGTTGCACTCTGATGATACACCGTTGACCTATGCGAACGATGCGAATGTTTATTATTGGTAATTACTGATTTCACACATGCGCAATACGCATCGCCGTTTATTCACGTATTCGTGGCGCAGACCTGAGAGAGTTGGTTTCCCTAGGCATTCAGATATTGGTGCCTCGTGATTGGAACTAGTGCTGCAAGCCCTTAATGCTCCTCCAGTTCATCTCGGTGAGCTTCCTGACTGCATCAACTCTTCGCTGGGTTGTTCAAGCGATATAGAAATTCTTCCACATGTAACCACTTGCTCTGTCTAGTGAAGACTTGATTCGTGCTTCGCATCCCTGACCTGCGCCAGAACTAATGTCGTCACGTATATCTTTGAACTTAATCAGAAAGGTTTCCTTGTGGAGCGGAACTTTTATAACATATCCATATACCTTCAGCAGAGTTATTTCAAAGTTTATTCAAGACTAAGCAGTTGTTGGGACTTCGGTCTGAGTAGAGCAAACAAAAGATAACAAATGGCCAATGGGCGTTTGATTTGTGCCGACAAATTGTTAGTACTACTTGATACTGAAGAATAGCCTTCGGGCACTCTAAATTACATATTAACGAAAAGTTACCAATAGCGTGTAAAATAGTAAAAAAGTATTTCATAAAAAATTCATCTCAACCTATCAGCTTGTTACCTACTGGTTTGCTAGTAGCACAGATCCAGCTTTGCCATCTCGCCTTCTGAACACTTCCTCACTCTTTAAGTTGATAAACTCAAGACGACCTGCTGTTGACGCCAACTCGTAGTTTATGGGTTATGTGACAAGCGGGTATCCCACGCGGCCAAACAAACGCGCGAGAAAAGTTCAAGAGAAGGTCTACTATGAATATCTCGAGAAACATAAAAATAGTGGATTGAGAAAACTTGATCAGCATCCAGAACTTTTCAAAAGACGGCATTTACAGCTCAAAGACTTACCACAGGATGTGCTAGAGCAGATATTCATATTCTCAGGTCGCAACAGCCCACTTCCGCTCCTCAATCAACACTTTTTTCATTGTCTAAAACCCACGCTCTTTTTAATCGAACAATATTTGCGTACAAACTTCGTCTATGATGTTAATGCAGCAATCGAGCAAATTTCAGGATCTTCCTACCGGTCTTGGAGAGTCTTGGCAGATAGCGCTTTCAAATATTCTATATTTCTACGGTACTTGGATGCAACACCTTCGTTTTTAGACTCCGTTGATGAAGTAGCTAGCCTCGAAGACCCAGCTCTCAATCAGCAGCTAAGGCTTGAAAAATATAAGAAAGGAGAATTGCAGGGCCTTGACAACCCAGTATCCACACCTGAAAGAGATCCAACCACAAAGAAACCGCTACGTGATTTCCCTCCAACTATTTATAAATGGCCTACCATTTTCTTTCATAATGATATTTCTGTGGTACCGGTCGTTTACAATCAGCTACTTTTACGTTTGCATTCGATCTATGCAATTCAGCATCCGTCATGGGCCGCAGAGTCAGTAATGCAGTGGTTCTTCATCGAGGCCCCAGATCTCAACCCAAAGCTCAGCATTAATCACCTTTTCTACGCTTTAAACCTGATAATGCACATATCTGTACAAGACACGCGTAGTTTCGCGGAATCTCATCCTTTGGTCGTTTTTATCGATTTTTTGTACATCTCGGTGACCCCACGGCTAGCACATTTACTATTATGCGAGGAACTCGAAGATGCTCATATTATCAGTGCTCGAAAGGCAAAGATAGTAAGCAAATTCGTTAAAAAGTTTTACCGCAATGCATCGAACCTTTTATCAGGGGACAGTCTTTGGGCTAAGCTCAACGAAATTAAAAACCATTTACTCGTTGAAACCGTCACCGAGTATGGTGGTAAGCCCAGCTTCAATGTGGTTAAATAGAAAGCGTTATCTCCCCTCTCATTTACATATTCTAACAAGTTGTATGCCTCGTCAGGACTCCCAAAGTAGCAGCTATCATTGGTAATACTCCGCAAACCAGGGATGGTTCAAGGCCTGCTTAGCGCTCAGTCTTCGATCTGGGTTCACTTGTAGAAGACCATATAGAAGATCGACCAATGCCAAATCCATTTTCTCTAGAGTTTGGCTTTGCAACAGCGCACCTAAATCCTTGGGTAAATGTTGAGGCTGCTGAGCGTTGTATTTGGGCAAATTTGATATTCCAGGCCATGTTCTTTCGGTAGGGGTTCCCATAGTCTCGAAAATAAGCTTCAATTGTTCTTCATCATTAGTTCCGGGAAATAATGGTCTACCTGTAATCATTTCTGCTAGAATACAGCCACAGGACCAAATGTCAATCGACGTGGAGTAAGTGCGGGACCCCATTAATACATCGGGTGCCCTATACCATAGCGTCACAACTTCGCTTGAGAATGTGTTGACTGGAATACCAAATGCCCTGGCCAAGCCAAAATCCCCTAGCTTTAGCTGACCCTTGTTATTGATTAGTAAATTCTGTGGCTTTAAATCACGATGGAGGATACGATTTTCGTGGCAGAATGCTACCCCTTGTAGCAACTGCCATTCGAAATATTTTACCAAGCTTAACTCGAATCCGTAAGGTGTATTACCCACTATGCGCGAGTCCATATACTTTTTCAAATCATTATCCATGAACTCAAATACTAGCGTCAGCTTGTTTTCAGTGTGAATGACATCGTAGAGCCTTACAATGTTTTCGTGCTTCAGCTCTTTCATAAGAGAGATTTCGCGCACCGCTGTAGAAGGAGTTCCTTCTTCGGAGTCAAGTTTGACTTCTTTTAGGGCGACATATACTCCGGTAGTTTTGTTCAGACCCTTGTAGACAGTGGCATATGTACCATTGCCGAGTTTCTCTAGCTGTTTGAATCTGAGTTTGTTAGTTATAGCGAACGTATGAGGAGGGCCATTCAGATTTGATACCTGTAAGAATTTATGATTGTGTGGGCTCCTGAATAGACGCAATGCTCACAATGGGGCGCGCAGATAGGACTGGGAAACCACTTGAGTCAATATCAAATCGAGCATTAGCTGTATGACAATGACAAATGGATTAGAGTGTAGTTAGATGTTTATAGTCATATCCCGCAGGGTTCAGGATGCGGGCTTTTGATGGCTTTTCGTGACAGTTCTTAAATAAAGAAGATGTCAACCACTTGTGGGGATTTACAATTTTCGTGAACTGCACATGCTTTCCACAAACCATTTATAATTACATTGACCGACTGCCCATATTCCCACAGCTCCTAGCCGCTCTTTCAGTTCAGTAGAATTGAATGACATCTGTTGAGGTGTCGAGTCATCGAACAAGCCAAAAGATACTTTGAAAAAAACAGTTCACATACTGAGATGACGATGCCATTTAAAAATGCTTGGAATCCTGACCTGACCTATAATGCTGATTCTTTGCGAAGCCTTTGCTTGACCGATTCCGTTCATCTAGTAACGTACCCAACCTTATTATGTATCAGATATATAGCATTTTTCATCCATAGGAGAGATGATAGATCAGCGTGTATGTCACGTGCCACACTATGGTGAAATTTTAAACTTTGGCGGCGTCTTTAGCGAGATGGTCTTTGCAGAGCAAAGTAGATGTGAATTGAGGTGGTCTGGAGCACGATGTCGGTTGAATTCGGCGCTAAGGAAGCGAGTATACTGGGCAATGACTGGTTTTGCATGTACAAAACCGCGGAGAAAGTCGAATTCGAGAGAAAGCATTTCGAAGTGGCCATGATGAACGTTGTTCGACACCCAAATATAAACTCGACAGTAATTCTGCGAGCTGATGTGCTAAAAGAATGGGAATACGACGTTAAAACTGGTAGAGAACTTAATTTTAGAGAGGAGGTGCATACTGTGGCTGATCCCGAGGCTCAAGTCGTGAACGTGGACGATCTGCTAGCCCGAAAGATCGAGGCCAGCCCACGCTTGGATTTGGCCGTAAAAACGGCCATGGTACGCCGAATAATTCCACGCAATCCCTACAAAGACGCCATAATAAACCAGACCTGCTTGTTGCTTAATTCTAGCACGTCTCCTGGAACATCTCTCATCATTTACACTCCACATCTTGATCAGAAATTGCAGTGTCCTTTTTACATTCCGCATGTAAAGGCCGTGGGGATTTTATTGCACGAAGGGCACCTGTCTGTTCATTACGTACCATTCACAGAGGAAGACATACCCGAACTGCAAGATGAGGGTGAAAGAGCTGTGAGAACTGCTCGTCGGCTACTCCAGACAGCTCAGAAGCACTCTACAGGAGTCATGTTGGGCTACGAGAAAAAAGTTGAACATGATGTGGTCGTGGATAAAGTGTTATTTCAAGATCGATATATTGCACTAAAGAAAAAGTACTCTCGATTTTTGGTAGATAACTGGGCAGAAAGCACGGATCCTAAGAAACACGTTTTTGAAGATATTGCCATCGCAGCATTCTTAATAGAACTTTGGATCAAGATCTACGGGGACGATTTCAGAGACATAATGCAATTTAGGGATTTGGGATGTGGTAATGGCGTTTTATGCTATCTTCTAATTCAAGAGGGTATCGCAGGCATAGGAATTGACGCCCGTCAGCGAAAATCCTGGAAGATTTACCCGAAAGAAGTTCAAACGAAGTTGCAAGAACAGGTTATAATACCGTCCATACTGCTACGACCACATCCTGAGGTCAGGAAAAGGGCACCAGAGCTCGAACACAACGGTAGATACTTCCCCATAAAGATACAAGATAGAATTGCTCCGGCTACCGTTGTTTATTCGAGCGAGGACCTGTTGAAATCCGCCAGCGTCAACGTTACCGAATTTCCCCCAGGAACTTTCATAATTGGGAATCATTCAGACGAACTCACATGTTGGATTCCACTCCTCGGTTATCCATTTGTCGTCATTCCTTGTTGCTCACACGATTTTTCCGGTCAGAGAGCCCGATATGGCGTAAGAAAGAGTTTCATTAAGAATGGAAACAGTACGTACGCCGGATTGGTGGATCGTGTTGAGGCACTTGCCACTCGAGTTGGATGGAAGGTTGAGAAAGAAATGCTGCGGATTCCAAGCACCAGGAATGCTGCAATTGTAGGGACTAGAAACTCTGAACTCGCGCAATGGCCGACCCAAGTGGTTTATGACACTATTTTAGAAGGTGGAGGCGCCAACGGCTGGATTGAGAACACGATGGCATTAACAAAAAAATCCCCTAGAGGCCACTAACTCGACAAGCGATGTCAAACCAAAGCATAGCACACTATACCCTCTATGTATACGTGAGAAGTTTCGGTAGGGACGCTGGGCCAGTCCACCATGTAAATGACGATTATACTCTGTATTTAACAAAAACATTCACGTGATTGGAAAAACGCTTTAAGTCTGACAACTAAGTCATCGTGGATTTTATATAAAGTCCTCCGACGGTTTGCCGCGCAATGATCAGATACCATGTTCATGTTCATTGCATTGGTGCCAGATCTTACGTACCGCGGTTAAGAACTTCCATCAGGCCGCTGCATCTGTTGAACGAGCGACGCTCTTCAAAGTTCACGGAATGGCCCTGGGGCAAACCTTCTTTTAATCATCTTCCTCCCGATGAGCGAAAGGAATTGAATGTCCTAGAACTTCATTTTGCCAAAAAGACTGGAAACATATACACCAGGAAGCAAGGGTTTAGAGTCCTAATAGACAACTCTCTTCGTTGGGTTTCTAATACCAAGCTTACGGCCGTTCATACACTGGAAAAAGAAGCCAAAAACTATGCTTGGCTGAGGATCAGAGAGTACCTCTACATACAACTGCGGAACGTCGGCTTGGAAGAAGAAGCTAAAAAATATCCCATTTCTGTAAGCAATTTCATCCGCCCTTCCAACGCCAATACTTTAGTATGCCAGCTGCTGAACTGTAATACAATCCCCGCTGAAAGTTGGGAAACCATTTTGGACTGCAAGCAGGTAACAGAACAACAAAAATTTAATCACATTATTGGAAGTGTGTACGATACTATCTATGAGCAAGAAATCTTGCCTTTGGTCTCTCCGATTAGGTCCAGCACAAATAGTGCTGAAGACGTTGATATATCAAATCCCGCCGAATGGTTCCCAGAGGCTAGAAAATTAAGAAGACGTATTATAATGCACATTGGCTCTACGAACTCGGGAAAAACCTATCGCGCGCTACAGAGACTTAAAAAATGTGATCGAGGCTACTACGCCGGTCCTTTAAGACTGCTCGCTAGAGAAGTTTACGAACGGTTCAAAACGGAGAACATACGATGCAATTTGCTCACTGGCGAAGAGGTTATAGAAGAAATGGATGAAATGGGAAATCCAGCAGGACTAACCTCTGGCACGGTGGAAATGGTGCCACTGTCGCAAAAATTCGATGTTGTGGTTCTTGATGAGATTCAAATGATGGGCGACTCAGATAGAGGTTGGGCTTGGACAAATGCTTTGATGGGATCCGTAGCGCGTGAGGTCCATTTATGTGGAGAGAAGAGTGCTCTTCCTTTGGTGGAGAAGATCGTCAAGATGACGGGAGACGAATTGGTAGTGAATGAGTACGAAAGATTGGGTGAGCTCAGAATAGAAGAGAATTCGCTGAAAGACGGTCTAAAGGGTTTACGGAAAGGTGATTGTGTTGTTGCATTTTCTAAGAAGAAGATTTTGGATCTTAAATTAAAAATTGAGAAGCTCACAAATTTAAAAGTGGCCGTCATATATGGTTCTCTCCCCCCGGAGACAAGAATTCAGCAGGCCACTATGTTCAATAGTGGTGAATACGATGTTCTTGTGGCGTCTGATGCTGTTGGGATGGGTCTTAATCTCTCGATCGAAAGGGTCATCTTCACTACTCATATGAAATTCAACGGACAAGAGATGGTTGAGCTCACATCTTCAAATATCAAACAAATTGGGGGTCGTGCTGGCAGATACAAGGTAGCTAACGCGGTCACAAGTGGTTTTGAAGAGGGTAAGAAAGCCTCTATTGGCTATGTGACTGGAGTAGATCCTCAAGTCTTAGCCGCTGTGACAGTTGGAATGACTTCTCCTGTCGAATATTTACGATCGGCTATCATTTGGCCTACCGACGAAATCTGCGGGAAGTTAATGAGTCACCTCCCCACGGGGGCCCGTGTTTCCACTTTGCTGCAAACTTTGGCTACAGAAGTGGAGAAACGATCTGAAAAACTGTTTACGTTGAGTGATCTTAAAAATAGGCTTAACAATATCGAGATGTTCGAGCATATGAATGGGATTCCCTTCTTTGAGAAAATGCGGCTCAGCAATGCACCGGTGAAGGATTTCCCTCTGGTTAAAAAAGCATTTGTGCACTTCTGCACAACGATAGAACAGAGGCAAACTAGGTCACTATCTAGTTATCCGTTCTCATTTGACATACTCGATCCAAAATACATCAACAATGATAAGTACTCGTTGGAACACTATGAGTCATTGCATAACATTATTATGTTGTACTTTTGGCTCAGCAACCGGTATCCCAGCTATTTTATCGACCAGCAAAGTGCTTGGGAGCTAAAAAATATCTGCGAGATGATCATCTTTGAGAAACTTGATAGATTGAAAAAAAACCCTTATATTCGAAATGGACCAGTGGGTAAATTTAGAGCCTTACCAAGCAAATCTTCCTTTATGAACAGAAATAGAGCTATTTGATTGTGTTGAGAAGGTATAATGGTAATGGGCTGGAGCTTGAAGAGGCAAAGAAATCGACCAACTGTCTAAAATGTTACATAAAATGTGGCACGTTAGAACAAGACATGGTGGGCAACAAAAATAAAGATCATATTCTGACTGTTCAGTGAGGTCCACTTCTTACTTTGATTGCCTAGGCTCTGCATCAGGCTAGTTTCCTGTTCAGACTATCCTCCAACTTCCACTCTTGATCTTAGATCACCCTGTACGTGTATGTCGTTGATCGTATAATGACAAGTCATCGTAAATGGAAAAAAAAGCCGAACGCTTTATATCCAAAGATCTCAACTGTTTAATACCTTTTTAAACAACGCTAAGACATCAAGTCAATTGAGTGCACCGAGCCCATTTAGTCGTCCCATAGTTAGGAATAATTGTCAATTACCATGTCTGAGAAAGTGTATATCGTGGCGGCAGCTAGAACACCAATTGGGTGTTTCCAGGGAAGCCTAGCATCGAAAAGTGCCGTGGAGCTTGGATCCACCGCTGTCGCCGGCGCTTTAGCACAAGTTCCCAATCTGAAAGCATCTGACATCGAAGAAATATTCTTCGGTAACGTCTTGAGCAGTAACGTTGGTCAGGCCCCTGCCAGACAAGTGGCGCTTTCTGCTGGACTAAGCAAAAGTATTGTAGCCACAACCGTTAACAAAGTGTGCGCCTCGGGCATGAAGGCTATCATATGTGGTGCCCAGACCATCATGTGTGGCAATGCAGACATTGTTGTTGCTGGCGGTGCCGAGTCGATGACCAACACTCCTTACTACATGCCAGCGGCTCGTTCTGGCGCCAAGTTCGGCAGCACGACCTTGGTAGATGGAATTCAAAGAGACGGGCTAAATGATGCTTACGATAACTTGGCAATGGGTGTACATGCTGAGAAATGCGCACGTGACCACCAGATCACCCGTGAACAGCAAGATGACTACGCCATTGCATCATACCAAAAGGCACAAAAAGCTCAAGCAGAGGGTAAATTTGAGCGTGAAATTATTCCAGTAACAATCAAAGGTTACAGAGGCAAGCCGGATACTCAGGTTATGAAAGATGAGGAACCGGTTAAGTTGAACGTGGAAAAGCTCAGATCCGCTAGAACCGTTTTCCAGAAAGAAAATGGTACCGTCACTGCCCCCAATGCGTCACCTATTAACGATGGTGGTGCTGCTGTGATTTTGGTCTCTGAACGCAAGGTAAAGGAATTGGGACTTAAGCCAATTGCAGTAATCAAAGGCTGGGGTGAAGCTGCACACGAGCCTTGTGATTTTACTTGGGCTCCAACCCTAGCGATTCCTAAAGCTTTGAAGCACTCCGGTGTCCAATTGGACCAAGTCGATTTTTTCGAATTTAACGAAGCCTTCGCCGTCGTAGGTCTAGCCAACCCAAAGATTCTCGGTATCCCACAAGAGAAAGTGAATGTCTATGGTGGTGCAGTTGCTATTGGCCACCCACTTGGATGTTCTGGTGCTAGAATCGTGGTCACCTTAATTTCCGTTCTGACTCAAGAGCATGGGAAGATCGGTGCCGCCGGTATCTGTAACGGCGGTGGCGGAGCTTCTTCCATTGTCATCGAAAGGATTTGAGGTCGCCAAAAAAGGAGGCCAAGAGTACCACTATTAACCGGTCCTCAGGACGGATATCATCGCTATTAAATGTATATCAATTTAAGCTACAGCTCTTCCCGAAGTTCTAATGATCGGCGAACTCTTCTTCTTACATCGTCAACTACTACAAATATGCCTCTCAAGACTAACACAAAGCAGTGTTGGCGGGCCATGCTCTGTTATATACTTGCAATAGTCTTGGGCATCACAGTGTAGCATCTTTCCAGAAATTTCACGTGATGTAGAGCAAATCTCATTCTACCTTCCACCTAGTAAAGATGTCAAGGGTATTTATTATATTATAGACAGCAGTCAATGCTCCTTTGGACAAAAAACGGACTGCATACCTCAATGGATCATTCAATTGGTGGAAAGCTATCACTGAAAGTATTTGAGTTCAAGTTGGTACCACCAAATCAGTAGACATTAAATTACAGCATACTGCGCATACCAGAATGACAATAGGAGAAACTAGACCAAAGGTGATTGTTCTGGCTGGGACAGCCGGAACCGGGAAATCGACGATCGCAGCAAAGTTGACAGGTCTTTACCAGGCTTCATACCCTGGTTTGAGCTTTTTAGAGGGAGATACAATTCATCCGCCCAAGAATGTTGCAAAAATGAGCCATGGCATTCCCTTAACTGATGATGATAGATGGGGTTGGCTGCTGAAAGTTGGTGAGATGTCTACAGAATCTGCCCAGACAAATTCTGGACTATCGATCGTAACTTGCTCGAGTCTCAAGAAAAAATACCGGGATCACATTCGGAGCCATAGTCCAGGAACCGATTTTTATTTCCTCTTTCTCTATGCCGATAGACTGCTGATCTTGGATCGGATGACAAAAAGGGAGGGTCATTTCATGAAGGCTAACATGATCAATTCACAGTTCAGCGATCTAGAGCTTCCGGATGACAAGGAAAAGCTAACATCGAAGGTTGATGTAGACGGGAAATCCATCGAACAAGTGGTGCAAGAGTGCCATGCAGACTTAGAGGCATTTGTATCCAAATGAAGTCCAGTAGGACTTACTGAATTTTTCCAAATGCGCAATTCTTTACGACTTAGATGATAGAACCTTTTAGAGGTCTCATTCCAACAAGGATTTGACATTAATTACTTGCATTACACTACATTATGCTCGAATTATAAAACCGGCGAGCTGAATCCGTAATTCTATCATTGAATGGCTACATTTTGAATCTTCCTCGGATTTATATATACATGCTCGTTAAATCGTATTTCTCGTTAAATAATCGTTCCTTCGTAGCGTCGCCCCTCAGAGCTGACGGTCAACAGTATCGTGGGAGCCACCTACTATGCGATGAATAGTTGGTCATCACTGATATATTCTTGGTCAGTAAATTCAATTTGAATTCGGCGGGAAAGGCAGAGGTTTGTTGACCAGACTCTGGTTGTTCTGAGGTGGCTTCAACGTCGGTAAATCCAATCGAGGCGATGCTGTCAACGGCGTATGGCTTGCGACAGTATTCGTCTTCGCTGGTGAGTTCGGTGTCATTCCCATCTTGGGAATCTGAGCGATCGCATTCTTCGTCGGAGTGGTAGCTATGGAGCATTTGCTTGATACTGAGTCCTCGGTGGTTAATAAGAAATCTGTGTTTTTCGGGATCACTAAGTTGCGCAACTTGAGACAATGGTCCAGATGCTGTAAAAGACGTACACTCAGCAACGCGGTCCATGATATCGTCCAAACTAGCTCTTACAGTGGGATTCAGTTGCAAGACGTCCTTCAATATCGCAAAGAGTTGTTGTGATATTGGCAATATTTTCAGTAAGACTTTTTGGTCCTTGACGTAATAACTGAAAGTGGTGTCCTCGAGCTGATGTGCCTTTAGCCATGGGTTACGAATACACGTCAAATTTATCAGAATAATACCCAGGGACCAGAGGTCGCCCGCCCAAGTAGGGAAAAGTGATGGTGTCGAATCTGCATTATTTTGGTCGTTGTCTTGCACCGAGGAAGGACAGGATATCCTCTCGGGAGCCATGTAATAGCTCGACCCTAGACACACATTCGCAGGGAGCTCTTCGGCCTCAGTGCTAAGCCCGAAATCGCAGACACACACGTTGTCGTGTTCGTCCAGCAGGATATTTTCAGGCTTTATGTCACAATGGTAAATTCCTCGCGCGTGGCAGTGCTGAATGGCAGAGCACAGTTGCAGAAAAACCTGCTTGATCAGAAGACCGTTGTGGGCAAAATGTTGGTGGTCCACAATAGAGGAGAAGAGGTCACGTGAGCAATAGTCGAG
The DNA here is from genome assembly GCA_030562185.1 of Lachancea sp. yHQL494. Lineage (NCBI taxonomy): Eukaryota > Fungi > Ascomycota > Saccharomycetes > Saccharomycetales > Saccharomycetaceae > Lachancea > Lachancea sp. yHQL494. Next base: position 234,254 of record JAJMGS010000033.1, on the reverse strand, counting down.
GACCATGAACGTTGCGAGAGGCGACTCAAGCACCTGATGAACTGTGATAACATTGGGGTGTGCGTGGATGCGCAAGTGCAGTGCGATTTCGCGAAAATGGGGTGCTCTTTCGAGCTCGGTTTCGCTCAGAGTGCGGACGGAGTCTAGGGCGACCGATGGAAGGTACAAGCGGTTTTGGAACGACTTGAAGTAGTAGTAAAGCTGGGTTTGAAGCATTGTTGAGCGTTTGATCTCCGGCGTGGCTCCCTCAACGGTAGGAAGGCTACCATTGCGGTCTTCGTCGAGCCCACCTTTAACCACAGCTTTGATAGCATATTCGTTCTCAGTGATCATGTCCACCGCATGGAACACCAATCCGTACGCACCCGAACCAATTTGACGGGTGAGCTTGAAGTTGTTGATTTGACAGTTCGTGAGCATGGTAATATCACGGCTATGTGTCCGAAATTGAGAACACTTTCTGAAATTTTCTAAACTGTATTTTTTCTATATTGAGAGACCCATTTTTCCACAACTCATCATATGCAGTGCCTTCTTGAATATATACAGGAAAACAGCTCGGTATAATACACACCACAAACTCTTCCCTATATCACCACACTAACCACACGCACACGCACACATGCAGATCATCATCAACTAGCTAATACAACCAAATTTGCTTGCTCAAAATGATGGCATGGGCCCAGAAATCCAAAAAAAAAAATTCAACAAAAGACCATAACCACCTATCTAACAATTGCCATCTACAAAGTTGAAAAATGTGCTGACAATCCCATCCACCATTCCACTATGACGACCAAGATCTGGGGGTTCTAGGGTGCTCGAAGTATCAGTAGATTGAGCAGAAGCGCAAAAAATGAAAAGAAAAAGTCACAACAGTGCTACGCTAGACACGAAAGGGCGTCACGGTTATAGCTGCACACCATTTAGTTGAGAATTATGAGCTGGTCGCGCTGGCTCGATCACTCCATTTTTTTCTCTCACTGTGTGTGTGTGTCTTTTTTTTTTTTTCAATATCGTCGTCACGATGCCGGGCTTCTTGCAGATTAGTCGATGCGAAGTCGGTGTGAACGAAGACTAAGATATCAGCAGACGTTCAAAAGACCGAGATTGAGATGAGAGGCTGCACATGATGAGGTGGTGACTGGCGTTATTGCTAGACGAGAATGCTACCTAATATGATATGCGAGTACTTCTTCGGTGCCGTGGGAGCACTGGGAGTAGTGACAGTAGTCAGCTGATGGCTAGTGGTTTAGAAAGCCCGAAGGACACCAACGAAAATGGAGATTGGCTTGGTAGGTCGAGAGTTGAATCCTACACGTGACTAATTTTTAGGGTTGAGAGGTGATTGGAGCTGTATTTCGTACTGTGAGTGGCCAATTAGTTCAAGAAGCAAGGTTACCGCACGTGGAGTGCTGCTGGTGTGATAAGGGGGGTTTTATCAGACATCTTGCTCATTTAAGTTGCAATGTATGGGTCACGTGTAATGATTATAGCTACCGACACCATGAGAAGGACTAACAATGTAATCGAGTTATAAGTGTTCCTGGAAGTAGTTCGACGCGATGCAAACTGCTGCTGAACTTTGGAAGCCACTATAGGGTGCGCTTCACACCTCTGCTTGACTTCCTCCTGTTACTATTATTTCTGGTATCTTTCGACCTATTTCAAGTCTATATATCACTTATCACTACACATCAAATCTGCTAAAGTCCGAAGTTGCGAACACCTCCCAGGGTCTCAAAGTAATCACCAATATAGTTCTTTGGCGTGAACTTGTTTACTTGATACAAAGTGTCCCAGTTGGCAATGATGTCTTCGACAAATGGAAGCCCAGCACGGTACAAGTTCGTGAAGGCACTTGAACCACCGCCTTGGCTAGTGTTGTAAAAGAATTCGGTAGCAGTGTACCCTTCAGGAGCTCTGTCAAAGTCAGATATACTGCGCATGATAACGATTCGCGAATAGTCGACAAGTCCGTGCTTGGCAGCACGCAAGAAGGCCTCCAAGGAAGCATTGTCTTCCTGTTGCGTGGAGCAGTAGGTAGCCGAACTGTTGGAGACGGTGGTCACAAAGTCGCTGAAGGCCTTCTCCAAGATGGCACCGGACCAGTACACATCGGAAGTGGCCGTGTCACAGGCTACAAGCTTAGGAGCACGGTAAGCGGCTTGAGAAGAGTTGTATTTTTGACGGAATGCAACGTTCGCAACCGTGCCGTTGTTCAAAGTCACATTGGACGCTACTTGCATGGCTCTGTCTCTCAAAACTCCGTTAAGCTCGAAAATTTCGGTGCCGTAGATGGTGGCTGGGTATACGTTGGTCTCGTCGGTATTGAAGTTGACGTAACCGTAAGACCAGTTGGCTGGAATCTCACGGGAATCTATTTCGTATTGCAACCCGACTTGCACTCCGTATTTGGGGTAGGTGACGGAACCGATGGTCGTCAAATCGGGACTACCACCAGCAATACCAGAGACTATGAAGTACGTATCAGTCAAATCGAAAAGTGGAGACAAAGACAACGCAGTGATAGTGCTGGCGGCATTGATCTCACCTTCGCCGGTCGTCACCGACATTATGGAATAGTTGGCATCAGAGTGCACAAAAGGGTATTCGGGCGACAACATGGGGACCGAGATGTTGTATTTTAGATTTAGATTTTGTACCCAGGCAGCTTCCTCCATCGAGAACATGTTGATGATTAACACCTTGGGCTTGAACAAAGCACCGAATCTACCCTGGGTCACAGTTAGCACAGAATCAGTGGTCGACGCTGCATCTGAAATAGTAGCAGTTTGTGTGTAATTGCTGGCGGTAGAAACCGATGCATTTGTGTCTCTGCGCAGCACTGGATTGGCTGACACTAGAGTAGAAGTGGCCCATAGGGCGCTGAAAATGGCATTGAACTTCATGTGGAGCGGAGAGGCTGGGAGAAGAGTTTGCTGCTTAGCTCAGAGGTAGACCAAAGCTTCTCAGGTCCACTATGTCTCTGATTCGACTTCATGTCTACTTATAGTCTTTAGCGCGCACTGTCATTGACGCTTTTTCCCCTTCGGTGCATAGATAAACATTCGAGATGAAAGACCGTCCCGATCGGAATAGGCGGAGGAAAAAAAATCCTTTAAAGAGGACCGACAGGTACTCTTGCGTATTACCTCATTTGGAAAAATTGCAGACAGGGTTTCCACGGTGAACAATCGAGACGATACGGGATGGAAAAGAATTATTGGTAATAATAATAAACACATGAACCGTTGGCTATGACGGAGTTAAGTCTGGTCGCTTACGCTATCTTGCTTCAATTTTCGGTAGATTCCGTTTTTTCTCTGCGAGTGCTATGCCACTACAACTGAGCTACTAGTGCACCAAGTTTCTTATCGAAAAGCTCACATTTGATAGGCATTTCCGGTTCGTAAAACGGATTCTTCATGACGTAGTCGGCGTACAAACAGTACGCCTTGCGCAGCAAGTTTTCAGCTATGGATACTGCCATACCATTCGTAGTGTTTTGCGTGCTCACAGCCACAAACTTGACTCCTGTAAGCGATTGGTACAGAAACAAAGAATTGTGATCGGTGGTCACGTGCTTCAGGCCTTTTGAGTTCCAGCTGGTGAAAGAATCGTTAAAGAAGTCGGGACCCATAAAACTGCCGAGATCGGTAGCGTTAGCCGCCGAAGACCCCAAGCTTCCGACGTAAGGAATGGTCTGCGCGACATTGCTGACATCCGAGCCAGTTTTTGCGACGCTTTTCCCTGCGATCTGCAGGGCTTTAGGTGTGATTTGACTTGCAATTGCCACGACTCCTTGTAGCGTTCCTGCTAGGATTAGATACTCGTTACTGGACAATTTTGCCGCAGAAGATAGAAAGTCGCGTTGATAGACCAGCCCACCCGATTTGTTGATCACCAGGATCGATTGGATTGCCATGTTTGGCTCTTAGTAAAATGTATGATGAACGTCTTTCAAACTACTTAATTTAAAACTTATTTATTTTCTAGTTAGCATGTTATATAGACTGAAATGGTGCCAGGCAAGAGAAAAAAGTGCCACAGCCTTGAGACAGGGCTTGTTTTATCGGTACCTAATCATGTCTAATGTAATTCTCACGGCCGACATTACCCAGGGACCATTTGCGATTCCAGCGAATGCCGCTCAAAATGAGCGAATGCGTCTCATGAACGAGGCGCTAAGCAACGTAGTATGGTCATCGCGCAACGTTAGCGATCAAAAGCTCGTGAAGGTCCAAAGTGTACTGCTATTTCAAGTCTGCATGGTAGAAAATATCGGAAAATCCAAGTTGAGTCAACTGGACGATATTAAGATGCGCATCGATCCCAGAACCCAGCGCATTGATCGTGTCAGCACGTCTAAAACCGGACCAGGAATAGGCAACAGTGGAAATGAAGGCTCGAACCGGCAACTGATTACAGCGGTAGATATAGAAACAGATACTCCAACGGGTATAATGCCCCAGTTGCCTGACAAATCCATTTTTAAACTGACGCTACAGGACAAATCAGGAGCGATGTATTTTGCCATAAACCTTTCACCATTGAATTTTCTTAAAAATGATGGAACTTCCTGCATTCTGGGGTCCAAACTTGTCGTTTTACCCGGTGCCATTTTCAACCGCGGTATGTTCTTGCTGCGAGACAGCACTGTCATTTTCATGGGCGGGATGATTCAGTCATGGAATCGTGGACGCGATCACAAGCTATGCGAATACTTAGAATCACACTTGGAGGTACCGGCTAATACAACCACCCGGAAACGTAAAACTCCGTCTGGTTGAGAGCTACTGTAGAATGTTGAACATCTCCAGTGAGCTTGAAATTAAAGGGCCAAACTTCCTACGAGAAAGATTCAAAGATTGAGCATCCTAACTACCTACTGAAATACTATGAATGACGGCCCTAATCTTCTGCTCTGTACTACTTCAGCAACAGGTCCCATAGCGCATCGCAATTGCTGAAGTCATGATGCACAATTGACACCAGGTAATAGTCACGGTGAATTTGTCTCAAAAGCGAGTTGGTCGCAGATCCTCGGGGAAACAGCTTGCTCCACTCGAGCCATATGCTGAAAGCCTCATCTCTCCAGGCTTTGAATGATTCTTCTTCAACTATAGTAGTTTGCAAAATTTCAGAATTTGGAAATACACCCCACGTTACAACACTTGAGCAATTACCTTCCAAACTTGTGTAGAAGGCATTGTCAGAATCGCCCACATAAAAACTCACATTTGGCGATAATGGTTCTAGCTTTGGTTTCAATTCACTTTCCCACTTTTGCTTATGCACGAACATTTCCACGAATGACTTTTGATAAACGTAACCTCCTCGAGGACCCCAGCCAAAGATCTTGTCTGTACTAGGTGTCGAATTAGTGGCTGGTTGAGAAGCTAATGTAAGAAATCCACTTTCGTTAAGCTGAATCAATTCTTCCTGAATTAATGCAGTCTCTGAGGATATCCCTAGGTCAGACCAAGGCAGTGCATCCAAAGCGCCTTCCAGATACCTTATAAATAATAGTTTGATATCATTGACATTCTGCGGTTGTCCCCAAATTTTATACGCTTTCTGGTGACTTACTTTAAGTGACGGACCGTAGCCGTCAATCTCCCCGAAAGCCGGGGAACGAGAGTCACCAAATCTACCGTTGGTAAATTCATCCCATGTGGCATCTTTACCAAGGCTACCGGAACCTTGGGAAATAGATATAACGACTTTCCTAGATGGCGCTCCAGACGGGTCTCTCCCGTTTATGACATTTTTATCAGCATCGTCAATCAGTACACGATTGGAAGTCTCGTCAGGTTTGTGAGTGGATGACTGTCTCCTCCTTTTCTTCATATTTTCGTTTTCAGCCAATTCAGCATCCTCCAGAGCTATCTCCCCCATACCGTCAATCAGATCTTCGTCTTTATCCTCCTCTAATATCTTCGAGAGACACTTGGAATTGGTAACAATTTGCGCCACGGCTTTCTCCAAGTTTAAAGTATAAAAGTGAAAGCCCTTTATCCTCCCATTTGTTCTCTGGAATATGGTCTCTACAATCTCTAACAGTATCTCCACACCTATAGAGCGAACTTTGTTATCATCGGCACGACAATCTGGAGGGAACCTTTCGAGGATAGACTGAGGAATTGAAGCACGCGATAGCTTGGAAGCTCTGTTAAACAACAGATAAGAGTTGATTGGCATAAGGCCCGGAAATAAAGGCAGTTCAGGGGACACCTGTTCTCTGAATAATTTCTCAAAGGCCAAGAACTTTTCAACGTCGTAAAATAGCTGTGTTATGACAAAGTCAGCACCAGCATCGACCTTTTCCTTCAAAAAGGGTAAATCTCTAAGTGGGCTGTGATCCATCACATCAGCCTCACCTTCACAATGACCCTCTGGATACGCTGCAACCCCGATACAGAAGTCATCCTTGTACTCTTTCTTAATGTAGCGAACAAGGTCGACCGCGTGCTGAAATTCTGAAGAGCTGGCATCTGCGTCCCAGTCTTCATCAACGGGAGAATCTCCTCTCAGTGCTAAAATATTGCGGATGTCAGCTTTGTGAGCTTCTTTTAGCGCTTGATCGATAACTTCCCTGCTAGTGTTGGTGCAGGTTAGATGCATGCAAACGGGTATATTAAGTTCTCTTTGAGCCAAGCTTGCCAACTCTAGTGTCTTACGGGATGTAGTCCCTCCGGCACCCCAAGTGACCGTCAAGAACAAAGGGTTCAATGCTGTCATACGCCCCATTCGTGCCATAAGGTTTTGCTTTCCCTGCTGAGTCTTTGGCGGGAAAAACTCCAGCGAAATGAATGGCCCAGAAGACGACTCATATCTTTCTTTTATTGTGGACATCGTGTGAGTATCGAACAAAAACTTTCTACTTGTCTTTGAACGGTTTCTGAGATTGTAAAGTTACTTTGACTTATTGTAGGATCTGGTTGAACTTTTAAATTATTGAATTTTTGCATGTTTGACCTTTTTTTAGACCAAGTGCATGAAGTTTACCGCGAAAGGGTTAAACAGCTGCTTTGAGGCATGTCTCTGTTCATTGGAGATGAATCAGACGACGAAGATCTAGTTGTGGAGCTGTCAAAACAAGGACATGGCCCTCAATACCAGGATCCAGATACAAACACCTACCACAATCAAGAGGACACGTTATATCCTTTAATTTTGAACAATGATCAGGTTGATATGAAACCAAACATTGAGGAGATCCGGCCAGTTGATTTACAACTTTCGCTGCCACTGTTTTTTCAGCAACAGATTGTTGAGGATTTGCTAGTTTCAGAGGACAGTTTATTAATTTTGGGGAAAGGCCTGGGTCTTGAGCCGATTGTGGCAAACTTACTTCATATTCTGGCCACTCCTACAGTAATTGATGGTCAGGACAAGCGGTCCTTAGTGATAATTTTAAATGCTGGCGACGAAGACAACGACAAGATCCAAGAAGAGCTTTTAGAATTATCATGGTCTATTGAAGATAATCAACTACATAATAAGACAGGAGCTGGGCCTGAAGGAGCAGCTTGCAGTAATGAAGAATTAAGAAGTGGCCAACGACCGTTTAGTGTCGTTGCAGCGGACACACTCACTGTGGATCGTAGACGGCATCTCTACTTACGTGGCGGAATTGTATCCGTCACATCCCGGATTTTGATCGTCGATCTCTTATCTGGTATTATCCACCCCAACAATATAACAGGGCTCATTATTCTGCATGCCGAGTCTCTTAATAACTACTCAAACGAGTCATTCATTACTGACATGTACCGCGCGACCAATAAATGGGGCTTCATAAAAGCTCTCTCAGATCAGCCAGAAGCATTCATGACTGAGTTCTCACCCCTCCGACGTAAGCTTCGAGATTTGCACCTGAAAAGGACACTTTTATGGCCTCGATTCCATGTTGACATATCTTCAAGCTTAAACCTGCGAGATGGAAATCAAGTCATTGAGGTAAAGGTCTCTTTGACCAATTCGATGTCTCAAATTCAGTTCGGACTATGTGAATGCCTCAAGAAGTGCATCGAAGAGCTCAATAGGAAGAATCCAACTTTGGCATTGGAGTCATGGAATGCTGACAATTGCTTACATCCTAACTTTCTTAAATCAATACACACAGTCTTATCACCCAACTGGCACCGCATTTCTTTCGAGTCGAAGCAGCTCGTGAAAGATATTGGAACCTTGAAAAAGCTATTACATGGATTGATAAGCCACGACGCTGTTGACTTTTATGAAATAATCCAACTGATTCTAGATGCGAACAAACCTTCGGTCACAAGAAAGTACTCTGAGTCGCCCTGGTTGATGGCAGAAGAGTCTCAAGCGGTCCTGTCTTATGCTAAGAAGCGTATATTTACGGACGGGAATTACGAACTGGAAGAATTACCCAAGTGGGAACAATTGACTGCCATCCTGGACGATATCGCAGTCGAACAGGCCCACTCCACTGTTGATAGTGGCCCCACTTTGATTATATGCTGCGAGGATCGCACTTGTCGTCAATTGCAAAAAGTAGTTGGGTACTCTAACCGACAGGAAGGTGCGCGCAAGTATTTGCTACGAAAATTGAGAGCATATATGGATAGGAGGGATATTTTGAAAAGGGCTGCCAAAGATGTAAGCGAGTACTCTCAAACGGAGGGCGGCACTGGTGAGCTAACTGTTTCGAAGACATTTGCTAAAGAAGAAATAAACTCTAAGCGTCGAAGAACGAGAGGAGCAGCGGCAGTAGCGGCTGTTACACGACTAAAAACTGCCACAGCAAATGGAGGGGACGATATCGACAGTATGATGTCTGCTGATGACATCGAAGGGCATCTAAATCAAATTATGGACGGTACCGACGATTACGTGCTGCAAAATGAAGATGTCGGCGGTATTATAGAGGACGAAATTAATGGACACGATGACATAGCAATAAATGATACCAAGGGAATCGGTATTTCGCAGTTTAAGCCCATGATCAAGAGTGAAGACATTTGGGCAAAAAATGAATCCTTTTTTGAATATGTCGATAGAAGTGATCAGATTGTCATTGAACAGTTCTACAACCAAACCAATGACCTACTTCTACAGGAAATTATGCCATCCAATATTATTATGTATGAGCCGGATTTATCGTTCATTAGGAGGGTAGAAATGTTCAAGGCGCTGCATAAAGAACTACCACTGAAAATCTATTTCATGTACTATGGCGATAGTGTTGAGGAACAAAGCCATTTGACAGCAATCAAGAAAGAGAAGGACGCATTCACAAAAATGATTAGAGAACATACAAATCTGGCTCAACATTTTGAAGCTGACGAGGATCTCTCAAGGTACAAAAACTTGACCCAGCGCAAGCTTCAACTATCTCAAAGCTTAAAAAGCTCGAGAAAGGCGGGTGGGCAAAATTCTCTTGAAGCTTTAACCAGTGATATCGTCGTTGTTGACATGCGAGAATTTCGCGCTCCTTTGCCGGGATTACTCTATCGTTATGGCGTCAGAGTTATTCCATGTATGTTAACAGTGGGTGATTACATTCTTTCCCCACAAATTTGTTTGGAAAGAAAATCTATTCCCGATTTAATCGGCAGTTTCAAAAACGGACGGTTATTCGAGCAATGTAAGAAAATGACGAAGTATTACGAATACCCCACTCTCCTCATTGAATTTGATGATATCGACTCTTTCTCTTTAGAACCATTTAGCGAAAGAAGGTATGGGTTGAACTCTTCCACATCCCATCCAATTGGTGGTAAACTAATGCAGGATGAGATTCAAATGGAGCTGGCACAGCTTGTCTTGAAATTTCCATCACTCAGAGTTTTATGGTCTTCGTCGCCATTACAAACTGTAAACATTATTTTGGATCTGAAAACAGGTCGAGAACAGCCCGATCCTACAACTTGTGTTAGCATAGGACTGAACACAAAGACAAGCAAGATCAAGAACAAGACAGATTCTGATCGTAAAATGAAAGATCTTCTTGGAATACCGGGGTTCTCAAATGTCGATTATTACAATCTCACTAAGCGCGTGAAGAACTTTGAAAGTCTGAGAAAGCTAGATAAAGGACAGCTCGCTAATATTGTGAATGATGGCGATCTGGCAGATCGTATCCTGAACTACATTTCTATGGAAAACGAAGAGCAGTCTGACAACTCCTAGGGAAATGACCTGCAATTCGGCATCAAAATTTTATTACGTTGCATTACAATAGTCGTACTACGTCCATTGTATCAATCGAATAAGCTCTCCACTAGTCTTCTTCACTGCTAGCAAGATCTGCCTTGATGCCAAATACCACAGCATCACTTTCGCTGTCAGTAATTAACCGACTTCTCAGGCGTTGCAACTCACGCATTTCTCTCGCGACCATAAAATCGGCCAACGGATTGGTAAGTAGGGTAAAAGATCCCTGTTCAGATGGGAAGAGATTGGGAACTCCGTTCAAACTCTCGACAGCCTCTTGATATTTTGCTTGATCTCCGACGTCACGTTCATCTGATATATCCAGAGCTTGCTCGATCAAAAGATTGACCAATTGGAGACATTTAGCACTTATTGAATTGAAGAGGTGTTTGAGGTGCTTCAAATTATTATTCGTGTGAATGCCCAAATTTGATAAGGCCTCACTAAGCCGACGTAAGCTTGACCCTAAATTTTCCTCCGATGTCAACCAGAGTAAAGGAAGATTTGGAGCTCCCTTTGATAGGCTGTCTCTACGATAAATTCGCGCTAATGATACCAAGGCGGTCACGCTCTGTGATATAACTGGGCCGACGTCTTCGACTAGTGTTGGAGACATGTTTAGTTGCTGAAATGGAATAGTTGATACGAGAGAGGCGAAAGTATCGTGAATAAGAGCAAAGCGCTGGGGTTTTGAGGACACATTAAATTCGTAAAGCGATATTAATTTCCGACATATTTCGACTTCTTGCGATTGAGACTCCGACTCAAATTGTTGTAGAAAGATAGCCCTGAATAAGAGCCTATTAGGGTAGCCTAACGACAGAAGTTTTGCTAGTACATCGACTCCAAAAGTTTGGTAATTGCTCAATTTGACAGAAAACTCCGAAAACAGTAAGGATTCTGAGCCATTTTTCTCGTCCCTTCCTTCTGCAAAGCTTAAGATCAAGAACATCAAAAGACAAGCAGTAACATGGTCTTCAATTTTAAGCAGATGTGATACGTTAGTTAACGTGATAATGACATCCTTCTTGAAATTGAAACACTTCCGGTGAAAAAGAAACCTATCGCTGCGCAAAAAAAGGGCCCAGGTCAAGTCACTTAAAAAACGTTTGAAAGATGAATTCGTGGCAATAGGTGAAGTATTAGCTTCACTAAAGGAAATATTCCTAATGATCATAGAAATTGTTGATAGTTGGTCCACAACCATAAGCTGGTAGTTTTCGGCTCCACGAGTATTGACGTCAGTGAAAATGTTATCTACTTCATCCCGAACGGTTCTCAAAGAGCCCAAGTAATTCGAGACATTCAGTTTACACTCATTAATATCATCTGCGAAGCAGAGTGCTTTGGGTAAATAGTGCCAGCTTTTAGCAAAATCGCCGTCAGTTTTTGTCGCCTCTTCCTCATCATCATTGAGATGAGAAGGGTCATCGATATTGCGCTCTGTGCTGGCTACGGACTGCTGCAAATCCACGCCTGTCAAGGAATCAACCTGTATTTTGACTTCGTCATCGCCAAAGCCTTTACTTTTGTCGGCGAACACCTTATCCAATATGTTTGTAGCTTTGGAATATTTTGTATCTCCATTCAGTGTATTACCGACATCAACTGTATCCAGACAATTGTCACTTGACTGCTTTAAGACGCCCTCAGATAAACACAATTTATTCAATAAATGGCATCCCAAAATAGCCAACGAATCTAGGAGGTCTTCAAATGCATCTAGTGGTATGTTGAGAACCGAATCAGCACTTGTGACCAATAAAGTATTCAGTGCCACGTTGATTTCTGATACACAACCAGATAAGAGTGACATCGATAGAGCGTTTAGGTTAATGGTACCTAGTTCAGGTGCGAATAGGAAAACAGGCTTGTTAGCATCAATTTTCTCACCTATTTGTGAAACCGCCCTCATGTCGTAGCCATTTGATGTTTCAATAGCTCGACTTGAAGGAACGTAGTTTCTGGCAAATGACCTTTTGTAAACCTTTGGCAACTTTTGATAATCGATACTATGTTGTAAAGCCTGTTGCTGTCGCATACGGATCTCTTCTTGTTGTTGTCTTGCTCTTTGTTCCAATAGTAATTTACTCTGTTGCTCTTGTTGAAGTTCATGCTGTTTCTGAAGTTGTTGCTGCTGGTATTTCATTTCTTTTTCAAGGTCTTTCTTCGACTTCTTTGTCTTCGGTTTCCGTGGTTTCTTTACCTTATTCGCCTCCGGAACCTCGCTATTATTGGTATAAATAGCAGGTCCACTATTGTAAGAGTTTGCATTAGATTGATTTCCTAATATATTTTTCAGTAGTTCTTGGAGGAACTGTTGCAAGAACAACCTTTTTGAATGAGTTTCTTTAATACCCTCCGGCGAGGCCAAATATTGCTCATACGGCAGCAAAAGATGGTAAAATAATGCTGCAAGTTGTTTTGACGAATCCTCTGGTAGCTTCAATTTTTGAGCGAGCGTTGGCCACTGCTGAAGACGAGTAACGTTTTCGCCTCCTCCTAGCTTTTGTACCATTGTGTATAAAACAAAAAGATTAACTCTTCGGCCTTGAATTTCCGGAAATGAATGCAAGGGTGCATTTCTCCTTCTGCAGTTTTCCACGAGAGATTTCATGAAAAGCTCGAGCTGTTTATTGTTTAGCTCAGTGCTCACACGTCTTTGAATTTCGGGGTCGAGATTTTGGATAGTTTGCCGCTGCTGGGTTTGTGGGGGGATATTTGTGGTTGGAGAGTTGCCTTGTGCCTGAATCACTTGACTAGTTGGGGATGGTTGAGACTGTGGCTCCACAGATTGCCTCTTAAGGGCCGTGTCTTGTGGTGATTCCGTGCGTGATGTAGATTGTTGCATTATTTGGAGCTTTTGCCGCTGCTGATGCTGTCGTTGCTGTAATGCTGCAAACATTGCCGTTCTATCTGCAAAAACAGATGGGTTTCTCGCATTGGCATCACTAACTTGTGAATCTTGAAGAGAACTTGTGTTGCCTAGTATGGCCTGAGGAGTAGGAGCCTGGGTATGACCTTGGGATTGGCTAGAAGCCTGGCTTGAATTGTGAAGTTGGATCTGAGCTTGGCTTGGATTTTGGGCCTGTTGTGGCTGGTGATGCGACTGTTGAGATGAAGCTGAGTTCGTCAATACCTGCTGTGGAGTGGCACCAGCATTCAACACCTGTTGGGGTGATGCCGTATGTATTGGTTGGGACTGTGCCATTGGTGAGAGCACTGATGCTGGAGAAACCGATGATAGGTTGTTACCTGACGCATGAATACTTGATCGAGCCAAAATAGCTTGTGGAGTTATTGCAGCGCTAGTTGTTTCTTGTAACGGCCGCGTGTTGAGGAAACTAAGATACTCATCTTGTCCAGGATTGTCTGAGTTTTCGAACTGGTTTTCCATAATACAAGACCTCACTTCCAACCGCGGCTTAATGTTTTTTATTCGCGGATGAGTTTCGTGATCACTTTGGTGTATATCGATACTTGTAATTAAAAACTAGTCTGCTTTATTAAGATAGTGATGTACGACCGTGCCCATAGGTAAAGTGTCACGACCGTTGGCATCGAGAACAGCTGCTATTGAGGATCTACTTTAGCAATGAAACTACAGCATAACATGTCTAGATTGTCTGTTTGCTTCGTTGTGGGTTTAATGAATTGCAAACGAGGACTTTACTGTCAAGAAGCACTATTCGTAAAATTCCAGCTCAGCATAATTAAGATGGTTTTATTTATACAGATGCTCAGTTCAAAGCACTTATGACTAGTTCACATGAATAAGGTCTTTACCAAAAATTTGGTTAAGGTTTTGACCCTACAATGGGGCAAAAGAAGCAATGGGAAATGATGAAGGTAAGTGAGGTCTTACGGCATTTCGTAAGTTTCATCTGTATGACCGCGATATGCCCAGCTATTACGCAAAATTATCATTAGTTTACACCTCGCATGAAAAGAAGAATGAAAATTTTGCCTTAGAAGCCATACAACGACACTAAAATGTCCAACTGTATGTTTAGATCACCTCTTCCCACAGCGATTAACGGAAGTTCCGCCACCACCTTTTATTGTGTATCTCCATCAAAGAACCATAGCGTTGCATTTCGGCCCAACAATCCCTACCAAAACTGCACCCTGCCATATTTACGACAAAATCACGCTCCTCTTCGCTGTAAAAGTATCTCGCATCGTTGGAGAATTCTGAACATGCGCCCGGCGGAAATGCGTTGATACTTCTCAAGGGCAAGAAGGCGGTTTTCTCACGAATCCATGGCTCTCGAGAGTACAGTGCTTCCAGCGCGTCTTGTTCACGGTGCTCCCACATCATATGCTTCTGTTCGTAACAGACAGGATCCCACCACACGTCTAGCAGTAGTTTGCTCCAATCAGAATTTTTGATGAGGAAAGACCCCAAGTTGAAACCACCACAGTCCTGAGTTATAAACAGCTCTGGTTGCTCGGAATAGTCCACATATGGGATGTCTGGCGGCAGCTGCAAGGGGTTAAACCCATCCAGGATGCGATACGACAATGTGTCTATTCGTTTGAATAGGTGCTTCTCAAGAGAGAGTTGCGGCTCCATAATCAAAGTTTCAGGGTCCAGCCACCAGAACCACTCTGCATTGGGAAATTCGCGCATAGTCTGACGCAAGACTTCTACTTTCTGCCATCCTTCCCGATATTCATGCGAGTACCGCTTCGCCGTACGCATGTCTTTAAGGGTCAAACCATAGCCGTGTCTTTTAGCATACGCACGCTTGTTTTGGATCGATATCCGCTCAATTGCCCACTCCTGTTCACCTTTCCACTTATGAACACCACCGCCATCGTTCACTGCCAGTATGAGCACAATTTTAGGATCCTTAGAAAATAGTGTAAACTTGAAGGTTCCAAACCAGAATATTACAAAGAGCGTACAGAAAACCAGGAGAACTGACTTTCTACGCTGTGCAATGGCAGTTCCCATCCGATCCAGAGACGACCGATGCTTAAAATTCAACTGCCTTCTCTTCTTCTCCTCCTCAGGAGTATCAAATGCCATACTGTAGCTCATCGGTCGACCGCCGTCCTATCCGAGCCCTTTGGATATTTAGGATCAAACCAGGATGATTTTGGTGTACTATTTTTTCAGAGTAAAATTGTCAACACGACCCCATCAACTTAGTTACCCGGTTCACGGGAGACAAAGACAAAGAATGGGCGAACGACGGAGCATTGACATGTCCGACAATGCTCTTCAAATATGGAGCGCGAATTCATGTCGGTTATCATAATTTTCGAACATTATGGATAATATTTAGTTACCACAAAAGCCGGAAGAGTTGAGTTCTTCCTCGCGATGTCTTCAAAAGCCATTTCTGCAGAATATTCTCCACAAGATATCGCCGAAATTGAGACATATCTCAGACTATGGCTTCTTGAAGTTTATAAACCTCTAGGTAATTTGAACGAATAGTGAAGTGAATTATTTTTAGTTGCGGTGAGTGCGAGTGGATAGGTTAATTAGCGTGACAATTCTCTTTCCACGGGGATTGAAAATTCCAGTAGCAAGTTTCAATACACCTATAAGTTATCCACTGGTCCAGAAGAAAGCTCTCCCGCAATTCTGGCGCTTCAGCTATCCTAATCAATATCCTAGACAATGAACACTTACCGCAAGGTCAAATGATTTAGCAAATTTTGTTATTAGACGAGTTTGGGAAGCATAAGAATCATCTCATCACTCAGAAATTAAATTCAGCGCGGAAAGAATTCAAGTCCATGTTAGGACGCACCTTTTCCAGGAGATCCCGCCTCTCCATTCCAATAAATGCTCTCTTTAATGTTTCAAGCAGGTTTTGGCTAGCGGCGGTTTCAGATGGTAGCAACCCTTCAACTTCATGCATAGACAACGCGGTTAGTAGATATTCGGCGGCTTCTCTGTAGCACCCCATGTTCATACAGGATACCGCTAGATTGCAACGTGCCCTAACGAATGTTGGCTTCAATTGGAGGGCTTTGCGGTAGGCCTGCACAGCTTCTTCCGAGCGATTAGAGTTGGCCAATGAGGCTCCCAGTCTGTTCCACATAAGTTCATCATCTGGGCGCACCGCCAGAGCAGCTTTGAAACAGTCAACGGTCTTGTCGTAGTCGTCGTTGGAGTAAAATAGTATTCCCAGACCTAGTTGAAGGCTGGCGTCAACGTGAGGAAGTTTATTAACGACTTGCAAAAACCGAAGCGTTATTGCCTGGCTCATGCCGTAGCGATCAACACTCGAATTCAAGGATTGGTCGGGCGTCACGAGATCTGGATATTTTGTTTCCAGCCATTGGTTTAACATTTTGAAAGCACTAACATCGTACCCTTCATTGATGTAACTTATGGCTAACGTAATCATTCCCTCCAAACTTTTGGGGTCCAGCCGTAGGCATTCTTCTAGTGCACTTATGCCACTATATTCCATCTCATTCTGGGTGTGTACCATGCCCAATTTGAGCCATGCGTCAACGTGATTGGGGTCTTCCTGTACCGCAGCTTCAAATGCTAAAGCAGCTTCGCTAAGTTTGGCCCCATTTTCCATCAAAATACATCCAATTTCATAAGCATTCGAATTGTGGAGGTATTGGTTTTCAGATTCGAACTTGTAGGGAACACTTGTAGCAGGGCGTCCAGATGTGTACTGCCGATAATCCTTTTGCCAATCAGGCTCGCCGTCTTCCGCTGCGTCTTCACGGAGATTGTCCCAAACTTCCTGGAACTCAGCTTGGTATTGATCATCAATTCCTGACTGTTCCCCACTTAGCCCTTCAGTTTCTTGTTTCGATACTTCTTCTTCTCTGAGTGCCAATTTCATTGCAACCTCCTTCTCCAGCTCTTTGAATTGTTCGTCCCACGACTCCCGGTTCATGTCATGATACGCTCTCTGGTCTTGAGAATGTGTGTCCTGTGCCAGGTTGTGGTGATGATGAACCGTAGGCGAGAGCATACCAGACGCCAGTCTCGGTCCATACTGACCCACCGTAGTTCGAGGTCTCATTGCCTGAACCCTATCCTGAGTGCCAATAGAAACCCCTGGTCCAATCTGTGGCGAACGGGCGCGTGCAGCAGGATTTTGATCTAATTTCATGTCAGAGGATCCCATATGGAACTGCTTGCTCCATTCACTCTGGGAATGGTTGTGCTGATGAAGCTGGAAGTTTTGATCTTGCGAGAGTTCAGGAGGTACCAATGGCATCATAAGACGGCCGTTACCAAACATCATATTGTGTTCCAAATGACCTTTATCAATAAAGGCTTCCATCCTCATCTTATTGGCTTCACTCATCGTATTTTCTTGCGATTTGAACCGATTCTTGGCGGTGCTGTGATCCATCCCAAAATTACCACCTTGATGTAAGGTTCTCTCCTGTTGCGCATGCTTGTTTAATGTAGAAAGTGGATTATTTCCAACAGAACAGTCTGCGCTCATCGTCGCTGACCTGTATGAGTGTTAGTTCAATCTGTGGTTGGGCTGTTTTACGGATTCAGTTACATCTGCAAATAGTATATATAAGCGTTTTCAATCATTGGAGATTTTTATTTTATGTCAGAATGTAACTGATAGGTTTGAAATAATGACAGTGGTGAAATGAAACGGCCAGTAGACGTCAACGATCTGCTTGGATTGAATAACAGCAGTAATTCCACGTCGAATGTAGATAGACCCGTTTTTCTCAGCAAGAAAAGACGAACTGAAGCAGCAGCCCTGCGGGAAGCAGCAATACCCTCGAAAGAGGAGTCTGAAGACGTCAGACGGTTGAGTTGGCGCAAGAATAGACCAGAATATACAGCACCTGAGCCGGTGGTAGTAAATACAGGTGATCTGGAGCGCCCTTCAAGAAAGACGGAGAGAAATCTCGGTCGTAATCGATTTCAATTTGATTGGAAACCGGAGGAGGATACAATGCGGGGATATACACCGTTAGTCAGTTCCAGCGCAGCAAAATTACTTGAAAATTCGTTAAGTTCTACTGAGGAAGCGTACATGGGTAAGTATTGGGCCCAAAAAACGCTTCAAGAAATGACAGCTCGCGACTGGAGAATATTGCGAGAAGATTTCCATATAGAAACCAAGGGAGGAGCTATCCAGTACCCACTGCGAAACTGGCACGAGACGAATCTAATTCCCGCAGATTTGGCGGACATCATAAAATTCAGACTGGGATATCTGGAGCCGACACCAATTCAAAGAATAACCATACCAAATGCTGTCGACGGTCGTGATTTCTTGGGCGTGGCTGCGACTGGGTCGGGTAAAACTTTGGCATTTTTAATCCCCGCCCTATGTCAGCTTAGCGACATGCCACCTTTGAATGATATCACTAAGCTTGATGGTCCACTCGTTTTGGTCTTGGCACCAACTCGTGAATTGGCCCAACAAATTGAATCGGAGGCTAATAAAGTACTGCAGCATTGGTCTCGCCCTACCAAAGCTATTAGTATAGTGGGTGGCCATTCCATAGAGGATATTTCCTACTCGCTGCGAGATGGTTGTGACATATTGGTTGCTACCCCCGGTCGGCTAATAGATTGTTTGGACTCTCACATGCTGATATTGAGAAATATCCATACATTAGTTCTTGATGAAGCAGATAGGATGATTGATTTGGGTTTCGAAGACCAAGTGACAACCATCTTATCAAGGGCAGATGCGGGGAAGAAAAAACAAACTATGATGTTTACCGCAACTATGTCCAACTCAATAGAGCGGATTGCTAATGGATATCTCAACAAACCTGCATATGTTAGAGTTGGTACACTGGACACCAAAGCCCAAGTCAAACAGATTGTCGATTATATTCCAAGCGATGAGCAGAGGTTTATAAGGCTGACAAGAGAGATCTTACCTACCTTTAGGGCACCCATAATGATATTTATTAACTACAAAAGAACGGCGGACTGGCTAGCAACGAAATTTGCTTCTGAAACGAAATTTAAGGTTACCACACTACATGGATCCAAATCCCAAGAACAGAGAGAGCACGCTTTAAATTTGCTACGCAGTGGTAAAGCTGATATAATGATAGCGACCGATGTGGCTGGTAGAGGTATCGATATCCCAAACGTTTCGTTGGTTTTGAACTTCCAAATGTCTAAATCTTTTGAAAACTACATTCACCGAATTGGTAGGACGGGCAGAGCAGGGAAAAGCGGATGCTCGGTAACGTTTTTGGGTGATGATGATGACCCCAAAATTGTAGAAGAACTGTGCAAGTACGTCAAGGCAACCGACGGCGAAAGGATCAACGAACTAAAATCTACTGTGCGCCGAAAGTTTGACTTAGGACAAAACCATCTGAAACCTATCCTTTACTAATTAATTGACGCCGCGGTACATAACATGCTGTACTTAATCGATACAGTGTAATTCTATCATTCGTCTGACGATGGATATTCCACAAGGCCACTTTCCAGGGATTCACCCGCGGCATCACCAAGAGGTTTGTCAACCTTTAATTTTTTGAGCCTATTCAAATTGTTCTTGGGTAGGTTACTGAATATTGAATATTGAAGGGGGTCATTATCGGTATTTGAGCCTTCGAGTAGCCTTTTACTCGAAGTTGAATTATCTTTCGAAGTGTGACTTTTCGCATCCTCTTTGTGCAATACGTCTAGCATAACTTTAAGAGATTCTTCATCTTGCTGCTCCTTTTCTCGGCGTTGTGCCTCGGGACTGGGGTCATCATTAGCCCATTTAACTAACAGTCCCGTGCCTTCATGTCTATCGGTCCATTCCTTATCCGACGGTATAAGTAGCGTTTGGTTGCTCATAGCCTCTTTAGCGAATTCGGCGCTGGTCTGATGTTTATATTTCACGAATGCGCAGTTCTTTGTTTCGACAAATCGTATCCTTTCCAAGGGTCCCATCTTAGAAAACGTAAACCTCATGCGGTTTTC
Organism: Lachancea sp. yHQL494; assembly: GCA_030562185.1. Taxonomy (NCBI): domain Eukaryota; kingdom Fungi; phylum Ascomycota; class Saccharomycetes; order Saccharomycetales; family Saccharomycetaceae; genus Lachancea; species Lachancea sp. yHQL494. Next base: position 214,153 of record JAJMGS010000033.1, on the reverse strand, counting down.
TATCTGCCCTGGTTTTAAAGTCAAGTCATTAAGCGCGCCAGTGATGCCTCCAATGTATAGTGTTCTGTTTCTTTTACGAAACGAGCCAACACCTCCCATATCCTCTCGGTACGTACCGTGCTTCTCGCGCCCAAAACAGTCAATTACGTCTGACTGCAACGACAGTCTAGCTATGTCATCAGAAGTGGGAACATGGTGTAGGAACTCACATTTTTTACCCAAGCAACAGATACCCTTACTGAAATACAAGCAAAATAAGTGCTGATTCGCCTTGTCACCATTTGTATAGCCTTCATGTGATGCCGGATCAAGTCTATAAGGGCTCACGAATCTGCTTCGGCCGCTATTTCCCTGTGACCACTTGTTGTACCATATATTGAAGGTTAGCCCAGTTTGGGGTGGAATGGATGACGGAAGATCTCTTTCAGACACTTGTATGGGAGCCGAGCGCCTCTTCCAGGGAACTTTTGTGCTGACCGGCTCTTCCCTCATCATTGAACTGCTTAGGGCTGCACAATGTTGCGACAAGCGCGCTAAAAGCACTGGCCGATGACATGATTAGCATTTTTGCCATCATTGTCCACGTTAGAGCAGCTTCGAGACATATACTCGTCAAACATGACCTTCTCTTCCAAAGACCCTTTCATCTACTATACACTACTTCGGAAGGGCAGCCTGTTGGGAGGACATTAGCCAGGAACTGAGGGCGCAAAATCCTTTCCTAGGAATTAACACATTCGTAACGAATGTAGAAGCTCCACAATATACCCAGCGATGTTGCTAAAGGCACCCTGACGTGACGTTTTTGGTCCATTTCCTCTTCTTGGTCACTTCCAATAATCATAATTGCATCGTGTTGGAGCAGGCAGACTTTAAGAGCTTTCAGCGATCTGACCATTTAAAGTTAGGTAGCGAACTTTGCCTACTGATCCCCGGAGAGTACACCTTACAAAAGCTAACCCCATTACAGATGCGCAATTATAATGTCGTCTGTAATCGTGACTTCAATGCCGCGTAAATCACACTACGACAGCACATCTTTCAAGCTTGATATCTCCATTTGGTTAACCATTCTATATTTCATCATGTGATCTAATTTCTCTCATGCCAGAGAAAATGCTTAGAGACAAAGTAGGATTAGTTTAAAAAAATTTTAGTTAATGCGATGAGCTTAAGAGTTTAGGTATACAAACGGGAAATCGAAGTGATTTGCTGTGATACCTAATTGTCCTTAACCAAGCGCGAGCTACAGTTTCACGCAAGATCTCAATCTTCCCATTACTATCAAATATGGCTAAGGATAAATCATCTACAACTGAAGACAATTACGAAGCTAGGCTGCCAGCAGTTTTGCCATTTGCCCAACCGCTGGCTTCGAAGAAGCTGAATAAAAAAGTTCTCAAGACCGTGAAGAAGGCTTCAAAAGCTAAGAATGTCAAACGAGGTGTTAAGGAAGTCGTCAAGGCTCTGAGAAAAGGCGAAAAAGGTCTGGTGGTCATTGCTGGTGACATCTCCCCTCCAGACGTGATTTCTCACATCCCGGTGCTATGTGAAGACCAAACAGTGCCATACATCTTCGTGCCCTCCAAGCAAGATCTAGGATCTGCGGGTGCCACCAAGAGGCCCACATCGGTGGTATTTGTAGTGCCAGGAAGTGGCAAGAAGAAAGACGGCAAGGCCAAGGAAGACGAATACAAAGAAACCTTTGACGACGTTGTCAAGGAGGTCAAGTCTTTGTGAAGTGTGAGGATATACTTTGCATCGGTACGTGGGGGCTTTGAGCAAGAAATTCCACACAAGAATTGAATTTCTATATCTGCTTTGCGGTCCACCCTGTCTCTAAGGAGTTTTCGAAAGGCTACAGTGTGTATTGTGACAGAATTTTGTAAACTAAGAAGATATTAATCCCAAGGCAGTTCTTATGTTATAGCAGGATTGACTTACCGATTATGTACTCAAGATCGAAACCCTGTACTTCACTTGGTACCGAGGTCATCGAACTCTAAGACTATAACTCCAAAACTTGTCCTCACTGCGGTGGCAATCAAGCCTGATCTCGGTAATAGAAATATCTACAAGCGTTATAATCACGAAGTCGCCTACAATAGTGACTTCAACGCTTCTAAGGACATCCTACGCAAGCACATATATCACGTGATTGACGATTCTTTTCGAGAACCTGCTTCACTTTTATACTAGGAGAAAACGCTTATAGTTTTTTGTTAGGGACTGGGTAGGTTCATCGGACAGAAACCATCAGATGGGAGTTAAGAAAAGGCCATTCTCTGGTGGAAATGGTACCAAATCGAGAGGCAAAAGATTAGATTCATATGATTCGTGCTCTCTTGTGAGCACATATAGGTTTTTAAGTCGAAAACAACCTGGAGTTAGCGATGTGATACATAAGAGCGCGATCTTCATACCACTAACGGACCAAGAATACCATCTCTTCAAAACCTCGAAGGCTGTCAATGAGGTTAAGGCCCAAATTTTTGATTTTTTTCACAAAGAAGATTGTCCTTCTTACATTTGCATCCAAAATTTCAGCGCCTTGGATCTGGCATTGGTTATAGGATTTGTGTTGGGCAATAAAAGCAAGCAGTGGCTTAAGAAGACTGGTAAAGATCCAACGTTTATCCCGCGTGAAGTACCTATTCGAGGAAGTTTTTACATTCATAAGTCGTGTAAAATCGAGACCGCGACGGGAGCGTTGCCACGGGAGATCACCGTTTCCAAATTTGTGGAACTCATCAACTTCACTGAGGTATCAGTAAACTTTTATGGGATAAATGGTCTGATGGAGGCCATGATAAGACTGTCGAAGAGATTGGTGTTTCAAAAATCGCCTCACCGTGTCAAAGAGGAATTTCCTAATAGCCTAAGAGACATGACGTTAAAAAGAGCAATAACAATGACTACTATTCCATTTTTGGATAGAGATATATTAATGGACGCGGAGGACATATCGAAGACCAATGCACCAGTTTTGGAGAAAAGCAGGAAATCATTGAACTCCTACGTTGAAAGCCTGATTAAGCACAATGAAATTGTGCCATTCACTAACAAAGAGACCAAAGATACATCTCGGGCGAGTTCACAAGCTCCAGTGTCGGCAAGGAAAGTTGTCCTGAATTCTTCACGTTACAACGGCTCGAACAGCCCTAGCCAACCAACTACTACGAATAATGTCGTTACTAGCGGGAACGGCAGAACGTTAGATGCTCATTCCCGTAGTATGAACTCTAATTATCTTACTCAAGAGCAGATTAGAGAATACTGTATTATTACTTTGACTGCATCGATTGAAGCGGTAAAGAGTAAATCGCCCTATCAGATCCTGAAAACTTACATTAAATGTCCGCGCCAGCATTATGTCGACCTCATTTACGACAAGCTTCATGAACTGCGGTCGGAGACGAATTGCAATATTGTCGTTATGAACTTAACCAACGTTCACGAGTCCTCATCTTGGTTCGACTCTTTAGACATTTCAAAGCATACAAGAGGTGCTAAGATTCTATCTGCTCCTCATCCAAGCACCGTAAGAGTCGTGAGCATAGGTGGCATTGGGGAACATAATCTTAAAGCTTTACAGCTCATTTGGAACCTCCTTGAGTCAAAGGTGTAGCAGCTATTAGTGCTCTTCAGAATTCGTTTAATGGTCACAGTGTACGTGGTGGATACAGTTTTGAAGTTGATCTGATCCACTTTTGAAGAATTCAACATGCAAAGGAAAGGGCATGGGAACAGACCATGAGTGAATCTAAACTGAAGAGAAACTCATTCTTCTTTTTCTCAAGTAAAAGTGGTGCACAAAAAAGGGAGCCAAAAGTTTCCAATGTGAAATATATAGGGAAATACCCGTTGAAGCCCTCGACAAATATGCATTCTGGGATGACCACCGGCGAGCGAAACGTCATTCCTTCTCAAACTGAAAACCAGTCCATCGCGCCGCAGGAAATATCTAGCATACCTAAAGAGGCCACTAGTAGTCCAATGTCCGGAGTTACCAAATTAAACAGAATCAGACCTCCACCACCCCAGGAACTCCTCACAGATTTACGTACCGTGAACGTTCAACAAACCAATAGTGAGATGGATAGTAAAGTCTACAGCCAGGTAATATTATCGCCGTTAGATAAAGGTCATCAGCGCAAGAAATCCGAAATCGACGAACTAATAGACCATTTAGAACATTTTGGTCGCAAAAGTCGACATAGTTCGGAGGCAGACGTGTCGGGTGAAAGGTCCCCAATAAGTGATCATTCTGAAACACCTAGTCTGGACCTGGCTGATAGGCAGTCCGGCACCGAAGCTCATAGCTTCTGCGTCAAATCTCTAGATCTCTCTAAGTCGAACCCGAGTTTAAAATCAGGCGAATGCGAAGTGTTAAAGAGTGGTTCAGTGGGATCTCAAACTTACTTAATAGATGAAGTAAGATTTAGAGATGAAGACCGCTTCTCTTTTGCAGATTCACAAGTAGAGTCTGTGCAAGATCTTCAACAGATTTCCTTCAATAATGGCCTCGGCTATGAACCAAATATTTCCGGGATCAATCGCCGTCAAGGTGTTCATACGAATGAAGTTTTCAATAATGAGTATAGTGCGATGAACAGGCACCCTTTTGATATAGAGGATGCCAACAGCGACTCGTTTTATTATGATGAACAATCGTATTCAGAAAAGCCGAGACAATTCAGAGTGGTCAACGAACATCGCCCAAACTTCACACTGCATGATGAGAGTAGTATCACTACTGACAATGATAGCATATTCTTCACTTCTGTAGATCCGAACTTACAAGTGTCAGATATTGCAATCACACAACCTGCGCCAGATGTTCTCTCACTGTCAAGCGCATTTTCACCACTACCTCAAGACGAAGAACAAGTATTTTCAAGCACCAGCTCCCCCGCTGTCGTGAGCAAGGATCTGAGCCCAAGAAGCGACCCCGACTCTGAATTTACGATGCAAGCGCAACACCCTAATTCACAAGACCCAGCTAATTCAAGTATTCCTCATAGAAGTGGAACCGATAAATCTGTAAAGCTCGTATCAAGCTACGTTGAGGAACTGCGGCTGAAATATTATCCTACATCAAACTCACTTCAACCGCCTCCGGACTTGCCATTCGCCTTGAAAACCAAGAATAGTCTTGAGCAGCCACAGAATATTAAGGTCAGGATTCGCACAAGCTCCAAACAAATTGGTATTAAACATGGAAAAGCTAAGCAGAAGCTTTTATCTCTGGAAACTACCAAAGAGGAGGATCAGGAGGCCGACACAGCTGCAAAATTCCGAGGAAAAAACAACTCTGTTTCTACTGAGGTAGATCATACACGTGAGTTTTATGATTTGCTGAATAAGAACACGTCTGATGCTAACCTGCTTTCCGTTCATGATTTGAGCGAAAGTGAAGATCGTAAAGACGAATACAGCGGTGATGATGATGATCTATACCTTTACACAATACCTGGCGACGAAGCTTATGACAGTGACGATGTGATGGAACCCTTACGCGAAAGAAATGACAGCAATACTGCGATCCATTTTGCAGATGGTTCTGAAGGGGGCTTGCATGGTAGCGCTGCTAAGCACCGCGTTGGCCGCAGCGACACAGTTACCAGCTACTTCACGCGGAAGAATCGAAATCGGCCTCGCAGCGGTACATTAGACGTAAATTATCATTACACTGCTGATAATACAGGATTTGATCGAGTGAAGAACGACCGCTTAACAGCTGATCATTCCTCTGACGATGGTATTTCCGTGCAGACTTCAGACTCTGCATATCTACAATCTGCATTTAATGGAGGACTCCGTGTTACGAATCAGGACCCCGTATCTGATTAATAAATTTCAGAAAGGTTACAATGTTACAGAAAGGAATTTGGGCCGATATTGGAAGCGGCAAGGCGTCTTGTGATGCTTTCTTAATTCACTCCTCGAGGAAGAAAAGTTTTGTGAAGCCAACAAGACATAGTTCATGGATTTTTCGAAAACAGCACGAAAAATGAAAGTGATTGGCTGTACTTCTTTTTTCTCCTTACGCTGCCAAGGTCTGATGATCCATCAAATGTTATTTCATCAATGGCGGCCTTGCAGTTGATCGACCTTGTCTATCACATAAATCACTTTCACTTTCACTTTCATGTCATGGTGGATCGCTCATGATGCAGATTTTGCACAATTATTTTGAACCTGAAGAGCACTTGATTCCGCTGGCTGTTTTCTGGCTTTTTTGAAGAGGACGACGTTGCTCAATTCTTTCATTGACGTGAAATTAATAGCAAGATCTAGTTCTCCATAAACAGGACAATCTCAAGGTGCAAAACTTGTAGAGTGCGAACTATGAGTGATTATCAAATACTATTTGTTAAGGGTACAAAAGCACACTTGCTGAGTGAAGGAGCAGTGCTTTCGAAGTAAATCGAAAGCATTTTTATCGCTCTCACTCGATTTAAGGAACTACATCATTATCTATGATTGAATATCATATAGTAGAGGATGGAGGAATGTCTCCACCCAAGTCTCTTATATCAAAGCATAGGCATATATAGCATTAGATGGCGCGTACACTGAACAGCTGTTGCTAGAGGTCAACGGACGAAAATGCGTTACCCGCGTTACCGTAAATGATGCTAAAATGTTACTTTATAAGTGTGGCAAGATTTCAAGAAACATCGAATATCAAGGTAAACAAAGCAAGTATCAGACTTTACAAGTGAACCGCCGATCCCTAGCCAAACAAGATGAGTGCAGTACTTCAACAATCGGCGTACACATTAGTTTATGATCCAAGTCCGAACTTTGTTGGATATTCCAATGCAGAATTGCAGAAATCATTGGAAAAGGGTACAGATGAAGAAAAGATCAGTTCCATGAAAAGGATACTTGTAATGATGCTGGATGGTAATCCGCTGCCGGAAATGCTCATGCACGTAATTAGATTTGTGATGCCTTCAAAAAACAAGCAATTGAAGAGGTTGTTGTACTTTTACTGGGAAATAGTGCCCAAGTTGGATAGCGAGGGTAAACTAAAACAGGAAATGATTCTGGTATGCAATGCGATTCAACACGACCTGCAGCATCCAAATGAGTACATTCGTGGCAACACCTTGCGTTTTTTGACAAAATTGCGCGAGGCGGATTTGTTGGAACAAATGGTTCCAGCCGTCAGACAATGCCTAGAATATCGTCATGCTTACATTCGGAAATACGCAATATTGGCAGTGTATTCGATCTATAAAGTTAGTGAGCACTTGATACCAGACGCTTGCGAAATTATCAACTCTTTCTTGGTTGCTGAAACAGATCCCATCTGCAAGAGAAATGCCTTTCTAGGTCTAGCTGAATTGGATCGCGAAGCTGCGCTCAATTACTTACAAGAGAACATTGCTTCCATCGAAAGCCTTGACTCACTACTCCAGGATGCGTTTATCGATTTCGTTCGCAAAGATGCCATCCAAACACCCTCTTTGAAGCCTCAATACGTTGACTTGTTACAAGATCTTCTCTCTGCTACTACGTCACCTGAAGTCACCTTTGAAGCCTCCTTGGCATTGACTGTCCTAACTAATGACCCTAAGACCTTGTGTGACGTAGCTTCAAAGTTGATTGATGTCGCTGTAAGGGAGTCTGATAATAACGTCAAGTTGATTGTATTGGAAAGAATTCAAGACATCCATAGAAGAGCCCCAGGCTATTTGGAGGAGTTAACTTTGGACATATTGCGAATCTTGGGTGCTCAGGATTTGGATGTCAGGGCCAAAGCTCTGGATATTGCCCTGGAACTGGTCTCTTCTAGAAACGTCGATGATGTGATAAAGCTCCTGAAGAAAGAACTTCAGATCACAATCACCAATGCGCAAAATGATGAGAAGGCCCTTGATTACAGACAAATCCTTATTGAGAATATTCATAAAGTGGCAATCAGATTTGTAGAAGTTTCTGCAGATGTTGTATCGCTCTTTTTAGAGTTCATTGGCAGCTTGAGCTCTAATGCAGCAAGTGGCGTAATCTCATTTATCAAGGAAGTGATTGAAAAGTACCCTCAACTCAAGAAAGAAATCCTGCAACACCTGATCGGTGCTCTTCCCTATGTATCTTCAGCTAAAGCTTACCGCGGAGCTTTATGGATATTGGGTGAATACTCTGAGGATGCTAGCGAAGTTCAAAGTTCTTGGAAACATATCCGCAGTAGTATAGGAAATCTGCCAATTGTCCAAACAGAATTCCAAGGGCCGGCAGGAGATTCCACGAACGAAAACGAAGCGACAGAAGTACTTGCATCTTCTGGTCCAGTCGTATTGCCAGACGGCACTTACGCGACAGAGTCGGCGTTTGGCGTTGACTCTGCTAAATCTTCGACGAACGAAGAAAAGGAGTCAAAGCCACCACTCCGTCGGTTCATTTTGAGTGGTGACTTTTACACCGCTTCAGTCTTAGCAACTACCATTGTGAAATGTGTTCTCAGATTTGAGAAGTCGTCGAAGGATGGCGCTGTTCTTAATGCCTTGAAGGCCGAGGCTATGTTAATCCTTGTCAGCATTTTAAGAGCGGGGCAAAGCACTCTGGTAGAGAAAAAAATTGATGAAGATTCTGCCGAAAGAATGATGATTGCGTTGTCAATTTTAATGGATGACTCAAGTTTCGAAAACTCAGACACTAGAAATCTGCTGGAAATGGCTTTTTTGGAGGCGACAAAGAATTCTTTTGAGGTTAAGGTAGCAAGTGTGGAACGCGAATCTGCCAAGAAATACGCCTCGGCTTTGGCTCGATCGGCTGATCCAATCGATAAGGCTATTTCCTTCAGACAGTTTGCTGCGAAGGATACCCACAACACCCCAGTCGATACGATAAACGAAGACTTGGAGAAAGCTCTCTCTGGTGACTCGCTATATGCCGATGCTACGAAATCCATTATGTCTAAGTTGCGGAAAGTGGTTTCACTTACGGGCTTCTCCGACCCAGTATATGCCGAAGCGTACATCACTAATCATCAATTCGATGTTGTTATTGATGTTTTGGTTGTTAATCAAACTAAGGAAACGTTAAAAAATCTTCATGTTCAATTCGCCACTTTGGGGGATTTGAAGATTATTGATAATCCACCCAGCACTAACGTAGTAGCACATGGGTTCCATAAGCTCACTGTGACGGTTAAGGTATCATCGGCTGACACTGGTGTCATCTTTGGAAACATCATCTATGATGGTGGGCATGGTGAGGATGCCCGCTATGTAATCATGAATGACATTCACGTTGATATCATGGACTACATTAAGCCTGCAAAGACTGATGACGCAACCTTCCGGAAAATGTGGAATGCTTTCGAATGGGAAAATAAGATTACAGTCAAGTCTAAGCTCCCCACACTGCATTCGTATTTGGAGGAGCTCGTCAAGGGCACCCGCATGGGCATTTTGACGTCGGAGGAAGCTCTGGGCGAAAAAGACTGTAGGTTTTTGAGTTGCAACTTATACTCTAAGTCAACGTTTGGAGAAGATGCCCTAGCAAACCTTTGTATAGAGAAGGATCCCGTATCAGACGAAGTTGTCGGTCATGTCCGCATCCGCTCTAAGGGCCAGGGTTTAGCACTATCTTTGGGTGATAGAGTTGCGTTGATAGCCAGACAGATGAACAAAGTGAAATTGGATCGCGTTTAGATTTCCTAAGTAAAGAGCGTGTGCTATACTGTTAATAGAGAAGCAAAAAAGAATAGAAATGGTTCTATATCGATTCAATTATGGTATATATTTACAGGTTTTCAAATTTTATACTATCTCAGCCGCTCAGGGCCATAAAATGGGAACCCAAAACCGCTAATTAAGGTCCTTGCCTGGATATCGTCTTGCGCAGATGAATTTATGTTGATATGCATGCCGAACGTCTTGGGCCAAAGATCTTGATTGGATTCAATTTCGGGGAAGAATTTGACGTCCTCGGAAGTCAGACCGAACGAAAGGCCTCCGAAGCGATTACCAGACCTGTTGCTGATACCTTTGTATTCTCTTATTCTGGGTAAAACAATTTCGGTCAACGTGCTCAAGAACTGCGCCATAGGGCGGCCCTTGAGTTCTACTTTGGCACCCATGTGCGTACCTTTCCTAACTTTCCAAGAGGGGACATCAGTTTTTGCATATACTGGGTGAGGTTTACAACCTGTAAGTTGTTGCAGCTGCAGAGCAGCACTGATGGGCAGCAATTGGTTCTCTTTGGATTCCCGAACATAGCAGTTTATCACAACCGATTCAAGGGCAGGTATGTTGTGCCATTTAATCGGGTGCATGTCTGGAAGCTGGACCTCAGATCCTTTAGGCTTTCGGGGTTGTCTGTTCAAATGGTACGGACTGGAGTAATCCCATTCTCTATTCTTGACACCTTTCTTTATCTGGGCATTATGTGAGTAATTAATTAGCAGCAGGTCGGGTTGCACCGTATTGTGAAAATGATCACTAACCCTGTCTTGATGCGTGGCGACAGGTTTAAAAGCTGGCGACCTGACATCGTTTTTGGCGTACTTCAGTTCTTTGAATCTTGGCGAAAGCTTCGCTTTGTCAATCCTTACTAGATGGTGAACTGGTTTCACTAACGAGCAAGCCGATTTACACGTTGTTTGGCTGGTTGAGAACCCACGTAAAAAATGCATGGTGTGGTGTCCTCAGGATATTGTTGTAAGAACGAAGTAGGCTAACAAGCTTGAAAACTTCAAAATTTGATTTGAAAAGGAAGATCGAAAGCTCTCACAGTCCTTGTTGGAATTGCACTGAATGTTTTGCAAATCAAAAAGTCTCTGATGGCCTCTTTCCACCCACAAGTTGTCAAGTTTGTCGGTATCTTTGGAAAATTTTCTGACATCGAAGTTCAAAAGATGATTGAAAGTCAGTGAATTAAAGGCATTTAAAAGATGTGAGGCTATCTCGACGAAAGACCGTAGTTGTAAGATATTTTGCTTATATCGATTAACGTTTCATTGAATCATAGGTTGCTCGACTGCATGCGTTTCAGTTTCGACGAGCTTTACGCTGTGGAAGGGCCGGATCTGTTCAATGACGATGAGTATTGGATCATCGGAAGTGACGACGAAGGTATGCCAAAACTGAGGATTCCGAAGTTCGATTCATCGAAACGAGAAGCTCTGCACGGAGAGTTAGATGAAAAATTGGATGAAGAGCTGGAGAAAATGCTGGCAGAACTAGATTTGACTGCAAAACTTCCAGGCCCTGGGAAGTTCAGAAATATCAAACCCGGGAAGAATAGAGATAGTAATGCAGCGTTTTTGCAAGCTAGCAGCTCTCTAGGAATTGGAAGTGAGGGAAGGGTACCAAGCACCAACTTTGCTGAACTGCAAGCGAATATGACCAAATGCATCATGAGCAAGCTAGATTCGTTGAAACACAGCAATGAGGAACAGGTTCGGATCGTGAAAGCTGAAAAGCTGCGACTCATCGAGGAGCAGAAGAAACGAGAAGAAGAGCAGAGAAAGCTAGAGGAGCAACGAAGGAAGCTAGAGGAAGAAGAAAAACGCAAGAAGGAAGAGGAAAGCCACCAGAAGCGCGAACAAGAAGCGCAACGGCGACAACAGGCTGAAATAGAAGCGAAACAGAAACAAGAACAGAGGAGGCTCGAAGAGGTACATAGGAAGCAGGAAGCTCACGATGCTGAGAAGAAGGCTCAAGAAGAAGCTGCTAAGGGAAAGGGGACAACTAATTCTCTCCAAATTGAGGCCGCTTTCAATCATTTCAAGCACAAAATCAGACACATAAAGGCGGAGGTGGTTCAACCGGTCAAGAAAGACTCGAATTTGAAGGCGGTTCTTTCCAAACACAAAAGAAAAATCAACCCAAAATTTGGTCAATTAACCAATAGTGAGCAACACCTGAGATCTGTCGTTTCCGAGCTCACGGCGCTCGTGGATCAGACTAAGCCTAGCGAATTAGGCTACCAGTGGATCCTCAATTTTATCGCGAAAGCTCTCGTATCGCAGGCCGAAACAGAGGTTCGGGTTAAACCCGAAAGTGCACTGCCGTTAGCGAAATTGGCGCTGGTATTGCTGACCCGTTTCCCGGAACTACTAGAACTTTTGATGGCCCGATTTGTTAAAAAGTGCCCTTTTGTGATTGGGTATACATGCAATATCGATTCGGAGGAAGGCCGCTATAAAATGGGATGGAAGCGCAGCCAAGACAGCGCATGGGAGGACGAAACTTCTTACGACGAACGAATGGGTGGTATTGTGACTTTGTTCGCAACCATAAGTCGTCTGCCGCTCCCTCAAGAGCTCATCATGTCTCACAAACATCCAATGTCCATATCGCATTCTTGGCAAATGCTGGCGCGCATAGCAAACACCTCGCCGCAACTTTTGACTAACACGCATTTTATTGTTTTGGGATCGTGGTGGGATGCGGCCGCTGCTCAGTTTTTGCAAGCATTCACAAGGCAAGCGCATAAGCTTCTGGTTTTGATAGCTACAGATCTTACGAACTCGCTTGCAGACCGGAGGTACGTGGGAGCTGCCAGACTCAGAATTTTGTTCGAAGAGTACGAGGCCTCAGGAGTGGTTGAAAGCTTCCCTGAGATGACAGCTTAAGTCTAAATAGAACCACATACGTACTCTTAGAAGTGATAGTAATATATGTGTATAAATAGGTGACGCTGCTGTTATTCACCCTACTTATTCACACTTTCTCAATTTATTGATCTTAAGGTTTCAAAATTGTAAAGTCTCACATAGACCAAAAGGCATGCCGAGAACAGCAGACGTACCGATTCCCGACTCGCCGCAGGCTCCTTATCCCATCACAACGGATTTCTGCGACGTTGTATGTGGATTTGGTCGTGGCTCCTCAGAACTGGGAATTCCGACAGCAAATGTCCCATTCGATCAACTACCAGCCTCTGTGGAAAGTTTACCTCTAGGGGTCTTCTTCGGGTTTGGTAGGCTCGAGAAGTCGTCACCAACTGAAGCTAGAAACTCACGAAGACCAGATGGAACTAGAGTTCATTTCAATTTCGGCCAAAGACTGACTGACTCAGAATTACAGGTTTTGCCCGTGGTTCTATCGATAGGATTGAACCCATTCTACCACAACAAGGCCAAGACGGTCGAACTTCACATCATCCATGAGTTCCAGAATGATTTCTACGGTGCGAAGATCAAATTCAGCATTTTGGGCTACATCAGACCTGAATTGGATTACACCACGAAGCAAGCCTTGATTGAAGATATACATATAGATAGCGAAATAGCGAAAGAGGCGTTGGCTATGCCTCGCTATGTGGCATTGAACAGATTATAAGATTTTACTGACCTTCATTAAGTGAAATTTGGAAAGCCTGAGCTGCCTTTTATCAACTTTCGGATTTGATTAATTGGGATGATGACTTTCGATGGGTACTATCTTAACTTAATAAACTGATGGATTTCAACAACTTCAACAGGAGGAGTCTTTATAAATGGGTCTCTGGTTAAGAAGAGCTGCCATTGTAGGCTTTTATTCGATCCAGGCTTTGGCACTACTAGTGGGGTACTATCATGCAAGACTTTGGCCCTTGCTGATAGCACCTGTGGTACTGGCATACGGATTCACGACATTGGGGGTTATAACTTCAGATTTTCTGACACCAAGCCTCTTGATCATATCGAAAGAGATCTTGCATGTCTCTGAACGGGTAGCAGGAATGACGCTTTTAGCCCTAGGAAATTCGATGCCGGACATAAGTAGCACTTACCAAGCAATGCAATCTGATGCCACACCGCTGGCGCTGGGTGAACTGGTCGGTGCAGTGGTTTTTCTGCTCACGGTTGTTGTGGGAGTTATGCCCTTTGTGCGTACAATTGATTTTGGCCATCTGAATACAGACCAAGGCATAGGTACGGAGGATCCATGCGAGATAAAAAAGGTTCTCTTCTATAACAGAAGCAGGCTGCTGAAAGACTTGTTCATGTTTGCGCTCCTGATAGCTCTCTCGCTCTTCTTCCTCTGCGATGGAAAACTAATGCTTTGGGAGTGCTGTCTTATGATAGTCATATATGTGATTTACGTGGTGTACCAGATCTTTTTTGAATCAATTGAAGAAGTCGCCTCACTTGCTAATATTGAGGAAGATATCGATGAACTCTGCGCAGTCCATCCACCAACTACGTCTTCTACGCGGGACCTTGAACTTTTTCTGCAAGAATTAGAGCTTAGCAAGGCTAACCTACGAGCCAAGATTAGGCGCCATTTAAGGTCTACGTATTCCAACACTATGAACATGCCGCTGAACTCCCTTTTCAATGTCTGGGATAATCAGGATGTCTTTGAACCCGACCTAGCGACTCCTCGAATAACTAAGAGTACTTCCTACCAGGATTTAAGGTCGAAGATTAGAATCATCGAGCCATCACCCTTGAATGATGGCGTGCCAGCAGGGCATCAGATGGAACCTCATCCCGCTAAGTCCGCCCATGTTCACGAGAATCAAGCTCTCCTCAAGCCTACGCTCCGCACAAACTCACGATCTCTGAGTGCAGATCACCTGCTTCGTTTTGGCAATCCAATACAAAGCAGTGACGACTCGATTGTTCACTCTTCCTATTCTCAGGAATATTGTAATTCAGAAGGATGTGAACGATCATTGTCAGAATCGCAAATTTCGCGTGTTTTGTCGCTTGATAATCCCGTCATTCAATCGGTTTTCTGTCGCTGCTGGAATGAAGAGGCAACTCAGATAGGCCACGTGGAGTTCTTGACGGTACTAGCCGTTTCGCCAATAGTTTTCGCGCTCCGGGCACTAATTCCGACCTATTCTGACATCCCCAACAGGGATGTGAGATCCTTTAAGTTGGAATTAGTCCAGATCTTTATGGCACCGTTCGTACTGTTCTACGCTGTAACCGGTTCGGTATATGCGCTGACCTTGATGGCTTCGCTATTGCTGACAGTGTTACTGTGGATTTTTAACCGAAATGGCCGGAGCAATTTGGCCGTAAGATACATATCCGTTCTGGCTTTCCTTCTATGTCTTTCAGCGATATCTTTGGTCGTCAAAGGTGTGGTTGAAACCCTTAAAAGATGTGCTATTATGCTCAATATTTCAGAAGCGATGCTCGGACTCACAGTATTTGCATGGGGTAATTCTATTGGTGATTTGGCAACTACTGTTACATTTACTAAAATGGGTATCTTAGATGTTGCACTGGGTGCATGTTTTGGCGGGCCTTTATTGTACTTCCTTTTTGGAGTTGGATTCGATGGTATCTTGGTAATGTTACTCAGAAAGAGGAAAGATGGTGGTAAAGGGTCAATTTGGTTTCAATCGATTGAATTCAAAGTAGACAGATTGCTGATCGTAAGCTGCTTTGGACTACTAACTGCTTTTGCAGTGTACATAGCGCTGATACCGATGAACAATTGGCGAATCGACAGGAAAATAGGAAGTGTACTCTTGACCCTATATGCATGTACTACCGCCGTGAACATCTATTTAGAGGCTAGTTAAATAATAATTACATTTGAAAAAGCTCGTAACACACATCCAAGTCCTCTAGTAAGTATGCCTCGCAAAAGCATATGACACCTTCTTTTGCTGAGGCATTTCGTTTTGAAACCAAGGGCATAATTTTATCCACAATATGTCTTCTTCTTTCTAGGTACGAGTAATCCTGGTCCACCCATACTCTGTGGCAGTATTCAAACCAGAACTTGCCATTATCAAGATAATATGACCAATCTTGGTCAATGATGGGTCGAAAGACCTGCTCTTCCAAAACTGCTCTAGAAAATCGGGTGTACATTTGGCACACCATATGCAGTAATTCCTCTTGCCCACTCTTGTTTCCACCGTAACTCAAACGCTTCCGCAATGTTTTAATTGCACCAGAATCGGAGCTTAAGTCGCCTGAGTTAAAGTTGTCGTTGATACATTTTTCCATAAACAAAGTAAAATGGAAGTAATCGGTGAACAATTCGAAATCGTCGGTTTCTTCTATTTTATTACCAAAAGCAGTCTCCATTTGCTTAAAAAGCGCCAATAGTTCATCATATTTGCCGAGTTTTATCAATAAAACGCAGAGCCTTTCCATAATCTTCGCCTTCTTATGAGATAGTCGCAATCCCAAAGATAGCAGGTTTTTGGCAGTCAAAAAGTCTTCGGTGTTTTTCATTAGCCAGGCATAATATTTTATCCAAAAAGTTTCGTAATGTGCTAAGGGTAGTAGGGCTCTTTGGAAGTTTATATGAGTCAGTTTGTCTGCACCATTGTTAATACAATAGTCTAGGTATCGCCACCATGCAGATATCTCACTTTTTTCTATCAAGGTATCGGCTGAGCAATAATAGTGTGTCTTGATGTTAATCTCGAAAAGGTTGTAGAGTTCTAAAACACGGTGTTGAGTTACCATATAAAGTTCCTTTGTGAATTTCCGTAGAACTTTTTTACTCTCGTGCAATTGTGGGCCCTTTCTTTCACCTCCTCGTATTCTGATCTTCATTTTTCGATTGATTTCGAGCTCAGAAACCATCATTGTGAGTTGTTTGATGTCGCTAAGCTCATCAATTGCCTGTAACCAAAGCGCGTAGAATTTACTGTATGAGTAAGACGGTACTTCTAAAACTTTCCTCAAAACGGCCAGGTACCTGTGCTGTCCAGTGCAACGCAACTTGATCTGTTCTAGGTAGAGTTCCCAGAATTCTCCACTGTAAAAATGGAGACCAATGCAAGATTCTGCCAGTTCATACTTGCGGAACAGTTGCTTGTTGTTTATCACAACTTCATTGCATAGCTTCAAATATTCTACCCATAGTACCAGAGATGAGTTGTTGTGTCTCTGCAATGCAGAAACGAACACTGCGTGCATCTCTTTGATGTTGCCCAATTTGTACTCCAAAAGGGCATAGTCAACGCTATAATTCTCTATTAAAGGAAAGTAAGTCAAAAAAGACTCGTAGGTATTTCTTAGCAATTCAAGAAGCTGCTGGTTAATCGTCTTGTTAAGAGGACTGGCCTTTTCCAAAAGGTAGTTCAGCAAATCTTCCCAATGACTTAAAGCCAAAGGAGATCGTGAGACATCTAAAGAGAGTGTGCCAAACCTCTCATCCAATATTTCCTCCAAGCTCTCATCCATAATATGAGACAAACTACCTAGTCTGTCTTGGCTTCGCCCTAGTTAGCCTTGTAAAAATAGTATAGATGTAAGCATATTTCATCCAATACAACCTACACATGCTCTAGTTATCACGTGGTGCGACTAGTTATGTTTATTAGCAGCACACTCTTAATTTGTATATAACAGCCAGTCGACAGATTTTTGTCGAGATTCCTGCGTATCAGTACGATGCGTATGAATCACTAGACTGGTGTAATATGAATAGCGAATGTTGCGTGGAAAGCACCCGTCACATTAAATAGTAGAAATGGTAGAGAATGTCTGGTCACCAAGGTCACACTATTTGCATTTCCGTGACATTGAAACCAATACATAGTTAGAGCCTGACAGAGCGTTTGTACGGTATGGATAATCTCTCTAGTAACCGTCTCTAATCCAAACATGTCTGAAATCATCTTTGTGGTAAGTTATCAAAGATATGAATCACGTTCGCTTAAGATGTCTTCGAAGAAGATCCAAAGCTGATTCTAACGAGAAACGGTTGGCAGGCCTATTCTTTGGTACTCGTTGGATCATTGTCTGTTTTAGGTCCTTCCATTTACTTAAGTTTGCATAAACCACTGAGGAAATTTTTCGAGGTTCTGCTCAAAACCATATGTTGTACTTCTAGCTATCGTCCTCTTTATTGTCGTGGGCATACATCGCTATATACCTCCCAACTAACAGCAAGGGCTGTCCGTGGATTATTCGTAAGCCATCCTGCATGGTCTAAAATCAGGATTTTTTAAATGTCAGAGGTATTGTATATTCAAACGACATGCAGTTGCTCTAGTTACACTTGTAACAACCGAGCAGATTTTTGATCAAGCTGACGGACGACCTTCAGAATCAAAAGTTGGCGCGGTATCTGTCTGTAAATTAGACGATTACGGGAATATGTTAAGATCACGTGAAACGAATCTTCACATTCAGAGCCTTCTTGATGTCGCTAAGATAGCCGACTTGTTTCCATTTGTGGACCATTGGCCCCAGTTAGGTTCCCAACTTCGCTTTTGTTTGTTAGCTTGCCATTCGTCCTGTGTAAGTCGTGATTCGCTATTATTTACAAGGTGTTATGAACATTTAATTACATGTGGTCTATCTTTTGTCGTGGGCTAATAGGAAGAGCTCCAAGCTGCGAAATCCAGTATATATGCCATGAATGAAATTATTGTGTACAAGCCCTTTCGTACCAGTTGTCCTTCGTCGAATTTCTTAGAGCCCTGCCTTTATTGTACAACTTTATCCAAATTGATCAGATCGAGAATGTTCTTGGCGCCCTTCTTAATCATACGCTGTGCCAATTGCTGACCACAAATTATTGAATCTTGCCGCACGTCATCAATAGTCATGGAGTATTCGTCCTCGACGGCTTCAGAGCCGTCAACGCTCACCACTACACCCTTTAGGCACAGCGTCCTGGTGGCATCGTCATAGCGCGATTCTACTCCAATGGGAACTGAACAGCCACCTTCCAGCGTTCGCATTAGGGATCTCTCCGCGAGACAGCAAACTGTGGTTTCCTTGTCACTAATTTTTTCTAAAATACCCGAAACCCATGGGTCTTTGAACCTAATTTCGATTCCTAGAGCACCTTGGCCAACGGCGTGGTACATCACAGAAGAATCTAAATGCTGTGTTATTCTGTGTTGTAATTTAACTCTCAGCAGCCCAGCCGTTGCTAATACAATACAGGTATATGGGGTCACCGGATCGTCAAGTTTGCTTAATCTCGTTTCGATATTACCTCTGACACTTTCGAAGGCAAGCCTTGGATATTTGCGTCTCAATTGAGCGGATCTTCTTATCGAAGATGTACCGACTACACTACCGTCTGGTAGATCGTCAAAAGTTTTGTAGGGGCTTCCTTTGGCCATGATTAGACAGTCGCTTGGGTCAACACGCTTTGTGATACAGCCGATCTCAAAGCCATCTGGAAGGGATGTAGGCATATCCTTCAGTGAGTGGACTATGAGATCGATTCTCTTTTCTTTATCGTTTTCGTAGAGGAGATCTTCAAGCTCCTTAGTCCATACAGCTTTGCCTCCAAATGAGTACAACGGTTTCGACTGCACTTGGTCTCCCAAAGTCTTGAGAGCGCGAACCGTACAATTGTACTGTGGGAATGCTTTTTCAATCTGGTCCTTAACGTCATGGGACTGAATCACAGCCAATTTCGACTTTCTACCGCCAATGCGTACGATGTGGTGTTGTTCCTCCATTGCCTTGAAACTAAGTCGGTAAAGGATCAGTAAATTGCCAGAATTCGGAGAAGTAAACTTTCAACTACCCTTTGCTCACAAATCGAGTAATGTACGTTTGCGAGAATTTGGAGTGGTTCTGGGCTAAAAATAAATGATTATCTGAACGTAGATATGGACGGAACTTAAAAGTCGGCTTATTTTTTGGAGGTTCGATACAATCTAATGTATTGTTTGCGTAGCGATTCGCTAACGTCGAAGCTTTCCCCGGCAAAAAGCTAAATCCCTACCACAAATGTTAGGATCAAAATGTTAATCTTAAGAAATGGCGGTGAGGACAAGCCGTATTTTCTTCACAATCAGGTAGCTAGCTCTTAAAGGCGTTTTGCATAGAAATATAGTTTTTATCAAAACTACTAGAAAAAATTTTTTAGCTATGCTGCAGATGCTTGAAGGTCGGCTCCTGAAAGTGAATGTGTCACTTATCTGAAATCAAAGGCTGCGATATGGTCAAGCAAGGCCAATCCCTGAAATCAATCTAAAGAAATAATATGGTGAGTTGCCGCAATGCAAAGAAGAATTGAGGTTGTTCATCGAAGAGTACTGTCTGCAGAGGTTAAATGTAAATCGGAAAATTGGCCTTTAAAGATAGAAAAATGTCACCAGCAATTCTGTGGTAATATTTGCCGGACCCAAGTGCCTTTGGTATCAGCGTACAGGGACCTGAGTCTTAAAAGTTCAAATTAGTTACTATGAACTATCCCTCACTGAGCTTGGCACTTTGTCTTCAAATTGTCGACAACAATCTTAGTGCAGTTGGCCACACTAGAAGATTTTAATCACAGAGCATTTCACGTCTCATCTTGAATAGCTAAATGTTTAGCGTACTTTCAACTCAGGAGCTCATTAACTATTCAAACGACGTGTAAAAACCTGATTTTTCCATTGGCAAATAAGCTTCGGTCCTGGTGGAGATGTAGGTTGGTGTCTAGATTGTGGACTGTGAATTCAGTCAGTAGTATCTTTAAGTAGATCCAGACAGATTGTATTTCGGTCTGTAAACGTCTGGTGTGTTCTGGATATCTCACCCAAAAGCTCGTTTATGTGGCAAGCGTGCAAACCATCCTGGACTCTCCAATAGGCTTTCCCATTTGTGAAATCTAAATGTATTCAATATAACACTCCCTTCAGGTCTTATTTTTGGTGGAGACAAGATATATGTGAACTACAAACACTTTTAGCCGCCAATGTTCCTTATCATTATCTTTTAGTCCTAACAAATCCCTATGACGTCTATAATTACTAGTCTAAAATACAGTTTAATAAATATGTAGAGAGCACATTTGGAAAGAGCAGCCTCATCTCAACACATGAAGATATTTCTTTCTAGAGTTGAGATTTTACCCAACCTTCGAGGCCGCCTTTGACGATAATTTCTTGCAGGTTCTTACCTAGTTCACCAACCTTTTGTTCTAGGACGACGGGTCCATCCAAAGAGCCCTCAGAGACAGTAATCTTGCTGCTGGAAAGGTTCCACTTCAGAAACCAGCCAGTTCTTCTCGTGAGTTCCTTGGGAGCACTCTGGTACTTTTCTCTTAGCATGCCTATCAACGTTGGGATCTCCAACGTTAAAAGAGCATTGTTAATCGAGTTTCTAGAGAAAATGTTACCAAATGAGCCCGAAACCACGAGGTCAATACCCTTCGCTAGCAAAGCAGTAGCGGCTTGTTCTCTAGATGAACCAGTGCCGAAGTTGAAGCCGCTGATGACGATGTCACCAGCCTTCACCTTTGTCTGGAATTCAGCGTCGTAGTTTTCCATGCAGACTTGAGCCATCTTTTCGCGTGGCACGTCGTCCTGGTATGTGTACTTTCCTGGATAGATACCATCGGTGTTAATATTGTCGGCATCACAGAGTACCAATTCACCAGTTATTTGCGATGGGAAACCCTCTAGCATTTCCACAAGTCCCGTTTGAGCTGCTGCTGCCTCCACATTTTCCTTAGGCATGTCCTCCACCCATCTCACGACACCGCTGAAGGCCGCATCCTCTTCCCCCAAGACTTGTGCTGGAGACCCAATTTTACCAAGAACGGCACAGGCGGTCACCACAGAGGGGGAGGCAAGATAAGCCAAGGCATCTTTAGATCCCATTCTTCCTTTGAAGTTACGATTGGTAGCACTGATACCAACCTCACCAGGCTCCAAAAGAC
Organism: Lachancea sp. yHQL494; assembly: GCA_030562185.1. Taxonomy (NCBI): domain Eukaryota; kingdom Fungi; phylum Ascomycota; class Saccharomycetes; order Saccharomycetales; family Saccharomycetaceae; genus Lachancea; species Lachancea sp. yHQL494. Next base: position 192,605 of record JAJMGS010000033.1, on the reverse strand, counting down.
CAGTTCCCAAGCCGATGCAAGGGCCACACCCGGCTGGTAATGTTTTACAACCTGCACGAAGTAATTTTTCCCAAGCCCCAGAGGCTTTGGCATCGGCCTCGACTTCTGATGAGGCTGCAGCCACATAAAATTCAACGCCAGATGCGACTTTGTTAACTTGATTCAAGTCTCCGGTAGGACAAACAACATGAGCAGCGGCTTCTAAATCGCTTAAACGGGAGTTCGTACAAGAGACCAAATAAGCTTTGTCAATTTTGATGTCTTGCTGGAAGAGTTCTTGGACTGTGGCAGAGGTCTTGACACTATTAGGACCGGAAACGTAATGAGTCAAAGTATTTAGGTCAATGACAAGTTTCTTGGCGTACACTGCATCGTCGTCTGCTTTGAAGATCTTTGCCTTCTCGATCAGTTCACCTATGCGTTGTTCATTGATCCTGGGATGGTTTAGACCGACTTTTTGCAATCTTTGGCGGTAAAAATTGATCACAGTTTCATCTACAGGAAACAAACCAGAGAGGGCTCCCCACTCCGTAGTCATATTGGCGATTGTCAGCCTATAATCCACAGGAATTTTTTCCAGAGAACCTCCACTAAATTCGATGGCATGGTTCAAGACCTCATCTTTGTTAAATACACCACACAGCGCTACGATAATGTCTTTACCAGAAATCCCATGAGGAAGTTCACCTCTGAGCTCGACTTGGGCGACTGGAGGGATCTGCCACCAAGTTTGGCCGGTTGCCCAGATGGCAGCCGCATCTGTACGTACAACGGGAGTTCCCAGAGACCCAATACCACCGTAGGTATTGGAATGTGAGTCCGAGGCCACAGTCAGATTCAGAGGGAAGGCATAGCCTTCTTCTATCATGATTTGATGGCCAATACCACGGCCAGCCGGGTAAAAATCAATTCCTTGTTTCTTGGCAAAGTTCTCGATATTTTTATACTTGGTCAAGTTCTTTTCAGTGGTATTTTGCACATCGTGATCTAGGGTATTGACAATCTGTTTACGATCTTTCACCTGAGATGCTCCGAGACCCATGAACTTAAGAGCTACGGGCCACGAATTGTCGTGGGACATACAGTGAGCCGGCTGAATAGAAACGTAATCTCCGGAGCTGACTTTCTTGCCCTGTGGCAGACCGACTGCATAGGTCTGCACGATTTTCTCGGTCAGGTTCTGACCTTTCAGAACATGTCTAGTAGACGAAAACTGGCGAGCAAATCTTAGCATGATTCACAGCTTCAAACCTTGACAGCGATGGTCAAGTTTGGACGTAATATTCTTCTGCTTTTTGAAGGTTCCAAATTCCCAAGTGCGAATAGAGGTCAGCGCCAAATGAATGAATGGCCACGCCAGAACTGTCGATATTTTATATCAAACTGGCGATGTTCATCATCTCATTGAGCTAAATTTCCCACGGGAAACTAACGTCAGAAAAAATTTTGTTCTCGGTGTCAATCAGAATCGTGAATAAAAAGAATCGACTAAAAACGAGTCAGTACAATAACATTCTAAGGTAAACCAAGCTCGCCATCTTTTGCCCTAACACACCTTGCTCAAGTGATAGCGGCAGTTTGCATATATTGGAAACCTGTAGAATCACAATTACAGAACATCTCATATGACGAGATGCGAGTAGTAAGATATTATTATGCAAGCACTAAAGAGCTTAAAAGTCAGTACACGCTACGGTAGAAGGGAACAGTGTATTTACATTGTGTTGTGCGTTTAGAGATTGTCCAACCATAGTCCATTTTATCAATAATATCGGATGACGTCAGTATTCATTCTCACGGCCCAACGTTTACTATGGAACTCATGGTATCATTCGGTTGATGTGGATCATCTTATCCAGGTAAAGTTTTGTAAGAAACTGCTCATTACGGTCTAGTTTCCACAAACCATAAACCATTATATATATCGATGGTTAGCCCTACGTTCAAAAACTATCTTGTAGTTCAATAAGCACCTAGGGACTATTGGCTTTCTGAGTCTCTATCACCCAATGTGAGTTCGGTGAGGTTATCAGTAATATCGTCTGAGACTTTTCTTGACGTAATGGAACGGTATCAATGTTCTACCGATCATGCCTTACTGACATCACTTTGTACTATTCCGTCGTAGTGCGAATTACATAGCACTACACTTTTCAGAACTAGCGAGTTACTGCTGAATAGTGCCAATTGCATTATACAACGAGTGAGCACATGCTGGAGAACCGCGACATTATGGTACAAAGTGATGTCAGTAAAACATAGGCGGTCGATGAAAGATTCTACGGGAAGCCCTAAAAGAGCTCACGAAAAATCGGACGATACGACAAAATGGTGTGATACCTCAGATGATGACCATCTGGGATCACCCGATTTATCATACGATCGTTCCTTAGTATTGAGTGAAAAGTTTTATGCTGAATCCAAAATTTGTATAAATGCCGACAAACTGTTTAGATATATGGACCATCTATATAGCTGAAATAATCACGGAGAGATATTTATAACCTTCATCTACGAACAACTTCAATCAACCTAATTATGGAAGAATTAAACAAGAACATCAGCAAGCTTTCCATTGCTGATTCAGACTTGCCTCAATAGATCATGATGTACTGCTCGTGTAATTCGCATTACGACAGAATAGTACAAAGTGATAAATTAGAGATCAGACTCTTACATAGATGACAAGAATGCTGAGTCTAGATGTCTGGATTAAACAGTGGCTATGGACATTCTGTTTTATATCACTGCTCCCGCGAATGGCGGCTGGTGTAATTAATGATCTGGTCTAGAACATTTCTCGATATTAGAACTCATCACCCAAATAATAATCGATTAAATTACGCAATACATCTAATGATTTTACCAATAATGTCGCCGAACTCACATTGGTGACGGAAACTCAGAAAGTGAATAAAAAGAGGATGACCGAATAGCTTTTTAACTACTCTATCAAATTCACAGCTTTGCTTGACTGTTTGTAGCTCTTCCAGGTTTCGAGTTGTTCTGTTCTCTCAACACGCGACGTAAGTTACGCTCTGGTGTCAGTTTCGTAAGCTATGCTCTTTAAAAATTTTCAATTTTCTTAACCGTAAGATTATAAAAGGGGCCGATATACTGTCAACGTTCCGACCCTAATACAATTATGATTGTTCCCTTTACCGAAAAACCAAGACTTGCATTGGCCGAAAAGCTTCACATCATCTGTGTTTAACTATTGAGTTAACTTGTCTAATTGTTCATCGCTTTCAATTACCTTTCAGACCATTTAAACCTGCTGTTTTTCACGTCAAGCAAGTTTTATAGCAATCTTTCCTAGAGAAATCAAATTCCAATCATAACTTAGACTTGAAATGTCATCCAGTTGTGACTTATTGTACTGGAGAAACCCGGTGGAAACCGGTAAGGTTTTTGGTGGTGCCCTAGTGGCGTTGCTGGTGCTGAAAAAAGTTAACCTGATCTCGTTTGTGCTCCGCTTACTTTACTCAGCGATGTTTACCACGGCTTCTGTCGAATTCCTGTCAAAACTGTTCTTGGGCCAAGGCCTAGTTACCCGTTATGGTATTCAGAATTGCCCTGACACTGTGGGCTTTTTAAAGCCCCGTATTGATACGTTATTGGTGCACCTACCCCCAAACCAGGCTAAGTTCCGCAAGCTCCTCATGGCACAATCTCCTAAACGGACTTTCAAGGCCAGTGGTATTTTATATGTTCTTTACATGGTTTTCAGCATTATGTCGCTGTGGACAACGCTCTTCATTGGTACCATTGCCACCTTCACATTGCCCGTCATTTACAAAACTTTCCAAAAGGAGATCGATGAAACTGTCGCTCAGGGCGTCGAGGCTGGTAAGCACCACGCTTCTGCCTTGCAATCTACCGTTTCTCAAAAGGCCTCTCCTTACGTTAAACAGTTAGACGAAAAAATGGGACCTGTTTCCGGCTTCATCAAATCGAAAATGCCCCCTACCAGAGTCGCTGGTTCCAATGTCACTGCTGAGTCTTCCACAGCGAAACTGGCTGGCGAAGTGCCTTTGGAACAGCCTGCGCAGGCCAAGACCTCTTCTGCTGACTTCCCAACGGCTCCTTCCACCAACCTGAGCCATACCGTCACGGACGAAACCACGGGAGTCGCACAGGAAATGAACGAGCCATTCAGACAGTGATTTCGGAGTCTTGTTTATTTTTTTATCTTACTATTCGTTTAGTACAACGATGGTAATGCAACCTATCGCTTATCGTGCTTTTCAAGTACAATCCGTTCGCAAATCATAGACCATTCGCACGACGGGTAATTTCATTAACGTTTTTCTTTCCACTCGATGAGCCCCGTCTGTATTGTGTACACTGTTATTTTCCCTGCTGATTGGTATCTTTCTTGACCGATGTACATAACAAGATGGTCGCAAGCTAGAGTGCTTCTATATTACGACTAAATATACGAACTTTTAAGTGAAAACTTATTAGCCTTTGAGGGCAAAATAAATAGGAATGATATCTTCGATATATACAGTAGGGCTGGCATGTGGGCCATAAAAAAAATTGGCTTTTTCAACACGCACGTAAGGAAAAATCCCAAGCACTAGACCAGCCTACCATCCACTTTCCCTCTACGCGTTCAGTAGCGAATTCCGGAAGAAACTTCCAGTTGATCAATAATGGGCTCTTTCACATTGGGTTGTAGATCATCGTTGGTGAACTGCAACTGTTCTTCAGTCCATAGATTGGGCTCCGCTTCGTAGTCTTCCTGACCTACTCCAAGTAGACCGCCTTGCATCTCCCAGTCTCTAACACGGGGAAGCTGCAAAGTGCTGAAGACATCATCAACAGCTTCCAACAAGACATCTGACAAATCGTTGGTGTGTCCCGGAGTTGGGGTGATGCGTAGTCTTTCCGTTCCCCTTGCCACTGTTGGGAAGTTTATGGCCTGTACATAAATCCGATGTTTATCCATCAAAATCTCTGACGCCTGTCTAGCCAAATCGGGATTTCCCACTAGAACGGGAACGATGTGAGAAGGGTTGGGAATTACCGGTATATCGAGGTCAGCAAGACCTTGCTTAACGTAGGCGGTGTGTTTTTGTTGGGCTTGTCTCAACTCCAAATGAGAACGCTGATATCTGATTGCCTCCGCAGCACCTGCCATTACTGCAGGAGGCAAAGACGTAGTGAAAATGAATCCAGGAGCATATGACCTCAGCCAATCGATAAGCCTTAGCGAGCCGGCAACGTAACCACCTACGGTACCAAAAGATTTGCCGAGGGTACCGGTAATCATATCGACACGGTCCATGACAGTCGGGTGGTTGGGAGAGGCAATACCAGCATTACGGTGAGATTCGAAGTCGCAATGTTCGGCGACTCCTGCGCCGTGAGGACCGTACAATCCAACTGCGTGGACCTCATCTAAAAAGGTCAAAGCACCATATTTTTCAGCTAAATCGCAGATTTTGCCAATATCAGCAACCGAGCCGGACATAGAGTAGACCGATTCAAACGCGATCAATTTGGGGGTCGACTTGGGATAACAGGCCAGTAACTCTTCCAAATGGTTCAAATCATTGTGTTTGAAAATGTGCTTCGTTGCCGTAGCATGTTTAATACCAACAATCATAGAAGCGTGGTTCAGTTCATCTGAGAAAATAACCAAATCTTTCAACTTTTGACCCAACAGAGAGATGACTGCATCATTGGCTACAAAACATGATGAAAACACCAGAGCACCTTCTTTTTTGTGCAGAGCCGCCACCTCCGCTTCTAGCCTTAAAGCATGCTGGTTGTGGCCAGCAATATTTCTCGTACCACCTGCACCAGCTCCATACACGTCTAAAGTTTTTTTCATGACGTCTACGACTTGCTGGTTCTTGGAAAGCGCCAAGTAGTCGTTGGAACACCAGACGGTAACCTTGTCGTGCTCCTCTTGGCGATGTGCCATGGGAAACTCCTTAGCAAGCCTATTGATGTTGTTAAAGAAACGGTACGACTTGTCGAGCCGTTTCTTGCGAACTTCGTGCTCAAAAAGCCCGTCGTAATCAAATTTAGATTCGTGCGTTGCGTGGTCGGTCATCATCAAATCTTGGGGCTGCTGAGCAGACGAAGTCGTGCTACGAGGTGCTCTTGCCGCTCCATGGGCTGCAGCTGTCGCCAAGTGGGCTTTTTGCATAGCTTGTCCCATAAAAGGACATTTTTGCGCCATCAAGGGCACACTCGCCTGTTTCAAAGTCTTGACATTTTTCAATGAAGAAGCAGTCTTGTTCATGAATGGGCAAAGCTTTACAGACTGTCTAGCGATACCATCCATCTTGTCCACGAAGTCCAAGGTAAAGAGTGAAATTCAAAATTCTTCGAAATGATCAGCAGAAAGGGAAGCAATTTATTAAATATTGCTGTAATAAGATTGACCAGTACCTCACCACTTGTTAACCAGTATTTGGGTCGCCTTGGAATGGGGTTTTCCTGGCTTTCAATTACCTCAGAAAATAGGACATGGAAGGTCCAGCTAACTTTTTTTCGTTGGTTAAAGCGAAAGTAGAAAAAACAGTGATTGGTTACGTACCAAGTGATCCATGGAAGCTGCAAGGGAAAGATGCTTCCCCATAACAAAAAACTTTCCTAAAACGGATGTATTTCCTATTTGGTTATTTGTATCATTTTTGACTAGCATTCAAAACCCATGGAGGTTCTTACTTATCCAACCTTCTATCCGTTGAACGTCCGGAGCCTTTCCTGTGCCTTTCGGTGGCCTGCTTGGGCGGCTCTTTGGTAATGCTGGCGAGCAGCATCGAGATTATTCCTGCATCCCACCCCACTTTCGTAGAAAAATCCTAATGCATATTCTGCTCGTGCTAGCTTGCCATCGGATGCTTGGCACGCCTTACGAGCCCAATTGTACGCCTCTTGATTATTGCGTTTCAGTACTCCTGTAGCTCCCGTTAGGTACCAACCGCTCAGCGACATCATGGCCATTGGGTTTCCTCGAGGTTTGGCCGTCGCTGCGCTGGCGTACCATGCGATAGACTTATTGGCCATGACGGGCAGATTTAAGTGTCCGAACTCATAGCACTGGCCTAGTCGCCATTGTGCCAGTGGGTACAAATATTGCGTGGCACAGCGGTGATAATACTGTAGAGCTCTCGTTGGGTTCCTAGAAAACCTTGCCGCAGCCAGAGGTTCCTGTAGCGCTGGTGAGAGACTGTCGAACTCGTAGAGCTTCGCGAGTTCATACATAGCATGTGGAGAGACCATTTCAGCATCAGTGCCAGCACCCGTGATGGCTTTTGTCTTATTTGTCGAACCTTCTCCCTTTCTACTCCTGCCAACTTTCTCATCGTTCCGCACTGCTCTTTCAAACCACTTTAGTGCCGCTTTAACATCTTGTAATAAAATAGGACCTGCATTCGTGTCTGTTACGCCATGAAGACAAAACATTCCCATTTTGTACATGCACGCAACGTTGTCACAATTCAAAGCGCCCTTCTCGTAAAAGTGGCTCGCCTGTTGCAGTGATCGTACCCCGTTCCAATCTGATGGCGTACCTCTTTGGTATTCATAACACACGCCCGCTCTGTAGCAAGCGTCGCTTACCCCAAGAGCCGCGGCCCGAGTGTAGTAGTCCAGCGCTTTAGTATCATTGCGAGCGATCACAGTTTGAATTTTAACCTCTAAATATGGTTGATGGGAGTACAAAGTGGCCATCAGATATAATGCAGGTCCATGCTGCAGCGTTATCAACTTGGTCAAAACTTTCAAAGCGTGCTCTAAAATGATTTTTTGATTTTTCAATGTTTCTGCTGGAGTTAACGTTCTTTTAAGCTTGTCCCCATTAATATTGTAATTGGCAATAAACTCATCGATAAATGCATACTGAAATAGTGTCTCGCACCATTTCATTTGGATTTCGGCTGTAAACTTAGGCGCGTCTTGAATTGTTGCTTCATAAACTCGGCAAAACCTGACAGCTATCTCGCTATATTGGGAAAAATCGCGCTTAAGAGGGATTGGTTGATCATTTGAGATAACGCGCTTTGCCTTAGCTTCACTGAGCTCAATCAGATCACTGGGCTTACGATATACCTTCTCCTGCAGGAGATGTGGATTGTCTATAGAATCACTTTCCAAATATGGCGGAGGAGGACCTGCTGATCCATATGCTTCGCGAGCACTTTGGAAAGTATCCACAGAGCTATTGCTGTGCATTGCGTTGTTCAAGGAATCCGTGGAAAGCTGCTGTTTTGTTGCACTTTGGAAGGTGAATGGTTGATCATACCGCGAGTTTGTAGGTGTCGCTGTCTTGCTGTGATCATCTAGCGTAGATGTAGACCGAACAGACTGCAAAGTCGATGATGACTGCAACGGTATAGGACTCATGGGCTGTTGAGCATCCTCCACTGGATATGGCACCGTTCGAGACGGACTACCCGCCTTAGCCCGCTGAGAGCTAGCCTCTTTCCTGGGTGGCGGATACATATTGATGTGAGTTTCATAAAGCGAATTCTTACTTCTCTCCATCGCCGAAGGCAGGTCAGTCTAGCTAGCCGATTTAGCGTTACTTTGTATGGTCAACACACCATTATATCAACACTTATAGAAGCATCTGTTTATCATTAGGCACGTTTTTCTTTCATCAGAGACCGATAACAAACTTTGGGTTCCGAATACAAGTGGACGTGATTAGTTGACAACAATACCGCTACATTACGATTTCTTTCGCGGTGCTTAACGGTCGCAATTCTGAAACACTTGTCCCTTCAGGAACTCTGAAAATAATGCATTGATTCCCTCGTTCGCAGAGGTGGACTGCTCTTGGTTACGACCGGGGCTCGCCTCGTTGCATTAAATGCTCATGGTTTAATTTTGTATTTCTCTTGGCATGCAGAAAGCACAGCATTCTGATTTCATCCTATCAGGGAGCATTGAACAGCCAGAAATCGCATAGTAATCCCCTTTTAGAAACTGCACTGCTCATTTCCACTGAAATTTGTTTCTGAAAGAAGAACCCCATACGATACGGTTGTGGCTCATCGTATAGTTTGCCAATTGGTGCTATGTCATTCGTAGTTAAACCTCACCTTCCAAAGAAGCTCGCAAAAAAGCCAGTACGGCGATTCCAAGAAAAGCATGCTTTCTGAATGCGGATGACAATGAAATGACATAGTCATTCGTCACCCTTCTGATTTTCCTTTATTTCTGTTAAGTTGGATTTGTACCTCCCCAGTTGATAAGTTACTTTGATACCTTTTAGATTAATGAGCTGTGAAGACCACCGCAAGACATGCCCAAACTGGGAGATGTCATATTAATACGTAAAATAATTGACATTAAAGGTACCAGTTACCTAGCCGCGATCGTAGCAGCGATTCTGCAACGGTCCGAAACATCCTTTTCTTAATAGCAAGCCATACCCTTGGGCGAACCACAAATATTTTCATTCACCATATTCAGTTTGTTACCCCATATGGCCCGACGAGACAGATATCCTTTGAATTGTTATCCTTCGTTCAAATCATTCAAGTCGTATTTTCCTCAGATCTTAATAAATATTTTTCACCATTGTAAATACGAGCAATTGGAAAGTAGCAGTAAACCAAAGCTTCCACGCTTGAAGAGTCGATGAGCTGCAAAAACAAAATCAGCATTAGCTATCACGACCTTCACGATGGTTTGGCCTTTTAATAAGAAAAGTGATCCTAGTAGTCAACAAGAACAACCTCAACCCGAATTGCAAAACTACAGCCCGGGGAAAAAATACCTTTTGGAAGATACAAAACCTCGATTTGCCAATGAGTCTCAAAGTCAGTACGCTAACTCACAGGAGCAGGCCTCCCTTCGAAAAGCATGGGAAACCGTGAGCTGGAGCGATTTTAGCTTTCAGCGGCTAACACAGATACCATGTTTCCGTGACGCAGGGATGAGTGGTTTCACCAGTATGTTCGTGCTTGGAAGCGTTATATTTCTGTATCATAAGAGTCCTGCTAGGGCCGCCAACTGGGCCGTAGGTGGATTTATGCTCGGCAGCATAGTTGGCTGGGAACAGTGTCGCTTGGGGCGAAAGAAGAGCTTCCAAACTGCCCAAATGGCCAGGAACACCGTGGCGAACAAGGAAAAGCCCATGTTGAACCCGGTTGTTAACGACGACCGTGTCACACAGGAGTGGGAAGGACATAGGTCTGTCCCGGCTTCCCGAAAGCCGTGGTACAAGCTGTGGTAGTATATAAGACTAAGCATAAAAGCTTATTTTTCATTGTCCTTCTAACTTGCATTAATACGCCAGGATTTGCGCTTTATGTGGTATTTATGTGCTGGCTGAGAACGCGAGCTAACCTGCCACACTCGTAGCACTTACATTGTCTAGCTTCAAGTCCGTCAGCCCATCTAAAATTTTTTGATTTCTAAGGTCCTCATTGTTCTCATTATCTTCATTGTCATCATCTTGAGGCTCCCTATCAGGAACCTCAGTCTCCTTGCGTACCAATGTTTCCTGCGATTTAGGGACCGGTAAAGAAAATGAATTGTCGTACGCATCATCATTGCTGGAATCATGAGTGGCTGCAATACTCGTTGATGAGTTCGCATCACTTTTGTGACCTATCGGCGTAGATCTAAGTCTAGCCGTATGTGGTGTTCCATTTCGGCTCAGGTAGGGACTTCCGGGGGAATTCAGTACGTCGCTGTTGTATTCATATTCATTATCGTCATCATTCGGGTTCGTGGATGCTTTGTTAAAAGGGTCATCAGCGTTTACCAATAGTTCATCCAATCCTCCCCCTGGCCAGCCTTTACGAGCGATATTTTCACTTATCTCCACCTGTGCCCTTGAAACTGTTGCTGTATCTTTCAGAACCTCAGAACAGCAGTTTTCAACCATCTCATAGGAGTTCTGATAGTAACGGTGTTTTAATGATTCCAGCTCGTCTAATTGTAGTTGTAAGTTAGCCAAATTTTCCCGGTAGGAAACCAGATTGCGGGTCTTCCTTTTGGAAAACTGTGCATTATACTTCTCTTGCAGCTTAAGCTTCTTCGCCTCATCGTGAAACTCCTTTTTAAAACTAGACTCATGTACTCTTCGTTTGAATTGAAATTCATCTATACGGCTCGTTAACGTCTCAACTAATGATGAACTAATGCAGTTAGACATAATACGTTGGTGGTTGGCAACTAGATGAAATAAACCACTGGAACTTAGAAATTTGTCAGCGGTGTCATCATTGCAACCCTTTAATCGAGCCATTTGTTCCAGCGACAGAGCCAATAAACTTGCCTTTTGCGATGTAGCAGACAGTTCTTCAGCGTAGCTTTCTGCATTAGATAGTAGTTGCTGCATTGTATCCACGGTTTGCGTCATGTCTTTGTTTGTTACCAGATTTTGTAAATCGGTTAATGTGCTGAAGCCAGACCTAAAAGAAGATGGGCGACGGATTCTGTAGACGCTGGAGTTTGCAGTGGATCTTACCGGTGACTCTAGTCTGCCGACTTGTACGGGAGCCTCCAGAAGTGATGTTTTCATATGTTGTTCCTTTTGGCTAGAACTATTAACCAGAGGATAAAACTCGGACAAATGAGGTGCAAACCTTTCCGAGGCTATTTTAGGGTCAAACTGCCCAGTTGTCATTTCAGCTATGGTTGTGATAAGTTCTTAAGCAGGGCTAACACTTGATTATCTCTACGAGGCAGAGCGTCTGTTAAAAATATGACATTCCAATATCCCCATCTCGAGATATGGTTTCGTGCATAGCGATGTTATATTCAAATCAAATGCTCTTGAGCCGACAATGAAAAGTGAAGACTATTGGCTACTTATGAGTATGTTTGCCGATTTAATATACAATGGTTAGGATTAAGCACCAGCCATTTCCGTGCCAACCGTATAAAAACATAGTTCTTCCAGTTTTTTGTTTTAAGGCACTGAGATTACATAGCCACATGCAGTAAATGTTTGAGGTCAGTGATCGAAACAAATTTGATGGGGTGCCCTATTGCCCTATTTTGTTGTAAAGTTCTTCGCTGTCATGTGTTTGACTTATTACCAAATGTACCAAATTGCAAAATTATACGAAGTGCAGCTGGTCTGCCAGTTGGAAAAGAAGAAAGCAGGCCTAGGCCTCCATGTAATCTATATGTATAGTGTGTCCTTATTTGAACTTCTCTGCAGGAGAAGACCTCTCCGTTTTTCAGGAAAATTATCTTGAACAAATAGTTCAGATCTTTGTAAATCTGCAGGAAAGATATGGACTTAATCTACCCTTCGAAATCATACTCTCAAATATTCAATGCTGTCAGCTGTATAGCTCCTTATGTCTACATTGTATTTATCTCGAAATTTGTCGGGCAGGAGACACCATATTATACCGAACTGGCATCATTCTACAGGGTCCGCACCCGAAAGCCTGGCTTGTCTGGCTTGTCTGGCTTGTCTGGCCAACTAATCGCCACATTTATAGTGGAATCGTACTATTTAAGTGACGACTAACAGCCTTGGCGTTCCTGAGAGTAGCTACTGTAGTGCAAACAACATGATTTCATGACTTAATGACATAATAGTACAAGGTGATGTTGCGCAAGGTCTAGGCTTGCACTAGACGTGCAGTAACATACTAAAAAAGATGACTAGCAAAAAGTTAGATGTAATATAATCAGGTTCCTGCCTCCGTCTAAGGATGACAAGTAGTTTTAATTAGCCTTCCATTGCTGATTCAGACTCGCCTCAATAAATAAATCGGGTGATTCCTAGATGCTCATTATCTGAGATATCACACCATTTCGTCGTATCGTCAGGTTCTTCGTCAGTTCTTTAAGGCTTCATATCGAATATTTCATCGACCGCCCATGTTTCACTGACATCACTTGTACTATAATGTCGCGGTTGTCCAGCATGTGCTCACTCATTGTATAATGCAATTGGCACTATCCAATAGTAACTCGCTAGTTCTGACAAGATTCGTGTAGGATTCAGATACATGCAATAGCACAAAACTCAGCTTACACTCCAACAGAGAATGGCTAAAGGCCACCGATGATGGCACACTCGACGAGACATTGTCCCGAAATTGGCCTTATAACTTATGGGATATACTGACACCACGTGCTGGAATGTGGTGGAAATGATTGTTGAGGCCCAAGCAGTTCAAGTGGCTCGAAAGGCAAACAACTGTTGGATAACTCAAGGACTCTCGGGATAGTTTGGAAATTGTTATTGTCTAGAATGACCAGAGCAATGATTAATTAATTCAGAATTCATCTTTGGCCTTACCAGAACCAGCAAAGAACGAGTACTAATAATCTTCAAAAAGCTACCCATTTCTCAGTTCCAAAACCGTACAATGACTTATCCAGGATTGTTTTTATAACTTCTTAAATCATTCGATTTAATCGCATAAACCTCTCGCGTTTATCCATCGCCTTTCTCTGATTCTCACCTACATAGCCGTCGCACGTGATGAGCCATCAGCAAAATAGCTAAAGTCGTTCACAGCTCCAGATTCAGACCAGCTCCAAATAGACAAGGCTCAAACAAGTTCCTCAGATAAATCTATAAGCAGTTTCCCAACTCTAGATAGATCTGAAACACGTTCAACCTAGCTATCAGCCATATGTCAGGCCGCGAAAGAAGCCCTAGTCCCAAATCTAAGGCTAGATCGCCTTCTGTAGTGCACGAGGGGAATGTGAAAGCTCAGAGCTTCAACGAACAGCATCGCGACACCAATCTAACCTCACTGCCCCACAAAAAACCAGACGTATACCAGTATGACACGGGGAAATCGGCTGTAGACCATGCACCTACTGGAAATGCCGGTATGCTGTATCAGGACAGCAAAGCATCGGTAACCAACACTAGCACAGGCCGGTCCATGGAGAATCGTAGTCATCCTCAGATCATCCCCTCAGGGTTTGATGAACATTTGCAGGTGAAAGCTACTTATTTGACCGGCCGTGCGCTGCTGTATTTTACGTCTGTGTTCGTGTCGCTCGGTGTCTTTTTGTTTGGATATGACCAAGGCGTTATGTCCGGTGTTATTACCGGCCCACTCTTCAAAGAATACTTCAATGAGCCATCTCGCGCTGCAATCGGTAATATGATCTCGATCTTAGAAATCGGAGCTCTAATAAGTTCGCTTATGGTAGGACGCTTGGGTGAGAAATGGGGTCGCAGACGGACCATCAGATACGGGTCTTTCATATTTATTATAGGTGGACTTATTCAGACCTCGGCTTTGAGCATGGCTTATTTGGTTGTTGGCAGAGTAATGAGCGGTTTGGGAGTTGGCCTTTTGAGCACCATTGTACCTATTTACCAATCCGAGATCTCCCCACCGCACAACAGAGGTAAGCTGGCTTGCATCGAATTCACGGGTAATATTGTAGGCTACTGCTCTAGCGTTTGGGTTGACTACGGATGTTCTTTCATTGAAAATAATGCATCATGGAGATTACCTTTGTTTATTCAATGTGTTATGGGTTTTGGCCTATTCATGGGTACTTTTATTATCGTAGAAACCCCAAGATGGCTTTTGAATCACGATCACGACGTCGAAGGTTTAATCGTAATCGCCGATTTACATAGCGGTGGTGATGTTCAGGACTCTCGCGCTCATGACGAATTTCAGGCGATCAAAGAAACTGTTCTCGTTTCACGATTAGAGGGTGAGAAAAAATCCTACAGCTATGTCTTCAAACGTTACAGAAGTAGAATGCTGATTGCCATGAGTTCACAGATGTTCGCTCAACTCAATGGTATCAACGTTATCTCGTACTACGCACCCATGGTCTTTGAGCAGGCTGGCTGGGTAGGTAGAGATGCTATTTTAATGACGGGTATCAACAGTATTATCTACGTGGCTTCGACCGTGTTGCCCTGGCATCTGGTCGATAAATGGGGCCGCAAGCCTATTTTGCTGATGGGTGCCATTGTTATGGGTCTTTCCTTAGTTTCTATCTCCGCTTCGATCTACATCAACATCCCTTTCACCCCTAACCTTGTCGTTATTTTTGTGATTATCTTTAACGCGTTCTTCGGCTTCAGCTGGGGACCTATCCCTTGGTTATATCCGGTAGAAATTGCTCCTTTGTCAGCGAGATCAGCTATGGCATCGGCTTCAACAGCTACAAATTGGCTCTGCAATTGGCTTGTAGGAATTATGACTCCAATATTGCAGGAGAAGATCGAATGGAGGTTGTACTTAATACATGCAACATCCTGCTTCTTATCCTTCTGGTGTGTACTAAGGGTCTACCCGGAAACGGCAGGGCTACGCTTGGAAGATATGGGCTCAGTTTTCGATGATAAATCCTCAACTTTCAGTTTCCACGGTTCCATCACTGGTGTTGACGTTGATGCCGCTTCCAATGCCAACACATCTAATGCCAATCCCTCAATAGCGCGCAAGCCCATAAATGCCCAACCTTCGCTTTTGGATGGAACCAACCCAGTTCTGGCTCAATTGCACCCAGCAGCCAGCCAACACGAATCATTATTGAATCAACCGGCCGGCGGCAGCAGCGCACAAAGTGTCATTTCCAAGAAAAGCATTGCCAGTGCCAATATGCTCTCCGCGGAAGCTCTTGATCCTCCATCATTACAACAAGTACTTGAATTCAAGAGAAATCAACAACGGCCGGGCAACTTAAAGAAGCTAGTGAGAAGAGGCTCCGAAACGGTTAACTTGATCTACGGCAAGGTTGTTGGTTTGGGAAAACCATCAGACAATGGCGCCTATGGGACGCTGCCAGATGACGGTTCATCTGCAGATGGAAATTGATTTACGACTAGCACATGGTGGCATCAGATATATATTTGAAATAGTTCACACGCAATTGCAATATTTTATTATTATCTTTGCCATTGATTATACTGAAATGGTAGCTTATATGATAGTTGGATTTGGCAGCCTAACGAAGCAGGCAACGTATTTGTCGCCTCGGTTTCTCTCCACTTTTTTGCCTTCTTCAGTGGCATGTCTCATGATCTGAACACAATTGTCGTTCTGCTCCCACTCAGTCGACAGTCGCCTAAAAAGCGGATGCTTTTCCAAGTGTTTGGCCATCCATTCGTGCAAATCTAGCACATCCGTGATGGTGTAAATAATTCCCCCTTCCCTCAGAACGTAGGCATACTCGGATAACAAAGTGTTGGTGATAATTCTTGCCTTGTGTTTTCTTTGTTTGAAATGGGGATCGGGGAAACAGAAAAACATCTTCTCCAGCTGGCCCTTGTGGAAAAAGTTGGGCAAAAACTTCATGGAATTACCTCTCAGCACATTGATGTTCTGGTATGCATTAGTCTCTGCATTGTTGGATCGCAGAGCGATAATTCGGTCTTCGACGTAATTCGTCACTTGAACGCGAATTTCAATTCCTAGTATTAGACTTTGGGGGAACTGGGGTGAAAGATCGATTAGTAGGCCACCAAAACCGCAACCAATATCTGCAATTGTTACCTGCTTCGTCATCTTATTTGTTGCTTCGTCAAAAAAGTGTGGGTAAAGTTTTTGCCAGTCCATTTCGTCGGGACTAACGGGATATTCCAGTTGATGATCCGAGAATGGATTTGAGTGCGCTCGTTGACGGTAAAATCTTTTTCTAGGTAGATCCATCTTTCCTGACTTGGCACTTGGATCAATCCTTACATGTTTTAGTTCCTCCCGATTCTCTTGCTTCTTCAGGCGATACGCTTGACGCTTACTTGAAGGGTCATCGAGGGTCATTCCGGCCTTCATTTTGGAGTACTGATAGCAGATATACGGCCTGGATATACCTTAATTGCGAAAAAGCTGGCTATTGTCTGCGAGATGCGATGCGATGCGATGAGATGAGATGAGATAAAATGAATGAGTTCAATGTGATTAAAATTTTTCAGGCGTAATCCTAAATGTAGCCCGTACACTCAAGTTAGAGAACGTAGCAATGACATCTTTAGCTCAGTTGATGATCAATACTGTGCTCAAGAGCCATTCCTTTTATATCCTTAAGTTCATGGATTCGTAGGGAACAATGACTCTTTCTTTTTTAAACCATTATATACAAGATTTATGATTTGCCGCAGGGCGAAAGCTACTCTACTCGGGCTTCTCTTTATCTGGGGAACTGTTATCATGATGCGTTTGCAAAGTGAGATACAACGAATGAGAACCTGCCTGTAAAGTTTGGACCAAACCCGCGCCGCTAAGCACCGACAGCGTACCCAACAAGTGACTCTGTAAACCCGATTTTGACGGAAGTGTTTTGAACTCATGCACCTTGGGCACCTCCAGCACTTGGCCGTCAATTTTTGCTCCCACCACGAACAATTTGTCGGAGCTCTTCTCGAGTAGCTTCAAAAGTTTACGTATTTTGTCGGGTTCCGTTTCAGAGAAGGTTATGGCTGCAGTGGGACCTTTAAAAAGTGGCAGTAGCGGATGTGTTCTATTTTGTTCAGATTTCTTTGAGGGGGCACAAGGATCTGGGAGGTGTGAGTTTCGTAAGTACACTTGGAATAATTGATTTCTTAATACTGTCATTTTGCCGCCCAATTCCTGAATGTGCCCACGGAAAGAAGCATTTTCTTGTTTAACCAAGTTATTGTGATGCGCGAAGAGTATTACGGGATTCTTGTCCATCATTTCTTTGTAGGAATCGATCAAAAATGTCTTCCTCGAATGCGAAGGCTTAAGAGTCACTCTGGAAACAGTGGCAAGAAATCTCGCACTCTGAGCAAACTTTGAGATGCTCTCAAGCCGAACCAAAAGGCCAACCGAGTGCTTGGACATTTCGCGGTTACCCAAAGGGCTTTTCGTCAGGATTTCAGATTTGAGATTATCCGTTTCGTAATAAATTTTTGAGAGGTAACGTTTAGAGTGATCTGTATTGATTTGATGGAAGACATGATGTTAGAAAACCAACCGCTGGGAATTGAGGTTGTCAATATGTTCAGGATGATCGCATGCGGTGTCCATAACTCTTTTCTCAGCCTCTCATGGGGAGAGGATTATAATATATTGAGGCGCATCTGAATCAGCAATGGAAAGCTTAATGATGTTCTTATTTAATTCTTCCATAATTAGATTGATTCAAGGCGTTTATAGACGAAGGTTGTAAATATCTCTCCATGATATTTCAGCTATATAGGTGGTCCATATATCGAAACGGTTTGTCAGTATTTATACAAATTTCGAATTGGGCGTAAAACCTTTTACTCATTACTCTGGAATGATCGTACGATAAATCGGATGATTCCTAGATGCCCGTAATCTGAGCTATAACACCATTTTGTTGTATCGTCAGGTTCTTCGTCAGTTCTTTAAGGCTTCATATCGAATATTTCATCGACAGCCCATGTTTCACTGACATCACTTGTACTACAATGTCGCGATTGTCCTGCATATACTCACTCGTTGTATAATGCAATTGGCACTATCCAACAGTAACTCGCTAGTCCTGGTAATAATCTTTTAAGTAACACAACATATCTATTGACGATATTACTGATAACCTCACCCGAACCCACGTTAAGTGATAGAGACATGGAAAGCCGACAAAAGAGGCAACAATAGTGTAGTCTTAAGATGTTTCAAGATGTTTCAAGCTTTCCGCAGTTTTAATTGACTGGTTTGGGTCGACGCAATCGATTCTACCGTTGGGATATTGGCAAGTCAGGGGCTTTTGGGTGCTGTTGATTAGGCGATCTGGTAGAAGTGGAGTAAAGGGTTAAATGCGAAGACTCGTGTCCGCTATCCTCATCGGGCTCCTGATCTCGTGAGTACATGGCACAAAAGTAAACTGTCCTAGTCGGGAGACCCGTAGAAAGCAATTATGCATCTCAGTATCTACAGCTGGAGAAGCGCAAAGGGACCGTGTTTATGCTCGCTGACGAACGCTTGAGCTTGATTAAATACGTATAACCAGCGTCTCGGAGGAACAAAATGATATGGACTATTAAAAAATGCAATTCAAGCTTAATCACGTGGTGGGTGCCGTGCGATCGTTCACAAGAGGTTTAAATGCTCGCCTGTTAGATAGGTGATCTATGTGCCGGCGGAGCGTGATGTCAACCGTGAGAGTTGCAGTAATCTTTCAGAAAGCAACTTCCGCCATTTATTTTGAACACTTATTTTTCCACTGTAACTCAGTGCGCAGATGGTAAATCTCCGTGACTGTCCGAGTATGAACGGTTATCCAACGAAAGGAATTCTCCACAGGACGAGTCTCCAAGATGAAGGCACGAAAAACCGATTTCAACCATCTATGTAAATATTAGTAGCGAAAACGCCCTTTTGATAATCCTTCCACGAGCGAGGGCTCCCCAAATACAAAGTTTAGGCCTATTGCTGTGCTGAATCATGAGCTATACGTCGTAAAGTATTTTCTTTTTCCCTAAGATATAACGAAAAGGATGGAAAAGTATATGCAGGTTTTTTCCGGTGTGCATGATTTTCCGGTAGCAGGATGCCTCGAGGCCTTCACATTGGATGGACACTTGGCAGAGTCTTTGTAATATGCCGTATGCACGATGACGACACATGCGTCATGGCAAAAATAACGTAAAAATGCTCGATCAGATATGACTAGTAGGAGTATAATCCTGGGTTCGTTGGAAATGGCTTGCTTGTTACCGCCGACGATGGAAGGAAATTGTGACACACAGCTCGCTATCCTGGTATTCCTGTCGATATTCTCGTCGGCTTTCTTCGTGATATTTTTTTTTGTTTTCATTCCATCTGTTATCATGATGCTATCCCATCATCTGCGAAAAACGACCCCAGCCCGTATACTCTTTAATCGCTTTCCAAATTGACCTGACAGATTACTGCGACTCGACCGATGTACAGTCTCCACGCCTCTCGTCGTTTCCCATGGGCACACACTACCACTTCACAGTTATTCTGAGATACTCACTCATCTTGTAGTTCCCGCGTGCAGGAATAAAATTTGCAATCTATAAAGGAAGTAGTTCGTTTATCTTTTGAAGATGTGGGTATGGTTGGCTGTGCCTTTTTTTTATCGACCAAACAATAAAACTGACTGATAGGCCGACCAACGGATCGACTGGCTGGCCGGCCAGCTTGTTTTCTTGGAAAGTTAGTGCTCATTACGAGCTCGATCTGCCGAGCAAGGCCAGTCCCCATGACGAGCCATCTGCATGGCATTTTTTTGCTCCCTCGCATCTAACGTGTAAGACACCCGTCATAGCTTCTGATGTTATGCGGTGGGAAGTGTGGTTGCAGGAAAAGATTCCATCTCTCGAGCTCCGGGAGAGCACTTTGATTCAAACAGTCAGCAGGAGTTATCTAGGAAATTGGGGAGCAAATCAAATAAAAAACGGCTTACTCTGTTGTATGGTAAGGTGATGCAATTGGGGTGCAGCTGTCGTCGTTCACACATTTAAAAAATTGATTAGCGAAGCCAACCCAAGTAAGAACAGGCAAAGGCTAACGCGAGGAAGAACGGAGCTGTAGTGAGCCATCGCGAACTGTGGTTGGGTTTATTTTAAAATCTCGTTTTTTGCATATCCACGATGATTGCTAGGGCGTTCTTCGAGGCCTCTAGGTTATAGTAACTGTGATATATAAAGGTATATAGCCAGCAGTTGGGCCGATCAACTGTAAAGCGGTGTGATCGGTTCCGGGTGGTTTGGTTAACATAGCGCCGTTAAGAAGGGCTAAAAAACGCGCAGATCCTTACTTGTGAGTTCTGATTCGCCCGTGTGCATACGTGGAGACTTATCGCATTTGATAACTTTGCCCACCCATTACGCTAACTGTTAACACCACATTGTGCCCCACCCAAAACAACCCCTCAACACCGAAAAGTTGACGGGTCAGAATTGCAGCCAGTAAGCAGCTTCTAGCGTCCTTCTAGCCATGCAAGATTCATTTAGCAGTAGTCAGGACGGCAGCTGCGACACATTCCGAGGAGCCCGAGCCCCTCCTCCACTAGCTTTCTCTCCGACAATACTACCGCAACAATCGCAACGCAGTACACCAAATTCGTCTGTGCATCATCAATCCTGTTTGACCGGAGAAACCCCTTCCCCTACTTCCAGCACCAGTTCCAGCTCGAGCAACAAGCTCTCAAGAAGACTTTGGACGACGATGGAAGACGCGGTTTTGATGACCTTAGTTCTCACCCATAGAGATGAATTGTCCGTAGCATCAAATGCACGCCATTTTTGGGAATTTGTGAGTTACCAGCTCCTTCAGGAGCACTCAGTGCGAAGAAACACACGCCAATGTCGCGACCGGTTCAACTTACTCTATGCACGCGGGGTTCATAATACGGTTTGTAACTTCGAGCCCAGTTCGCGTCGAGATGCGCTTCTTCTAAAAATCGCGCAAGTATTCGATTCAACAAGCAGAGGTCATTACCAACTCCGTCATGCATATGTGGAACAATCGGGCTTACCCGTTTCGCAACCTTTACATTACGAGAATGGTGGTTTTCCTCGTGCCCAGAGTTACCTTTCACACACCAGCCCATATTCAGGAGTAGAAACACTGCCAGGTTCCTTGGGACTGGGCTCTTCGCATCCAATGGCCCAAGGTACATCTAAGCATCCACCAACGTCGGAACTGGTTCACGTTTCCGACTCAATCGCCTCTTTGGTGGCTACTTCCCAAAACTTGGCGACAGGATTCCAAAATCTGATGGACAGCTTCGCCCAGCTCTCAAATCAGGTCAAAGATATTCAAATGCGGTTAGACAATACTAATGAATCACACTTCCAGAGCTCACTAATCCAAGGCCACTACCATCCTCAACCCAACTTCGGTGGCGGGTATATTCGGCCTGCGGACAGGCATGGCCAGGAGTAAGCACGGCGACCCCGATTTACATTTAGCATAGCGATTGATTCCTACCGGTTATCGCTCAATTTCATTAAACATTCTGAACAGATGTTCCGTCCTTTCCAGAGATTTGCAATAGGACCACTGTATTCATTCAGTGCCCATAACAACGCATCTATAAAACTCTGCTACCATCTACGGACCATCGATTTATAACTTGTATTGCATTTAATGAATTAGAGGTGGACTTTATTACAGTGACCAAAGTCAGTGATCAACTGTATTCCAAACTGTCGGTGTTCTGTGCCGTTGTGTAAATTATTGTATGAATAAGTCCTATATACACGAATTCAATCTCAAGATCTATCACATTCGTCTAAGGAAGCCATGGTGCACTTCATTGGCCAATTAGTTTATCAAAAGCGGGGATCAATGATTGTGCTAGTGCAAACGAAAACACTAGCTTGGGGCCTGTTGTGATGAGTTTCGGTGTCAACCCTTTGAAAAATGCGGTGGCACCCTCGTTCTTCAGGGTATTCTTGACTATTTTGAAACCGCTCTCCGGGTTGTCAAAGTTTCTGTTTTGAATTCTGGTCTTGATAACATCAAGAGGTGCTGACACGATCAACGAGGCACTGGCACCGAAAATCGAGGAAACAAAGTTTTGGGCCCAAGTGGCCGAAGAGTAGTCCTTCAAACCTAAAATATATTCTTTGGCAAAAGCGTTACCTCCGAATAGTGCAAACGAACCGGGTGCATTTCTGGCAGCGGTCCAGCCCCAACCCCTGTACAGGCCGAGCCCTTCGTCTTGCAAAATCTTGACGAATCCTCTGCCATTAAAGGATTCTGGATTAGTTTGTCTTTTGATCTTTAAAACATCAAGAGGCAATAGCACAATTTCGCCGATACCGATCAAGGATCCTGCGGTGGCCGAACGGAGGGCTTTGCCAGTTTTCTCGCCAAAAGCGTTATCAAAGTCTGATTTGAAGTTTCTGTTCAAAAATTCGTTGGCAAATGGTTGACCACCGTACTTGTAAACCCTTTGTAGGATTTTGTAAGATGCTGCATACCCTAGACCTGGAAACAAAGTGAACAGACGTTCGCCTAGGGCTTTGCCGGCATGTTCACGGAAAATGACCGAGTTGAGCTGTGAGGCAGAGCTGATTTTCGTGTGATTTGACATCAATCTCTTTGAGACTGTGTCCACTGGGTGGAAAACACCAATCTCCAAGATTCCTGCCGAAGCAGATCCTAGCACACGGGCTATTCCTGATTGTTTCCTGTCGTTAGACATCCTTGGAAGCTCTAGAGGAACTGTAAATTCACTTTGAATGCATTTCTAGCGATAGGTTTTTCAAGTTTTTCAAGTTTTTCAGTTAGGACATATTCAAATTTTCTGTGCGTTTAAAGAACATCACTTTGTACTATTGTGTCACTTTGTCAAAGAATCGTACTCGATTTGTGACCCTTGGTTCCTAGACAAAGAGCATGGACATTTTAGCAGCTCAGAAAGCCCAGTAATAATGGTTTCTATGAAATCTTTTTATATCTATCGTGAGTTATCTTTCCAATGTTTACAGGTACGAAATCTTCGGTTATGCAAAAACAACCATTGCTGCTAACACATCCATGTTTCATTTAAAATTGACCTTCCACTACAAGTACGAGAAACTCAAATTCTTCTACGATCTTGACATAATGCAACTGAGAATACCCTTCTGAAGCCAATGGTTTAAGTCGAAAGTATTTCTCTGCACCACAATAGCGTGGTGTAAAGCAATGGTAGCCACAGATAAGACTAAGTTACTTCGTTATTAAGTCAGGACAAGTCCGAGATAATTCACCTGCGTCGAATAATTTTGCAAAACAGTGGGTATGGAGGAACATTACATCTCGAACAGATTGCTTTCTTATAGTGGGGAAATAATATATTATGTACTATTTTGAACGGTATGGGGATCCCTAGTGTCGTGCTAGTAAGCTTAACTAGGTCGTTCATTCGCCAGTGATGACTATTAGATGAAGAAATTCATATGCTTCTCACTACCTCGCTTCATTAAAGTAGAATTTCTGATCATTCCGACTGCCCTTGCTACAAATACGCCGATTTCCACATCGAAAGGAAAGACAGATGAATATCGAGAGCAACAGAAACAAATGTCAATCTTTACTGCTCACCTATTTGGCAGCTGCCGCCATTTTACCATTTTACTGCTAAAGGATTGGAATTTGTCCATGGTAGGCAAGCTGCTTTTTCCACGTCTGGGGAATATCTCAACGGGAAGCTGACTGGTTATTGCAAGTTTTGTACGGCAAGCTGATTTGAATGCCTGCTTGATAAAACTCCAAATTCAAATGGTGACATTCTAGCCGGGGAGGGCAGAATGTTATAACTAATAATTATCGGCAGTTATCGAAATTAGACGTCTGTTTGGCAGTACTTTTGGAAATAATACAGTTACCAGAATCCCTGTAGTTTGATCTGCGAAGTAATTTTGTTAAAATTACTAGATTTAAGTTGATAGCGCCGATTTTCTATAATAGATGATTCAGTAACGATGACATAATGGTAAATAGTGATATCCAGAGAGATCTGTGAGCTTGCACCAAAAGCACGGTAGGATGATGAGGAAGGAAGCTCGCAAAAAGTTAGCTGTGGTTTACTTAGAGTTAGAGTGGCAAGCGAAGTGCAATTTTTATGTGGAACTCAGCTTAATATCAAAACTAAATAGAAATACCAGATAGTTATTCCTCGTGTTAAACCTACAAAGTTGCTAGGAAAACACCGGAGACTGATATAGATTTAAATAGTTTCAGATATCCAATGCAACTCGTAGTCCAACCTGTTAAAAGTATTTCGCCTACTGAAGGTAGTATCAATAACTTTTAGGACCTGTCTTTGATAACGTAGATTCAGCATTGCAGTACTTTACATTATACTTATATTGATGGAAGCAAATTAAGTGAGATGGAGTCTAATGGTTACCCCACGTCAGGCAGTTGGCTTGGATAAAAACCCAAATACCCCTACAATTCATTCTTAATATCTGGGAGAAAGTTACTTGGTAATCAACCACCCAAAAAAGCGCAGGTAATCCTTGTATAATACTCTTTTGTCAATGGTTTGATCTTGGCTTCTGTCATCGCTTACAAGCAGGGACAGTCAGGTTGTTTCCGTTCGCCAAACTTCTGTCATCAGAAGCTCGTCAGAAGGTACCTACCTTTTCATAACTGAAAAAATGACTAAAGTTAACGTACTGAAGTTTCCGCACTACCTCACTAAAAAAGGAGGTAACCACAAGCCTCTCAATAGCATCATAGTAGTATACCTATATATCATTAGCATCTTCGTTCTTCTGTTCTACATGGAGTGCCAAATAGTTGCCCAGGATTTCGCCAGTATTTTGGAGGAGTTGACCTGCAATTCCAGACCCATTATTACCACACTTACGAAGACGGCAGAGGAAAATATTGCATGCGCTCAGCAGCTCGTGGACGCCATAGAAAGACGGATCGAGCGATGCGTACCAAATCAGAAGCTCTACGCCTTCTACGTTCTAGATTCGATCTGCAAAAATGCAGGATCACCCTACACCATTTATTTTAGTCGAAATCTTGCCAAACTGTACAAACGTACTTATCTTTTAGTCGACAATCAAACCCGTTCCAGTCTAATTCGGCTGTTTCAAACCTGGCTCAATCACAGCACGAACTCCATGGGCGATCATTTGTTCAGCAAAGAAGCTCTCGACGCAATAGAACAGTTTTTGATAAAGGCCAGTTCTTTACATCAAAAAAAGGCCCCACTACCGACATTTCCAGGTCTTCTGCGCGAGATAGATAAGCTTACCATGCTCACAAAAGAACGAACCTCTCAAAACCCCCAGGATGCTAGATTGAACACTAAGATTCTGGTACTCAAGCAGCTCAAGCAAGAGTTACAACGCGAGTCAATGTCTCCACAAGCGTTACAAGAGGTTCAGTCGCAGCTTCGCAAAATCTTCGCACAAGAGCAGCATATCCTCCAGAAGCAGCAACAACAGCAACAAAAATTCCACAAAAACGCGAATCAAAACTCGCTGCCTATAAGCACGCCGAGCTCCCAGGAGCAAACGCCTGCCCCTACAGACTCTGAACCGATTCCACTTTTTGGCTCTTCATCTCTTTCTTCTTCGTTCTTTCTCAATGCGGGGAATATTCCACCACCTTCAGAACCCTCACGGCAGGTAAATCGTGTTCAGTCCCTGTACGATTCTTTGAACCAGGAAGGACTTATTTCGCCCATTCCAGAGCAGTCGATAGTAAAGCTGGACCGCATTTTATCGCTGAACATAGATGAAACCCGCAAGACCAGCTTACCGGCATTAAACCTACTAAGCGATATCTTAGGAGACGTGAAATCTCACTTTTCGGCCTATGGGCTGGATATTGTGAACGCACCAAATTTACAGCTTTGCCAACAAACTGTGATTGAAGATAATCAGGTCGTTGCTCAGTTGAGAAATCTATTGTATAGATACAAACCTAACAAATGCAGTTCCTGTGGGAAGAGGTTCGGGATATCCGAAGAAGATAAAAAACAGGAGAGAGATCACTTGGATTGGCACTTTCGGATTAACAAGCGAATCAAGGGTAGCTCAGGAGCTAATGGCGCCTCCGTGAAAAATATTCAGTCCAGAAATTGGTACCTCGATGACACTCAGTGGCAAAATTTCAACGATGAAGAGATTGTGTCGACGACAAGGTCAGAAAATGATACGATAACATTGGCTAAATTAGATGCCAGTACAACAACTGACACATTTAACAAAACCATTCCTACCCAAACTTCCGTTACTGACGAATCTAGTTTGGCAAAGAGACGCGTTGTCGTGCCTGAATCTTCAGTGGAAATGTCCTTTCAGTGCCCAATTTGCCGGGAAGAACAATCTGCAATTTATGATGATGAAACAGGTGAATGGGTCTGGCCTAACTGTGTAGAATCTCAAGGCAAATACTTCCACTCGACATGCTTCCACGAGGCAGCAAGAGGTGCGCCGCAGCAGACTCTTCACCTAAATTTAGAACGATTGAAGGGTCTAGCAGGCTAAATAATATTGTAATGAACCACTGTCCCTGCAAGAAATTTGGTGGTTTTAAAAGCCATCTAATTATTGTTCCCAAAATTAATATTAATTACTACTTTATTCATAATACAGAGCTTTCAACAATTCCGCTGTTATATATACTGACATCGCAAAAAACAGGTTGCGCTACTATGACTAGTTCGTTGGGGGGGGGCTTCTCTTTTTGGTATGGCAAGCCCTATACTGTGACAAACAACTTTTCAATCTATTTCCTCTGGATCTAAATTCGCCACTAGCGCATGCAGACGAGAGCTGAGAGCTCTCCTTTTGGATACTTCAATTTTCATCTCACTTTTCACTTCAAGAATCAAACGCCGTTGGTCCTCTATAACTTCGAGAGATGCGGCAAGCTTATCGTCATGCTTGCTCTGTTCGTCTTTCAATTGCTGCGTTCTTAGTTCTAGAGATTTTTCCAAGCCTTTTCTATTTACTTCCATCCTGTGGACTAGCTTCTTCAGCTCTTCCCGCGCTGCTTCACTTACCTTCAGTTGTTCAAAAGTGCTGGTTATGTCATTTTGGACCGTATCCTCATTTTCAGAGAATCGTGGAGCTAAAACATTGGTAGAGCCTGCTCTTGTACCGCTTGCAGTTCTCATGACACTACTGTCGACGGAATCCGCATTGTTAGGTCTAGTATTTTTAATACGACCTTCCTCGGTGAGGAAAGGAACTGCGATTGATGCGCCAGATTGAGAGTCGTCCAAGGAAGCTCGGTCTTCTGGGCTCTTGTGAAGAGCGCTTTTTATTAAATGAATATTTTCAACAATAGTTTTATCGAGAACCCCATTGGGCTCGGATCCTCTTAGCAATAGTGGCTCTTCTGGTGGAGCATCTTTTTCGGCTTCTCGTGATATGGTCATGCCCTCTTGAGACCCGGTCTCTATCACCTTTGAAACGTCCCCTGATCTGAAGCTCAGTGAGCGAAAAACAAATTGCCACTTCCGGTTTTGAGATCGCTCTTTTTTTAGCCTCAGCTTAAGATGCTCAATCTCTTTGTCTTTGACACACACCTGTCCATGCAAGGAAGAAACTTTGAACTGATCTTCGATTACTTCTCTAGCTAAAGCACGAAGTTCCTGATCGTTTCTGCTTGTAACGTCCGCCAGTTCCATGTTCATGAATTCCTTCCACGAAAGTAAGGCCTGTTCACATTGTGTGATCAGCGAGGAGGTCTCCTCGGATAACTCTATCCCTGCATTACCGCCAAGTTTCACCTTCAAAGCATTGAAACGAGTCAGGGCTTCCTCGCCCTGCCGTCTTTGAACTTCTAAGCAATGCTCAGTTAAAATAGTTTTCGAGTCATCGGAAGGAATCATGGACCTAGTGCCGCTCGAGGTAGTATCTTCCTTGTACTCAGGACTACCGCTGTGGGTTTCCTGATGTTCGGGGTTTATTGAACAAAGAGTCGGTGTTTCAACGTTCGGTTTGGCGCAGCTTTCCGACAAGGAATGATCTTCATGGATCAAAAGCTTAAGGAACTTCAAAGCGTATGCATAACTCCATATCTGCGTGTCGGCACTCTCAAAAGTCTCGACGAAATCTATGCCCTTCGTAAAGTCGTTAACCGCAACAACTATGTCAACAAAGGGCGACATCGTATCAGTGGTCAAGCACTGCAAATTCAAAAGGTAGTATTGTATTTCGAGAAATCGGTGCTTAACTGTGTCTTTTTCTTCAGAATTTAAATAGTCCTTTTCAAGTACTTCGAGGTAAAAGCATGCATTGCGTAACCTCTTCCTCAGATCCTCTTTTGTCGACAAATCGAGTTCATTTACTTGCCCCTTTAGTATGGGAATCTGGACTGTCTTAAAAGTCGCTGCTTCTAATCGGGCTGTTTTTGATAAGTGCTGGAAGTAAAGAACCGGGCTCACTTCATAATTATTGATGTTGCAAACATTGCTACTACTAGTCACTAAACCGCCTGCTTCCAAAGGTAAATGTTTGACAATACCCGACTGAACTAATTCGGTCACCAACGGTTTCCTCAGTCGTTTCACGGATAGCATTTTGCTACCCACTTGACGTGCAACAATGCGCTCAATCTTTTTTCGGTTTTCTTCGGGGTTTGGACGCAGCTCAGGATTTGCCGACTGTGGTGTGTTTGTCCCGAACGATGTCATATCGATGCTTCCGATGAGATCCTTTGATGAAGAGTCTACAAACGCCTCTTTTGGCATTCTACTCCCGTTCAATTTCATTCCTTGACCTTCACTTGATGAAGCATCAGACTTCGCAAGTGACTTTGAAACCCCTTTGTCATTTGACGTCTCTTTATTTGAATCAAGAGAGTCCTCTGATATTGCACTTGAAATATCCTCTGTTTCGTGGTGGGATCCTGTTCTCAACACAGGGGCGCTCTCCGTAGTTGAGACCTGGGGTACCTTCTCAGGTGAGACTTGCCTACTCCTTTCGATTTCTTCCTTGGCTGGGATATCGCGACCAATAACTACCTCCGGAAGGTGTATCATATTCCCAGTAAAGCCAGCGTTCTTCGAGCTCGGATCGTTGAGCGATCTCAGCTTTACTCTAAGTCCGCCACCATTATTCTGAGAATTCGGAGTTCCTCTTTTCCCTCTACGATTCAGTGACCTGATGCCCAGGTCCACGTTTGATGTAGCTTTGGAAGAATTACTCGCGTATGAGGATTCTGACGGGGTAGCATGGGATGAGTTTACCGTTGGAGCCTTAGACGGAAGGGTAACATAATACACAGCCCTCTGGCTCTTACCAGTATCCGTGCCTGTTGGGGAAAGGGACTGCCTTTTATGTCGGCCACTGTCATCTAAAGGATCTTCCCATGATCTCTTCCCTTGCCCACCATTGATGATGCTTGGTAGCCTCTCATTATCAACCAAATGATGGAACAATTGCGGATCACCTATACCCTTTGAGTTTGCAGCTTTTGGGTCCTGGACCACAATCCCTGGTTTACTTTCAGTATTCAGAGAGTCAGAGGCAACATCTGGCTGTCTTGGTGTAGAAAAAGAGTCAGTTGGAGTTGGCTGAGCAACTCCAGGCACGTCTTTCTTGTAGAGGCGAGGCAAGCGTTTCTGCGGCAGTTCCTTTGTCACCAATTCTGGAAAAGGTTTCGAAGACAGCCTGGCGGAAGATGATGAAGGGCTGCGGCCGTTTTCGTTTGAATCGGCCGCGACCGCCTTGCTAACCGTTACTGTATTTGGTGGTGTAGATCGAAGGTAAGCACTTACCCCCAGTGAATTGCGCAGCTCCTTCAATTTTCCTGCTGAATACGTAGGGCTGATAGGAAACCTCTTGCTTGAATTGCTCATCGTGGAGATACCTGCTGTAGCACCTGGCCCAGAGGCGTCAGTAGCGGTCTGATTTTCCTGAGATATTCTGCTTATGGTCTTCTCCTTTTGCATATTAATTGATTCTTGCGAAGTACTCGTAGGTAGCTGGTGTCCCGTGCTCGACGCTTTGCGGGAAGGAACTTGTGGCTCTCTCCCAAGTTGTTGATTAGCTTTAGAATTCGCGCTGGAATTATCAAAAGATTTTGCAGTCTGTCCTTTGTCATGAAGCGCATTAAATAGTTCACTTTTCTGTCCCAGCAGTAGTTGATCACCCAAGCTGGAAGGACGAACCGGTTTTGGTTGCAATTTCGTAGAACATTCTCCCAAGGGAGATAACTCTGACATGCTGGTCAACAACGGATTATACTTTACGGAGTCCAGCTCCTCTTGAATGTGATGTTTATTCAAAGGGCCCGCCGTTGATAGTCCCTTACCTGCGCTTGAGGGATTAGGGGCGGTCTTAGAGTTGAAACCAGCAGAAACTAAATAATTGGTCAGCTTTTGATTCCCGGACATGCTAGTATTTGCTAGCGTAGCCTCTCCATCTACAGATACACCCAATGGACCATTTAAGGCTGTCTTATGTGGTTTATGCCCCAGGGATGCTAAGTGTGGCTGGATAGGCATATTCCGTAGCTGTGCTAGTGCGTTGGTAGGTGTTGATGGTTGTTGGGATGAGACTAGTTCGGCTTGTACTTGAGCTGGTTGTGAGTTCGATTTTGCCGATACTTGCCGTGAATCCTTCTCGATTGCACCTGGCAGTGCCACTCTTGAGAGTGGTGGGACTAGTTTTGGTTCAGTGTGCACTGATACCTCGTTCGGTTGGTCCAGCACCATTTTTGACTGGGCTGCTACCGACTCTTGTCTGCTTTGTACCGGTGGTAATTTGATGGGTAATGGCTGCGGCTCAGTCGGTACAGGGCCCTGCTGAGTCCGCTCTAGGTGTATCTTCTGCCGCTTTAAGGACCAAGGTTTTTCTGATACTTGAGAAATAGGCTTAGGTAGTATGGGGCCCACTTTTGAATGTTCCGGTGATAACTTTAGGATTGGTGGCACTGTGCGACGTTCGGGCAAAGCTGATGCCAATCGCAAACTCTGTTCTTGGCTTTTTGGTGATGCCGCCAGTTCAGACTGTATTGGCGTCCTTGGAGATGTCATTGGCGTATTGAATTCCTTTCGTACCCGCCCCGCGCTATGCTTATTAGATGATGACGAAGGGAGCGAGATCCATCTGGAGACTTGGCCATGTAAACTCTGTCTCGGACCTGCGATTGCCGCCTGTGTTTCGGCTATTGGTTTCCTTATAGGAATTGTAAATGGGGAAGATGGTTCAGCTGCCGAATCTCGCTCTGGTGAACGACTCTGATCTTTTGGCACTGGTTCGCTTTTTATAGTTTTGGATTTCAATAACTGTAGCAGTCTATTGGCTTCGGCATGGACTTTCGCAGGTAATGTAGGAGATGGTGTCGATCTGGGGTCCAGGCTACTGCTCTTGGTTGGGGTCGATTTGTAGATTTGGATCCTCGATGGATCCATGGGTGCAGAAAACCCATCTTCACGTTTAGTTGCTGATTCGTTGCACGAAGGAGAACCTTCTGCGCTGGACATTAGCCGATACGCTCTTTTTCAAAGCAGTAACCGTACGAAAACGCCAAGATAAATAGGTTGGCAGTAAGTCTATTGCGGTTTGGTGAGGTTTTCTGTTTTTTTGAAGTTTGAGGTGGAACAAACAAAAAAATCTCTGTTAGGGAAAGAGTATTCAAGTATTCAACGAAGTATATAACGGGATGGATGGAGAGCGTGCCTCGGATTCTGAGAACTGTGATAGTCAGTACAATGCATTTTGTGATTAGTATATTAGCATCGCGTAGACAGGCAAATACCTACTGGATAATGGCTAACTATTTATTGTTTACCTAGACATTTCAAGATATCGGACCAAACAGCCTTGGGGGGTTGCGAAGCGTCAACACCAGACCAGATACCGGTCTTTTTGTAGAAGTCGACGATGGGTTCGGTCTGTTGATGGTAAGCACCGAGCCTCTTTTTCAAAGCATCAGCGTTGTCGTCGGATCTCTGCACGAGATCTTCACCGGTAACGTCGTCCTTCATGTCGTTCTTGGGAGGATTGAAGACCTTGTGGTAGGATCTTCCAGAAGCTTGGTGGACCAATCTTCCGGTGATTCTAGAAACCAACAACTCGTCGTCGATCTTCAACTCGACAGCTTTTTCCAAAGGCCTGTTTTGCTCGACCAGCATCTGGTCCAGTTTTTCGGCCTGGGGAATAGTTCTTGGGAAACCGTCCAATATGAACCCGCTCTTGCACTCGGTGTTAGTCAATAATTCGTGCTTGATCATGTTTACCATGATTTCGTCCGAAACCAAACCACCTTGGTCCATGATTTTCTTGGCTTCCAGGCCGAGCTTGGTCTTCTGCGACACTTGCGATCTTAACATATCGCCTGTGGCCAAATGGCAAGCGCAGAAACGCTCTTTCAAGTTTGGAGCCTGCGTACCTTTACCGGCACCGGGAGGGCCAATTAGGACCATTCTAATCGATTCAGGTACATGTTTCAAATCTTGTTGGGCCATTGTTCTTCGTGAGGTCGTAAATTCGTGTCAGTCAGTTTTGAATTGGATGCTATGGGGTTGCAATTCAAAGTAAATTGTTGATTTCACCTAGGACTTTCTAGACTCTGGTTCAAATTTTTTTCCAAATCGTTGTCTAGTCTTGTGATTGAAATTAAAACGGTGGTCTGCTTTTATTGGCTGAGAAGACCAGCCTAATGAGTCTTATACAGGAACGAGCGCCCTAAACAACTGAGATAACTCCCATCGTAGTCCAAGTTTGATAATTGCGATTCTAAGAGGAGCCATGTTTTTTGGCGATACGTAGCACTATTTTAGATGGCTCACAATGTTCATATCTGTAAATCTTATCCAGTAGTGCAACCTTACTTGAGGCCTACGCAACACGAAGATATTTCGCAGGCATGGATCCTTAAAAATGCCATTGAGATTGAAATTTCACCCGAAATTTAGCCATGATACTATTTCATAAAAGCTTTCTCAGCATGTTCAAATATGCCTAAAGATGTCGACATAGCACTTTACCTCAATTGACTAAATGCAGCGCAACTGTGGCAGTTAGAATAACGTGAGCAATAGGCGGCCAAAAACAGAACTAATGACAATAAGTGCATCGTGGCGAATTCTAGTACTTGACATCTGCTTTTGGCTCTGTGTTTTCTGTTTGAGAAGAGGAGGTTTCCTTTTTTATTCTTGATATGGATCAGTTTGCTATGGCGTTCAGCTCCAGTTTCGCTCTTCCTGTGCTGCAGGAGCTTCCAATGTCGCACTTCTATGAAACATACACGGCACTTCTGCATAGTTTAGAATGTGGCGTTTTGGATTGAGAAAAAAATATCAACATATAAACTGCCCTTACTTCACATCAAGCAACGGAAAGAGGCCTCGTCGATGTGGGTTTGTGTAGCAAATCCACATTCTCCGATCTATATGAATTTGTATCACTTTATGCTAAATTGTCTTGTCATTTTTCGTTCTTTCGCGACACACTCATAAACCTGGTAGGAAAAATAAGATATGGCCTTCAAGATAAACTAAATTTGTCGGAATCCTACACGGACATTGTTGGCCTTCTGGACCTCTACCACGTAATGTGAGTTCGATGAGGTTATTGGTAATATCTTCAATGGACATATTGTATCGATATTTTATTGCTTGTAGTGAACTCCGTGACGTGAAGAGTGAAATCTCAACACAATGGTATAAAGTGACAAGGGCTAGAATAAGACTCTCAGACAGCTAACAAGAATGCTGAGGTCAGAAGCGGCGTGTGAACAGTGCTTATGGTCATCATCTTTCATATCACAGCACCCCTGAAAGGAGTCTGCTGCAATTAATTACCCAGTCTAGATCATACCTCGATATTAGAACTCGTAACCCATATAATTGTATAAAAACCGAGAGGTTACTCCCTGTATTGAGACCTTGCTCTTCACATTTAGAAGGCCCACTGAGAGACAACGATAGAGCTTCACGGAAGTCAATCATGGATGGTTTGAATGTACAATTTAGTGAGCTCAACTCAGTGGCTGATCCAGGATGCATAGTGAACGGCTCTTTACAAGATACACAGCCAACAAAAAAATACATCTATAACCACGCTTGTTTTTCAATGTTTTAGTGTACTGGGTTTACATTTGATGATGTGCCATACATATATATGCTACAGATCCAATAAAAAAATTGGATTAACGTCAGCTGTCGGATTTGAACCGACGCGGGCAGAGCCCAATAGATTCCTCCGTTCATTTAAGAAACCGTAGATTCGAGTCTATCGCCTTAACCACTCGGCCAAACTGACTTTTAATGCAACTGGAAGCAACTCCGCAGACGTTGAAATATATTAGTCGAACTCAGGGTTCGAACCCCCGCAACTACTCTCATGTCACGAGCTTACCACAGCGCCAATGCAAGTAGTACCTGGGTACTCTGTATCTACCCTTCCTATAGGAATGAAGGTTGGTAAGAACAGTATTGGCTGCCGTCCTGGAAGATCAACTTTTAAGTATCAGAGTTAGCAGGTTGTCGCCACAATTCCAGACAATAGACTACCAAAAAATATGAATGCTATCTATGCAACATAAAAGTATGCCACTCTCACTTAACTAATCTCAAAGGAGTTGAGATACCAAAAAGAAAAGCAACTCCTCATAGGGGGCTCGAACCCCTGACATTTCGGTTCCTTGCAAGCATTGCTTAAAAGCCGAACGCTCTACCAACTGAGCTAACAAGGACGAGTTGCTGCCTTACCCCAAAATAGGTTTCGTAGTAGGTAGTAAGATTGATGCGTGATTAGCTCCGAACACCACTGTGGAGCTAACCCGATTGCCGCAACGCATGTAATCACGTAAGAAATTTGACACCATCTAGAGAAAACTGATTACCCTAACATCGTAAACAAAGTTCATCAAAATTTTGCGATTCGTCAAATTCTACAATGTGTGTTAAAAAATAACCCCTCGGTTTATTGGACGCTGTATTAAGCTCAAGACACTCAGTGTGCTCACTTCTTTATATATACCCTCTGGCACAACTGACTTGGCCTTTACGAAGAGTCTATTCTATTTGATCCACGTGACCTGCATAGAAACTTTTTTATAATACAATTAAGGATAACTAAATTGGGCGGACATCTTAACGTTATTCAACACAGCCTTTGGTAAACTCATTTTATAGCGCCAATGGGACTGGGAATCCACAGAAAGCCTCAAAAAGTTCCGGACTTGTCACGGTACGACTATTACTACCAGAAAAAGGATGATGAACGTGCTGCAAATGGTCTTTCAGCTGCAGCTGCAGCTGCTTCGGCTAGAAGAAGCCGCTCCTTGGTACACTCAGCCAAACCACCTCAAGTAAGACCAGAAACAGCACACGGTCGTAGCTATAGTCTTTTGCACCCTAGAGAGACGGGTAGTTTGCAAAGAAGTAGTGGAGCTTCTGACAGGATAGGCTCTCTTGCCAAAAACCGTCCCCTGCAACCAAATTCGGCAAGGTCATCCTCAAGAAGCAACTCGATGGTAACTGTTCACACGACTGAAGTCAAGGATCCCGCAGGAAGAACTCGGTCAATAACCAAGAAGACGATACGTCGAATAAATGGCTATGAATACGTAGAGACGACCACTACTACCAACGCAGGGGGGCCGCGAGAAACAGAGAAACACTTCAACGAGTTTACGACTGATCTGTCACAAGACTTTGACTTAGATCAGAATCACGAGGAACCGGACCATTTCGCTGTGCGGTCTGGAATTTCGGATACTCTTAGGGAGGAAGACGAAGATGATGATATTGATATAGACGACGCCAACTTTAGTGACGCTGTGGACTACTTACCCCAACAAAACGCGGTGACTGGGCATAGTACAATACTACCGCGCAAGGTGAAAAAACTAGCGAAGCCAAGGGAGGTATTGAGCGAGCAAGAGCAATATGCAAAAGCTCTGGAAGCAGCTCAAAAAAAGGTTTACGGTGACAGAATACCGGAGAATTTGGATTTACCCACTGCTCCTCGTAGCTCCAGAAGAATTAGTTCACTTCGTGAAGCGGCTACAGCTCCACCAGTGCGCTCAAAGACTAACCGCAGGAGCGTTTCGCAGATGGTGCTACCGACAACGAAACAATCTGTACCAGAATCCTCGCAAAACCACAGGCCTCCTGAAAAAAAAACTAGGACGACGTTAAGGAACCAGCAACCTCATTCCGCTAGCTCTCCCAATGCTCGACGAATGAGTGATGGAGAAATGTATGCTAAAGCTCTGGAGATGGCGCGTGAGAAGTATGCCGCGGGAGAAGGAGGGCAATCAATACAGCAACCCATTGTTGAAACTCCTCCTGCCAAACCTAATGGCTCTAAATCGAAGGTCAAAAATTTCTTCAATAAAGTGGCACAATTTAGTCAGGAAAATTACGGCTACCAGAATAAGAATGGTAAATATTCTGGTATGGGCAAAAATGCAGGAACTGAGGCGGCCAGAGACTCTCATGAGTTGGAAAATGAGGAGCCTTCGATGGCCCCTGCGGTGAGCCGAAGTACGGAAGAGCGTCTGGATGATAACCGGTTTAATGAGAAGGTGGAGTCTGTAGTACAGCCTGGCCCTAGACGCAGCATTTCTGATGTTAGAGTAGCTATCGAGGATCCTGTCAGATTTGAGCGCACTCAGCCCATTAATAATGAGGCAGAACATGGTTCGCCACTAGATGCTGGGCCTGTCAGTGATGAACCTCAGGTTACCAGGCCAGAACAGACTGAGATTAGGTCGTTGCAGCGATCATCTGTCGAGGTGTCACCTAAATCACGTTCCAACCCAAGCAGCTCGGTGAAAACTTCAAGCGGCAAGGCTACGCAGGGTACAAGTGATATACAGCCGCAGGTATCCACTCTGGCATCTTCTATTTCAAGTTCGCAGGCCAATTTCTCGAGACAGAGCGTAAGAGGATCGGTACTGGATCCAAGGCAGGAGGTGGTTGGGGCTAGTATGCACAGCGCAAGCTTGCGTAAAGAGCAAAAAGCCGCAACTTCTCAGGCTTCGGTTCAAAAGGATCCACAGACAGCTCGAAAACCCAGTTTTCTACAAAAACTGTTCAAGAGGTCAAACGAAAAGACCAAACAAAACTAGCTGATCGCGCAAGAAGCAAAACCTGACTTCACAATTTCACCATTAAAAATATAAATTCTGTTCCTAATATACACAAGTTTCTACACCATTTGAGACAAAGCCCATTGAGCTCAAACTTGCAGAAACGACCTATAGATGCTGTTCGTTGCTGATGTTGCTATCTCTTGTTTTCAAGCACGTGAAAATGTCGCTATCTAATTTCACAGCGTCTAAAGTTCTTGAGAAGCTTTGCCAGGTTTTCCAGACTTCTTTGGAAGCAAGTTCTGGTGGATATTTGGCAAAACACCACCTTGAGCGATGGTCACGTTACCCAGTAGTTTGTTCAATTCGTCATCATTTCTGATGGCCAACTGCAAGTGACGAGGGATAATTCTAGTCTTTTTGTTGTCTCTGGCGGCGTTACCAGCCAATTCCAAGATTTCAGCGGCCAAGTACTCCAAAACGGCTGTCATATAAACGGGAGCACCAGAACCAACTCTTTGGGCGTAGTTTCCTCTTCTCAAGAGCCTGTGGACTCTACCGACTGGGAAAGTCAAACCAGCCTTTGCCGATCTAGATTGAGAAGCCTTAGCGGCAGATCCAGCTTTACCTCCTTTTCCGGACATTGTTTAGTATAAGTTGTGTGTTTGGTAGTTGTGCGTGTATTAGCTGTATTCTTCGATGGTCAAGATGGCTCTAATGTATCAAGGCTTGATGCTTTATATACTTTTTTTTGTCGCAGCCTACAACAATCCATCCCAACGACAAGCTAAGATTGCTCCTACGATGATTGGTTGCCACACCACATTATTTCTTCTTTCCCCCTTCTTTGTATCGCATGGCCCCATTTCTTCGCCCCTTATGCGAAAACCTTGGAACGCTAATGTCGTGCTCCTTTGAGATGCCAGAAAATTATTTTTCCAATAAACGCCATCGACAGCTTCATTATGGGCTACCGTGGTCGCTGCCTTAAGAGGGAATTTCTTCAGAAAAAATTAATTTAGTGCAAGGAGTAGACCGAGATTTTCGCGCTTGGAATGCCAGAGCGTGCGAACAAACTGGGCTCCTGGAAATTGGATATTTGCAGGCCGTTTCTAAAGGGTTTCGCGACATGCGGGCTGAGTGGCGTTTTGCCGGGAAAAATTGTATATAAGGAGGCAGGGCACGAAGGTTTAAGACTATAATCTAAAATCTGTACAATCTAGTAATACTAAACCACGCACAACCTATTAGTATCCACAAAGAAAAGTGATGTCTGCCAAAGCCGAAAAGAAGCCAGCCTCTAAAGCCCCAGCTGAGAAGAAACCAGCCGCCAAGAAGACGGCATCCTCAATGGACCCTACCAAGAAGAGAGCCAAGGTCAGAAAGGAGACCTACTCGTCGTACATCTACAAGGTGTTGAAGCAAACACATCCCGACACTGGTATCTCCCAGAAATCTATGTCGATTTTGAATTCGTTTGTCAACGATATTTTTGAGAGAATTGCTTCAGAAGCCTCGAAGTTGGCCGCTTACAACAAAAAGTCGACTATTTCCGCTAGAGAGATCCAAACTGCCGTTAGATTGATTCTTCCCGGTGAGTTGGCCAAGCACGCCGTCTCTGAAGGTACTAGAGCCGTCACTAAATACTCTTCCTCCACCCAGGCCTAAGCGGTGGTGCCATAGAAAGGCCTACGGACCGCGTATTCAGAAATGTAGTTTGTATAATAGTAATGGGAATATGAGAATTATAAAATTGGGAAACCTAGAGATTTAGCATTTCTACCTGTTCGAAATGAAGGTGGTTCTCTGAGTTCATTAGGAGAAAAGGGTCAGGACAAGACAAAGCTTGGAAAATGTTCTTAGCATTGGAGCTACTATTGTAGATGGCTTTGCGTTTCTCGCACTGGTACATTACTGCACAATCAAGGTCCCACTTAAATTTTTCGAAATGGGATCGTTTGGAATATTAGTTCTCAGACATTTAGATCACGATGTGTTTGCCAATTTCAACAGCATTGTTCCTGCAGTTGTATCGGCAGGAAAACTACGTAATCTTGGATTAAAGAATATGAGCTCATCGCGTCGTTCGTTTTGTAAGATTAAATTTCGTTCTTGCATGAGGTACTTAGTACCAGTAAACATCTTTGAATACGTGTGTGTCGTCGCTGACGCAACTCAGTAGTATTCGGTTTCTACTTCTCAATGAAGCCTCGTTGTTCCTAGCGATAAGTTATGTCTTCCACTCTCCTTGGTTTTTCATTTTAATCCTAATGGGTCTTATATTTATCATTCTCGGCTTACAACTCCATTTCAATCATTTAATCTTGTGTTTAAAGTCTATATTTCCCAATAGAACAATAAATAAATAAGTGATCTTAAAAGAACATAGAACAAAAATGTCATCTACCTTAAGTCCTCTGAGTTCTGAGAGGTCTCTCCACTATTTACCCACAGTTTCCCGTCAAGTTTTCATTCTCCACCACGACCCGCCTCTCAAGCTACTCAAAGAGGCATCAAGCACAAAACTAGAAGAAAACCACTAAGACTGAACAGCCCCGACGCTCGACCAAAATACCATTAAAAATGCATCCAAGCTCCTAATCCAGTTTTGGCTCTTTGACTTGGTCTAATATCAGAGTTTAGTGTTTTACTAATGAGCCCCGTTCTGATTGGCCGTAAAGAAGCACACACCTCCATATCCGTTTTCTGCCACTATAATAAAATACCTAGCTATTATCGCAAATCTCAAAATGTAATCCTAAAAACGTCAATCCCACAAAGAAAGCGTATCGAACCTCTGGAAGCATTCCAAATAGGTGAAAACCGGCTATTCATCCTCGTAACAACATAACGGCAAATATTGGTTTGAAGTACAGAAGAATTTCCAGAATCTGCACACGTTTTACCGTTCAATTTGGTAAACTGAGTTTTGGGTAAAGTAATAGCTTTTCGTAATAGAAAAGGACGTATTACATAGTTGGTTTCAAGGATTCTGCCTGTTCAATATAGAAGACTCACCAGACTGTCTGCTTTTTTTTTCTGGGGTCTTTCTTTCTCCACTGTATCTATTTGCAACTTCAGACGCCGACTTGCATCCTGAAAAGCAACTGAAGTCGAGTCAAGACCTAGCTGAGCAGAACTTGTATCAAATTTATTGAAGCTACAGAATAACGTTAGCCTAGCTATGTCGATTGTCGCTGTCAAAAATGCGGTAGTCAGACTCGTGTCGAAAAACTCGGAAGAAGCCCCTCTTTTGACCAATGAGAGCTCTCCCTCCCAAAGAGGAGCTGACCTGTCGTATGCTTCTGCTAACACCAGTGATGAAGAGCGTGGAAAACTTGAAGACAAACGCGAAGAGCGCAAGGGCGGACTTTTCGGCTCTGTGGATCCCAGACTCATGAGCGACTTGATCATCGGGCTAAGTGATGGCCTCACGGTGCCGTTCGCGCTGACGGCTGGATTGTCATCCTTAGGAGATTCCAAGCTGGTCATCACAGGTGGGTTCGCAGAGCTGATCTCTGGTTCCATTTCTATGGGCCTCGGTGGTTACTTGGGTGCCAAAAGTGAATCCGACTATTATCATGCAGAGGTTAAGCAGGAAAAGCGCAAATTCTATAATAATATGAACTTGATAAACCATGAAATTGAAGACATCCTGTTGGAAATCAACCCAAACTTCTCAGATGAGACCATAGTATCTTTTATCAAAGATCTACAGAAATCTCCAGAATTGATGGTAGATTTTATTATCAGATACGGTCGTGGCCTTGACGAACCAGCTGAAAACCGCCAAACGATTAGTGCTTTGACAATCGGTGGTGGCTATTTTGCGGGTGGATTTGTACCATTGATTCCATATTTTTTCGTCGAAAAAGTCGGCTCAGGTCTGGTGATATCTGTTATACTGATGTCCATAACGTTATTCTGGTTTGGTTACGTGAAAGCCGCGATTTCTATGAGCGATAGTTGCACCCTTGGCAGAAAAATCGGCGAAGGTGCACAAATGCTTGCGGTCGGAGGGATGGCAGCCGGGGCAGCCTGGTTTATGGTCAGAATCATCGATCAATGAACGAATTCATTGCGTTCAAAGTGGCGTTTTATAAACGCATAACAAAGAGAGGTTTACCTTTAGAAGCGGCCAGACAGAACTGCAGTTAGGCAATGATGGTAGCTGTGGTGCTCTGCACATAAGGCTCATTTTTATGATCATCCCCTCCTATCCGTTTCATCCTCGAGATGCTGTATATTACATAGTTACAAATAACTTCGGTGGCGATAAAACCGACACTCGCCTCTAGGGCATAACAACTCTTATTGTTCAGACTCTACGACTGTTCTCAACGTGTCTATGTCAAACATATGGCCCCCATCTTTTAACACATTTGCCAGCAGTACGAGAGACTTGGGACTAAAATCTTGCGCTTCTCTTAGCGAATTGACATCTTCCCCGAAATGTTTAAACAACACACTTAGATACGCATTTTTTAACTGTCCTTCATCCTTGCAGTATGAATTTTTTTCCCGAGCCTCTTGTATTGTACGTTGTATCTTGGACAAGTCTATGTTATTGATATTTTTGCGAGGTTTTTCTGACAGCTCAGTTTTAGTAAAAGGAATGCCGTTCAGTACTTCGCGAGTAGCATTACTAAGGGTCTCGTCGCTCGCTCGGTTGTAGCTAGGTTGTTCACCTTCGACGTCCGATAGCTCGACATCTGACAAATCTGCTGGTGCTTCATCTTCGTTGATCGCAGCAAAAGCCACATTCCCAGTCTTTTCTGAATCTGATTCCTCGTCCGACGATGAGCTTGAAGACGAATCGGAATCCGAAACTTCTACAGTTCTTCTCTTCTTGCTTCTTCTAGTTTTTCTCCCTGAACCGGTAGCGAGATTGGGATCGACCACAGCCATTTCTTTTATGTCTGAGCTTGGTTCAGTGCCAGTCTTGGACAATCTACGGAAGCTCATCGCTTCTTTACTTGTACTAGTAAGCATTAAATTTTTTAGAGGTATACGATTATGTAAGGGGACGACAGGATAATATATGGTGATCCACGTTTTCGAACTATAGAGCGATGCTCACAATAGTTTGTCCATTTCCACTAACGAGTAGTCCAAGATGTAGCTTTGTTCGACCAGGTCATCAATTCTACTAAGATGCCTTTCTGTGTATGGTATGATGGCATCGATAATATTCATAATGCCTGGTACGTCGCTGAGTGACGCGATGTTGTGACGCATTAAGATGCACCGGATGACCTTCTGAGCCACTGAATGGGTCTTTGCATTTGTATTCCAATCTCTGCTTCGCTTCATTAACGTGAGCACTTGCTCGTTATCCAGAGAGCCAATTACGCTGTCAAGCTCCTTGTTGAATACAAACGTCGAATTTTCATCTTGGTCAGAAGAGCTGCTGTCTAGCACTTTGTACAATCGCATAGGATGGTCAAGCGTCATGGCCAGTAGAAATGCATTTGTCCAATCTCCTTGCGAGAGATAATTGTGCAACGATTGCTCTTGGTCAATTCTCAATTTTTCGTTTTCGAGATTTTGCTTTGCTTCTTCTTCGCTACAGTCCCTCCAGAACTGGAAAACTCCATCAGCATCAGCAGTCGCAAACTCTTCACCGTCTCTCAATACACTGAGCGCCCAAATTCTGTTATCATGTGCATCTAAAGTACGGAGACATTCACCTCCAGATAGGTCCCATAGTTTGATCAACCCATCAGCTCCCGTTGTTACGACTTGTTTGTTTTTGTTTATGAAAGAACATTTTTGAACCGCGTTGGTATGTCCTTCTAGTGTTTTTTGTACGGAAAATGATTCGAGAGACCAAATTTTTACAGTCTTATCGCCCGAAGCAGTGGCCAGGAGTTTGTCGTATTGGCAAAACGAAACGTCCCACAAACCACGCTTGTGGCTGGCTAATGTCCCTTCGAGTTCGCCACTACAGACATTCCATATTTTGCAAGTTTTATCGTAAGACGCTGTTGCAAAGATAGAGTCGTTGGGCGAAATAGACAGCGCATTTATATCCTTTTCGTGAGCCCTTCGCGTGTATTCTGAAACTTTGATGATATGTATCTTGTATTCATCGTTAGGTTTAGGAACGCTCCACTTTTTGACAGTCAGATCGTTCGATGCAGTTATTATGAATTCAGGCCACTCTTTGTGCATAGCGTTGGGCAGACCCACCGCTGTTACCGGTCCAGCATGGCCAACGTACTTGGCGTATATTTCGAATTTCGAGACAGTCGCATTGAATCTCCAAAGTATAGCGGTATGGTCTTTGGAACACGTGGCTAGCCATTGTCCGTCCTCTGTAGAGTCCAAGGCATTTAGCAGATCGGTGTGCCCTTCGTATAGTTCCACTTCAAGCGGTAGACTACCGATTTCATCTATCTT
Source organism: Lachancea sp. yHQL494 (assembly GCA_030562185.1). NCBI lineage: Eukaryota > Fungi > Ascomycota > Saccharomycetes > Saccharomycetales > Saccharomycetaceae > Lachancea > Lachancea sp. yHQL494. The sequence goes on along the minus strand of JAJMGS010000033.1, from coordinate 148,848 downwards.
GTCTACAACGCCTTCGGTGGTTTCACTCCGCTGAGGTAGAAAGTCAGCTGTTGGAATAATTCTGAGGGCTGGAGAATTTGTAGCCAACGCCAGCATGTTCAGCCCCGGGCCAACAAATCTCATATCTGCCACAGTGCCATGGTTACCGGCAATCTTATGGTTAATAATAATGCGGTCGTCATAAAATTTAAAAGATTCTTGAAGATCAGCCAAGAATAATGTCTGATCCGATAACACGAGGTACACTTTCGACGCCTGTAATATCGGGAGGATCCCTATTATGAACAGTTCTTCCACGGGTTTCTCAGTCTTTTTCACAATAGCTCCTGATTCTAAGGAGATGACTTGGAATATAGCGTCACCTCCCGCGGTGTAGATTGATTTTCCGTCTCCCAAAGTTTGAATGAATCCAGCCGATTCGATCTGTTGCTTTACCGGAATGGTTTTCAAAAGTTTTACTCTTTTGCCGGGTCCTAGTTGATGGAGATTTACTATGTCATCCCTACCACCAGAAAGTAGCTCTAACAAACCTTGTTCAGATGAAGAGACTCTGAAATCGAGGCCTCTTACAGCCGCAGTATGTTCTTGAATCGTGTGCAAGCAATTTCTACGAACCAAGTCCCAGACCTTGACCATCCCATTGGTATCACCGGATGCCAATCTCCAGGTCGTGCTATCGAGCTCACCATAGAATTTTACACTGGAAATCGTACCACCGTGTCCTTTGAAAGAGTGCGTCACATAGCCGTTCTCGATATCAACAATGGTTACGCTACCGTCAGTACCGCCAAGTGCCACCAAAGTAGAGCTGGCATCACAGTCCATCACGTAAACGGGAGAAGATATTTTCATAGATCTTATAACTTTCTTCGCGGCAAGGTCGTAAACCCGCAGCAATTGCGCTTGTGACATGAATGCCAGAAAATTACCATCGGGCGTTAGCTTCAGAGCAGTAATGTCTTGTTCATCACCGTTTGCAATCTTATGTAAGATGCGCTTATTAGGACCGAGATCCATGATATTCACCTCATCGACAACAGATGTGGCTAGAAGTTGGCCGTCTTCTGAGACAGAAGCAACAGCGCCACTTCCAGCATAAAAAGGCCGCAGTTCGCAGTTTGCAAAGCGACTTTTAAGATCCATGATAAAGCTTTGGTTGATTCAATCTGTTACGATATGCACAGCATACCTCTTGCCGATGACCATGAGATGTCTCTAAACTTTTCTTTCAAATTTTCGACATCTCGTGATACGTGACCACAAATATTAACAGGAATCTGAGAGACTAGCATTAACAATCTATCAGCAAGAAGAGCACTTACGTCTATTTCACACTACCTGGAAAGCTGTGTCAAACATTAAAGACGTGATTTGGACTTTATCTAGGTCATTGTCTTGCCTTTTTTTGTATTGGTGACTTTGAACTTGATAGTCGAAAATTTAGTTGAAGTAGCAGCTGTAGCTCTGACATTCCAGTTTCATCTTCTATTTGCATTATTGACTCCAGATTTAATTCCGATTTTTGATGAATATATGGCGGCATCAGGACTCAGCTATGTTCGTAATATTTATCTTCTGATCATAAATGACAGCGACTGATGGCAAAGAAAAAGATGTGGCACTCTTCAAAATTTCTGAAATGAATTAAATAGTCCTACGCATCTGAATTTGTACTATAAGATTTGTCTCCCAAACGGTACTTGTCAAAGTGAAAGCTGCGATGTCCTTTACAATAGAGAAGAAACATCGCAGACATACGCCGCCTCAATAGACTTTCTTGGCGCACTCTATAAAATCCGCTGATGTTCTCGACGCATGCTTGATATGTAAAGATTGTGTCCTAACTAGTAAAATGCTGATATACATGCTGAAGCACCCACCTATATTGGTTGCTCTCCCTTTAATATAATACCCAGTTGACTGAAGCTACAACACGCTTGTCGTTAGCTACAGCAGTCATCCCAAAAAATAAAATGTTGAAATGTGAAATGATGTCGCTGCTTTGCGCGTTATTTTTGTGACTAAGGTCACGCTGTTGCATCAAGTCCCCACTTTTTCATTGCAAAACATCACTGAACTCAACGGCAGACCCCCCAGAGCCGCCAATAATTTCCTCCAGATCAGCTAATGCACTCTCGCTGAAAAGGCCGCTCTTGGTGAAACGCAGATTTTCCGCGGCTGCCTCCACAACACTTTGACGTCTTCGCCACGCGGCACCCGACGTAATATGTTTATCTTCAATGGCGTCCACGCCGACTGGAGCCGTCAAAGTAGCCAAAATATCAGCATCTTCCGTGTCAATGTTATTTGCATCCTGAACACCATGAGGAAGAAGATCACTATCTGCGTTGGTTAGAAGGTCGTTGATATCGTCCAAATCCATAGCTTCCATAGATTTATTAGAAGCTTTGTCTTCGGGAAGCGCCTCATGATCTGTCCTTTTATCTGAAGCATGTGAATTATGCTCAGTCTTCATTGAGGATGCCGGTTCTCCACCCTCAGTCTCATGCGGTTCAGTAACCTCTAACGTTCTCTCTTTTTCTAGACGGTCCCGCTCCCTTCTTAGCTTTAACAGCTTTTTTTTTTTTTTGAGTTTCCTCCGCTCCTCACTCTTCTTTTTTTGCAGTGTTTTCATTCTGTCAATCCTCCGCCTGGTCCTTTCACTGCCGACATAACCTATCGGACACTTTCTGGCAGAAAACACTGGAAGCATATATTCTTCATCATGAGTGGCGTCAACACCCTTATTCCTAAATGCAGAAAGTGGAACCTTGGGTTTGTTATACCACTCGGATACAGCGACGTTATTGGTGGCGGCATTAGAAGCTCCGTCCTCGTCGTCCAACTCACTCATGTTCAAAAGTTCGTTCAGAGTAAGCTCTTCTTTCTCGCCTGTACCACTAGCTTCATTGGCCGATATCGCCTGTTGTTGCAATTGTTGCTGTTCGAATAGCTCTTGTTCTTGCACAAGAGGATAAAGCGACTTAGTTGACAGTCCATCAATGATACTGAAAGGTCTACTATCTGTCTCCCAAGTGCCCAGCTTAGGAGGTTTCAGTCCTACTACGTTGGCACTCACCACCTCTTTCGCCTTCGAGCCGATTTTCTTGTTTCTGGTATTTGGTGGTGGTAGGGTTTCATCTTCGTCTGTAGACTCCCCGTCAATATAAATTACTGTTTCCACGTAGTCCTTGTCTTCTGGCCCATTCAGTTTTCCCGACTCAGCCTTTTGCACACCCTCAGCATTACCATCCAGTTCTTCGCCATCGGAGCTTTCGTACTGGAAGTAGAATGAGTCAGGATCAAGGTCATCAATGTCGATAAAGACGTTTGACATACTGACTTCGTCATCGTCATCATCATCATCGTCCTCATCATCAACTTCGTCGTCGTCTTGGTCAATTTTTACACCGTTGACAGATGAGCCTAGACTCTCTTCATCCGTCGGAATATGCGCAATATCAAGTAGAATGTTCTCGTATTCTTCGTCACTTGAATAATCAGACTCGGAGGTCGCCGCTGAGCCCAACTGCCGTAAAGGTGACTCAATACCATCCGTCTTTACTTTCTCTTCGTCGCTTCGAAAATATACTCCAAAAAGGTACTCGTCGTTGTCCAGATCAGTAGCTGCGGATTTCTGTCTTCGTTCTTTGTCAAGTTTCTTGGAAAGTTTGCGACGACGTATCAGTTCCTCTCGTTCCATTTTTTTCGTCTGCTTCTTGTACTGGTTCTTCCTCTTTTCATCATCCAATATCAAGGGAAGTGATGTGCTTAGAGAAAGTGGTTGATCACTTCCCGCACAGTAGTAAAGATTAGCAAACTTTGGATCTTCGTAGAAAGGTTCATCGAAATCACTCATATTTTCATCATCGTCATCGTCACTGTACTCGTTGTAGGCCTGATTACTGAACTTGGTACCTTTACCATTTTGGGCTTCAATTTCCACCGGATCTTCGCCTTCCTCGTGTATGCTACCGTTGAATGAAAGTTCGTCGTCATTTTCTAGTTCCATCACAATGTGATTTTCTTCTTCATCCAACATAGGCACATCATCCTCACCGGTATCCACGCCGTTATCGATTCCTACTATATCCTCTTCGTCGTATTGTATACTCTTGAGGTATGCATCATGGTCTATTTCGTACTCAGATTCTTCACTTTCTGATATTTGGGGGACGTTCAATCTATCTACTGCGGCTGTTTTGGTAGGAGGAGATTTATTCGAAGCGGTTGGGCCATCATTGACTTCTTCGCCTAAATCTTCGTCGCTAGCGGAATCTTTGGGCTGTTTCCCAAACTTTATGCCACCGTCATTCTTGAAAGTAAATGCCATGGCGTCCCCATCTGAGCTTTCCCCGCTGGGTCTTTCTTTGATGATTTGCTGATGATCCTTTTTATTTTTCTGATTATCTTTGGGAATGATGTCGCTCGTCCTGGGCCTTTTGCCTCGCTTTAAAGCGGTCATCGCCCGCATGGCCCTTTTCTTCCTTTCTGCGCTTAATTTGACGAAATCCACGTCATCGTCGTCAGAGCTGGAAGTTGAACTGGAATCACGATTCTTCCCGTTTTCGGCACCCTGATCATTGTTGTCTTCATCACCAGTACTGCTGCCATGACTGTCGGTTTCCTCACTGATGGCTCCCGAATTTGAAGACGAGCCACTATCAGAGTCGATTGCCTTTTCGTGTATCAGCTTTCCATTCTTCCCCATCTCGTTACTTACTCCACGTTTTGATTTCTTGGTCATTTTTGGGTTCTTGAAGTTGACTTTCCGGTTGGTTTCCAGATCCGAAAGCGCGCTCAGCGACGAATCTGACGAGTATATGAGACTGAAGCGTCGTGGCCTAGTATTGTGCGCTGAGTTTGAAAGTACGGGAGCGGATTTCCCACCGACATTTCGATTTTTCAAAGTTTTCAAATCGGACGGCTGCTTGCCCGCGACTGCACCTGTTTTCATAGGGCTTTTCCCAGCCATTATCATTCAATTATCCAAACAATTATATAACTTTCACTTTGGATTTCGGTGTTGTCTTAGAATATGGACTCCAACGTTTTTGCAGATGTATTACCGGGAGCGGCTACTCTGACTTTATCAAACCTTCTATTACTCCGCCTCTCGTAACACCACCTCTAGTGGTCTTGAAATGCAGTTTTTTCGCGATGGACACAATACAAAGATCACTGCAAAGAGTTAATCTCGTTGAAAGATAGTCTAAAAGTCCTGCTTTGGTCTCGAATAATGCTTGATATTCGCGATTAAACTTTAAAATAGGGCTCTTCACTTTAAAATTTTTTTGCTGGAAATCATCATCATCTTCTCTTCTCGACTTTTTCTTTTTCGGGAAGTCACAGAGGTTCCGCTAATTTCATGAAACATCGTCGTCTTGGTAAACATTCAATGACATAATAAAATATTGGCGGGTAAAAATCAAGAATAATCATAAAATTGAGACCGACAGGAAAGGCAAAGGAGGTATAGGATCCATATTTCGGCATATATCTATCTTTGGATTGCTCGGATGGCTTTGTCAAAATTGGAGATCAAAGCCATCTTTTGAAGATATTTTAGCATTTGACCTGGTTATGGCAAATGAAGGTTTCATTTTTTGAATCACAAGCCCCACTCTAGATGTACTTTTCATATTTGTTGGTACTCTAGGGTTTTCTAAGATATTGAGCAGAGGATGAACCTTTTTTAACTTCTTTATGGGCTTTTGCAGCAACATCAAGAGTCTCCTTACCAAGCTTTTCGAGTTGTCGGCCATAAGTAACCAGGCTATAAGTAACACTAAACGTGTCTTTAGTTCTAGGTGGTACCTAAAGATAGCTACTTGAATTCGTCTAGACCTGCAGCAATCCTCAATGGTATTGGATGGAAGTATTGTCAGAATCGTACACGGATATTGCAAGAGCACGAATTACATGAGCGCTACGACAGAATAGTATAACGTGATAATGTGAATTCCAGGACGGAATGATTCAAGTCAAGCATTACCAATGACTCACTGCCTCCATTACTGATCGTTAACAACTACCAGTGTTTGGATCGCTCAATCGCACTTATTCCAGCATTCCAGAAATCATATAAATACTGTTGGTTTATTCGATGTGTCGAGATCTGCTCTTCATATCTAGAAAAACCACGAAGGACTTACGTCACCAGGTTCACTCCAAGTAATAATCAATTAAGAAACACAATATGTCTATCGACGCTATTACCTATAACCTCATCGAGTGCACTTCAAGTAATCAATTCTGTACAACCGTATGTCTATGACGCTGCTATCTATAACCTCACCGAATTCACATTAGATAATAGAGATCCAGAAAGCAAATATTAACAAATCAGATCTCATATGAGTTCCCTGCAATTCCACCTTTACCTACGTCAAACCTTAGCGCCTAGATGATGTCAGTTTTATACGCCAGCTGGATGTGTAACACGTCAGGGCTGAATGGTTTCGAAGGCCCCAAGAGTTACTAAGTGGGGAGGTAAGCTACCTTTGCTATGAGTAGTGCCTACTTCGCTGGACGAACAGTTTGACTCTAAGGACACCGTACTTAAAAGTAAAGCACGATTAAGTTATGGAAATTCGCACAGAGTTCAGATTGCAAACTCCCTTCTATCATATGTTAATGAGATGCGGGGGACATAATAGTTAGCCATTCATATCCTTGAATTTTGATTTTTCATAGTCGCTTTTGACTTCAATACCATTCTGGTGCCGTGAAGGAAAAGTCTGTGCTACAGCCCAAAGGCCCACTTACATCAAATGTATAAGAACATCTGGTCGGTTCTTGTACACCGTGAATTTTGAATTCCTCAGCGCACCTAAAATATACCTGCGCTGATCTTTTGGGCCCATTCCAACACTTGTCGCCCTGAGAGTACCGTAAATTCAAACCGCTGTTTGTTTCCGGCAAATTGCCCATAAGCAATTCGAATTTATTGTCGGCCAAATCATTTTCCAAGTGCGCAACCAAATCGGTCTGCGAATATTCAATTCTTAGGTCGTCTGTATAGAGTTCGAAGGCAGCTTTGGGATCATATTTATGAAAATCGAAGCGGCCAATAAGCACTTGATTGCCACCTAACTTATTTTCCTTTTGTACAATGGTACCGCTCTGCGTATTAAAGCAAATCTGGTAGAGGTAATCATCGATTTTCTCCTCAATACAACTAGGAGAAACTTCAGTTAAGATCATTTCCATTTTTTTGTGGCTTGCATTGTTCCGAGCATCGACAACCTTTTCTTTCGAAGTTTCTTGCTTTAGCTGTTTAAGTTGCTGGACTTTTGACCTCGATTCTCTTCTTAGTGCAGCACATTTTTGTTCCACCACGACTATTTTTGACTTAATAGCCTCCAAACCTTGTTTCTGACTTCCGAAAGCGTTCTTGAGATTATAGAGAAGATCATTGAAGGTGGAAACGAATGACTTTTTTTCATGCCAGGAAGGGGTGAGCAATTTCGAAGAAGCTGCTTTCACCAAGCTCTCAACATCTTTCATCTTTTCGAGACTCTCAAATGAGATATTAAGTGGCTCGAAAATATGCGACTTTTTTGCCATGAAATCCCTGTAAGCATGAACAGCGTTTTTAACTCCAATGTCCTGGAAATTGACGTTATAGTTTTCCGACACATCGTCCATGATTTCTGCCAAGTTCTGAAGAAGAACATGCATCTTTTGATTATATTGGATCTTGACTTTTACTATTGCTTTAGCCATTGAAAATTTGCCCTCGATTGCCGCTGGAGGCAAGTGTGTCGAGCCCTTGAGGACCATGCCGGGAAGTTCCTCGTTGAGATATACTAATATTTGTTCACGTTGGGTACGATCGAAACTGGCACTTATTTTCCCTGTTTCCTGATTATCTTGCATAAAGTCGGCGAATTTCTTCACATTCTGATCCACAACATCGTCGTTCAGCTTCTTGTTACGGTTTTCTTCAAGAGAGCTCAATATTTTAATCAACTCATGATATGCTTCCGAGTATATTTCAGCTTGTGTGAAGATTTCGGAGATGGAAGCAGAGATGTGAGGTATATCAGCCTGTTCGAGGCCAAGCATAAGCGGATTCTCCAGCTGCAGCTTCTCGTGATACATCTCCTTAATGGTAGCCAGATTAGCCACACAAGCCTTATATTGCTTAGAAACGCCTTCTGCATCAAGTTCCAGTTGTTTGAGAATACTGTGAAGATCATTGGTGCCGTCTTGTTTGGCATTTGCGCTAAATTTACGCTCGAGATCTCGCAGGGCACCAGCTCCACGTTCGTAATGTTTCAGTTCTCGCTCCACCAGTGCTTCGAACTGGTCGCGCAGCTGAGAGCAGCTGTATTCTGGAGATGTATTTCGGAAATTCTCGTCTGAACAATCACAACAATCGCACACTCCGTCACCCACCTTGAATCCTGAGACATATAGTGGGGCAAACCCTTCGTTTGGACAAAAAAATCTAGACAAAGAGCCACAGGCACTTGTGCCTGGCTCATCTGAGCCATCTGGACAATCACAGTAATCATCATTGATTTGCGAATAGTCCAAAATGATCGACGGATCGTTCAAGCAGGCCCATTTTGTGGGGTCGGATTCTAAAGCTTGATACTGATGTTGCCGAGCTTCAGGGACACCTTTCACAGAACTTGCAGCAGTACAGACGGCATAGAATATTATTCCATAGCTCCTCAGCAGAGACCGCATAAAGGCAGAAGATGTAAATTGTTTTGTTCGTTCGCACTCTTTCCGTGCGATCGACCTTAACAGTTCTTTCTCACGCCGTATTCATTGCATTGACGGGTATGAGTACAAATGATGTCAAATGAGTACTATGACTTGTAAGCCAAACCAGTGATAACAATAACGCCTTTGAGGAACTATAGGGTTCCGTATGACAGACAAGCTCACACAACAAATGAGAAGGTTTTCCTGAAAGATCGCATGCTCTGCAAATGTGTGTAGACCGATAAGATTTGAAATTATAAAGAAGGTGGGGAACATTAATTTATGGTGTGTACACTTGATTTAGGTTCTGAGGAAGTTTATTGCACTATGTTCCATCTGGTACATTAACTCCGAAAGCCTACACTTGGTTAAGGCGTTTGAGCTACATATATAAAACTGAGCGTGGAAATCATATATCTTAGAGCAGTGACTGCATAAAATATGATAAATTCGTGAACGGCAATGTGTACCGAAATTACAGCGATATCTTGGACACAAAACTATCTGCCAACAGGCTCCCTAAGTTGTTTTACTACTGCCATTGTGTCGCGGAACAGACTGTGCTTGAGTATGCGGTAAAATAATAAGGGACAGTCAAACGTGCTTTCTAAGTTCGAACAACAAAAGTTTGATTCCCGTTGGGAGATACTCACAGCACCTTCTGATAATGAAGGTGTCGCTGCATGTTTCGGGATAATACATTTCTCTCCTTTAGTATGACAATGATGTCAGTATTTCTAGATTAGGTATAGGAAAACATTGAAAAAATCATCAACTTCTATGATGAAATCGAAAACGCATCACAGGTACCAAAAACAACTAAGACACCCCTTCTAAAGAAAGACGCTATAGTGTCAGGTAATATTGAATCTTCTGAGCAGAAGACAAAAAGACAATTTAGGGCCCGAGGAGGTTCAAAGAGGCCCTTTCTTTTGAAGACAATGGCGTATCACGAGCATCGATCGCTAGCCGATCTACCGCTTGGCATAATCATGGAAATACTGTTCTATTTGCCTTTCCAGGACCTCGAGAATGTTTCTAAGACATGCAAGACACTACGTGTTTTGTGTAACGAAAGCATCACATATAATAGGTCATTCAAAGGCAGTAGCATAGCTTCTCAATGGACAAAGCGATTGTTATTCGATTTCTTGCACGCCATCGACCAAAAACAGCATTTGTTGAACTATCTAGCCTCGGAGAAAATATCAGTTGTGAATGCAGTTCATGACCTGCAACAGCGTTTCGAGCTTGGTTCGCAACTACCTGTACTCACACAGCAGGTGGTGACCGGGCCTCCCTCTTTTTCACAGTCCGAAAGTGATGCTCGAGAATTGGATCACAACTCGAAGAGGGAATCAGAAATGCTAACTGTTGTAGCTATGCGGAAAAATAGTACTCCGCTTGACAAGGATGGCCTCGCTTATCTCAAGATCCTCCAAGGATTCCACAGGATCGCTACCAATAGCCACAAGCTGCTCAAAAGCAAGGATGTTAGCAAGACGAGCAAAAATTTAGCACCGGCGTGGGAAGAAACCATCGAAAGGCCCCAAACGCCCACAAAGAGTGCGAAGGTCAATGTTCCTCTTACGCCCTTAAATGTCCAAAAACACTGCACAAACCTAAAGAACGGGTCTGAGATAAAAAATCGGGAAGATGGTTCACCAGATTCCTCATACCACTCTCGCTCAACGAGCTCTATATTTTCAGAAGTACCAAAACTTTCGGACTTGGCATGGTCCTACTCCGACGTGTTCAAAAATGTAGAACCCGAAAACACAGATTCAGACAGTGGACACAGCTCCGAGTCTAGCTCGTCCACAAAGTATTTAAGGGAACTGCAGCGTTCCACCAAAGTGAGCGACAAAAAATTTCTGTTCGAGCGTCTCAACATGCAAATTCAAATGGCCAGGGAATCGGGCCATTCAAAACACGATAGTGATAACGATGGAACTACCACTGGACTGCGACCCGTTTCCAATACCACTCGGAGCTTATCACAAGGCTACCTTATCGAGCTGGAGCGTTGCAACTCGCCTGTTGCACCTCCGCCACTCGAGGGCTCCAAAAGCTCACAGGGTTTTCTTACGCGTTACCAAGAACACCTGGCGACAGGAACAAATAACATCGAAGAGGTGGCACGTAAGAAACCCAAACAGAGGCGGCAAATCCAGGCTCCCCATAGAAGGACATTAATCGCCAAAATTACGGATGATAATAGGATTTGTTACGAGAAACTTTAATGACATTTACGAACTTGTTTTAAATAATATAAACGGAAGGTTTTAATTGTAATGGGCTCTCAAGCCCTTTCCACAAGCTCTGCTCAATTAGGGAAGCTTGTACTGATTGGATTTACTGAACGTCGTTAATGCTCTAAATCAGTTATTCTAATTTAAAAATGAAATTACGAAAAATGAACTTTGAGAAAGGACCAAGGACAGCACTTCAGGTATATTTTGAGGGGGCTTAAGATTGGCTATGTCACAGATTAATGCGAAATCGCCTGCTACAACGGCAGCCGGCTTCAATGCGCGTATTTTATGGCCTGACATGATCAAAACGCCGCAAAACAAATGGGTCTGTACCTGCAAGGAAATTGTGGATCGGCTTGGCAGCGAACCTCACGCCGCAACCGAACTAAAAAGGCGCATGGAGAAGTGCCTCATGTACTTTTATGTGATGAAGAAGCAGTTGAAATTATTCGACCATACCTATACGGCTGCTTGTATATTGTTCTTCAGATACTGGTTCGTGTACGGGCTGCCGCCGAGTTCGAATGAATGCATCCATTTATCACAAGCACTACTTGTCACAGCTTGCAAAACTGTGGAGAACAACAGACCGATTGACGTGTACGTTAAAGGCACTTGCGAGTTTCTGCTTAAGGATGTTCCTACTGCCCGCGGCAGACAGAATGTAGAGAAACTGAGATGGGAGCTACGAGATAAGCTGGTCGCATATGAGAAGCAAATTCTGTGCCAGCTGGGATTTGACTTGAATCTGCATAATCCCAAAGAACTTATAGAGGAAATTTTCAGTGGGTATTTCCGCTACAACAGGGACTTTAACATGGCCGAAGAATTTACGGAAGTTTTGCCAAGTATTATCCAGGATGCACGGAATTTTATAATTCAAGCTGGTACGCAGCCAGTATCTCTGCTCTGTGATGGTTTTACTTTCACGGCGCTGTCCCTAGTATTCTGTGGCTTGCAATTTAAAAAAAATATGGATCCGACGTTCAAGTTCCCAAAGAACTTCTTCTCGGAACGATTTCCTTTTAAGCCGACTGCACACCTCTTTGTGGAGCTGCTGTCCGATTACAGGGTCCTTGAGCAGAACTTTTTCGACCTCAAAAGTAATAAGGGAGACAAATTGCAAGTGGCAATCGAAGAAGTGAACACTCTAATTGAAGAAGACGACGAGTTTCCAAAAAGTACTCAAAATGAGGATCACGTATTTGTTTATGAGGATATCAAAGATGGCATTGTAAGGGACGAATTATTGAAAAGTATCGAAACTCGTATTCAAGATCTAACTGGAAGAATAATAACGCAGAGTGAGGCCGCGGTGAAGCGAGCAGCGGTTGAAACAAGTCATGCAGAAAATGTTGCGAAGAAGAGAAAACAGTAAATAGGAGTGCTTCAGATGTACTAGCGTGGACCAACGTCAAGAAATCATGCTTGAAGCTCGCGTCGTAGAGATGAGTAGCCGAGAGCTATTTTACCGCAGACAGTTAATAACTCATGAAAGAGGTTGACTTGTAAGAACAAAATATTTTACCAAACGTCTGATTCAAAGTTATCATAGGAGTAGTTATAAACCGACACAAACTGAGATCGGTTCAACCGACCTGCTTGTATTAAAAGCAAGTTTGTAGGGTTAAACTGGAGAGGAAGCAGGGTCATATATGTCCTCTAACAGCTTACGCAACTCGTGTGCCATTACTCTTTTGTTGTCCAAATAACAGTTTTCCCAGAAGCACACCCAGGAGAGACCCATCTGCCATTGGGCTTCCGAAAATTGTTGGTGAATTTGCAGCCCTCCATAGAGTTTGCGCTTCGCATTAAGTTTTGCGGCGCTGAGCAAAAGTGTTATGTCGTGAGTGTGATTGTTACCTGATTCCTCATAAACAGAATCCACCATTACTATTTTATTCCCGCTGGATTTCGTTAAAACCTGAGGACATTTAAGGTACTTCAAGTCATGAGTATTTGCTTTCAGGTTATCCCAATCTTCCATTACCTCGTCGGTAAGGGTTACGAACGATGAGCTCTCGACTTTTGGTGGTTGTGAATTAGCACTCACGGCCAGGAACTCTTTTTGGTGAAATCTCTTGACTTTGTGGAAAAATGCCATGAAACATAAGTGAATACCACCATAGAGAAAAATCCCCTCCAAGATCCCGTCAAAGCAGTAGGCGAAAGTGGGGTCCCCAGGTAACTTAAAGGTAGATGCAAGGATAAATTTACGAACCATTCCATCAATATGGCTCCTCTGGGGTCTGATCGCATAGCTTTTGGAAGCTTCGAAGCCGTCAACCTCGCAAAGGGGTCCTTTCAGAAAGGCTATGCACTTTTCCATTTGGCCCAAAACTGTGAATAGTTCATCCATCATGAAATAATCCAATTCGTCAACGCACGTCAATACGCTAGGCTCCGTGCAGTCCAATATGTTTGCGAGTAAACCTTCAAAAACATCCAAGCGATTTATTTTGAACTCTACACCACCCTTCGTTTTGGATTCAGGTATGCGACCAAAGTCTCTTATAAGTGATTTGGCACACAGCAATGACAGGGAGCGTTCATAATCTAGCGATACTGCTATTGCTAAGCTAAAAATTCCGGGAGTTCTCCGAGTTTCATGCAGAAATTGAAGAGTCCAGCGGAATTTGAAAAACGCTTCTCCAAATTCCCCGTCAAAGTAATTTAAGAACGCCATTATAGTCTTGGAAAGGATCACCAGCTTGATTTTAAACCCGAGTGCGGACCGATCATAAAGCTGATTTCGGGAGATACTTTTCAGCAAAAATCGCGGTTCCACTTCCAAATCCAGCTCTGGATGGCTTATAATTTCTTTTTCAAGTTCAACCTCGAGTGCAATTCTACCGCAGCAGTGCTCGTCCAGCATCGATCGAAAACAACGCTCGGGACACAGACTTACCACCAGTTCAAAAAATGAAAATGCCAATTCTATGAAAGGACGCTTCCCGATTGAGACGACCAGAAGGGAGACCTCATGGTCGAAGTATTGGACTAAAGTTTTGAAGTTGGGTGGTCTCTCAGAACCATTATCATCTTTTTTTTTGTTATTAATCCGTTAGAATTTTGTTTGACAAGGTCGTTCTAATGTTGTCAAAGCACGCCAGAACACAAAGGGTTATTTATTTGTTAACCAACCGTCAATCATCTCCAAATTCCTTATACCTTATAATCCTGAAGTTCCACTAGGTAGAGGCGGTCACTAGTTTAATTATCCTTGTACGGATCAATGATTAATGAAAATGTAAATATCAAGTTTCATACTAAACTAGTTACAAAAACAAAGACATGGATGTCAATGATTTCAGAAGTGAACGAGAACAAATTGTCGGGGAAACTCCAAAAGCCCAGCTGGCTGGGAAAGGCTCGAATAGACATCTAAAGAATCTAAAAAGTCCCACTGAGATTAACTGTTCCAATAGAAAGATCCAGAGCGATGTAGCATACGTTGGAAGCTTAGACATTAAAGAGACGACAAAAAAGGGAAAAGCCGCCAAGAACTCTGTACACGGAGAAGCTGAGCTTGACACAATTGGTGAAGACTCACTAGGCGGAATGAAAACTGAGTACCACACAAATACCCCGAATTTAAATAGAGTTAAGGCGTTTCTCCGCGGTAATAGCAACGGTAACAACAGTTCTCCATACGGGGCCCCGATGTTCAACTTACAAAGCTCACCCTTGGATACCCCTCAATCACAGAGGTTTAACCCTGATGTTGGAGCACGAAAAACTCCGCCAGAGTTATTAATCCGTAAGTTGCGTGAAAACCAAGATCCCGATCCTGAGAGAGATAACAGTGGGTATCTTGAGCTCAACGAAGATCCAAGTATAATTACAAACACTGCTAGCAGCAACACGAGAACATCACCGGCACGTCACGCAGCGTGTAACTCTGCTACCGACATACTACCCTCTCTTCGCAAGTTTTCCACCCGAGCGCGTGGTGCTGTCACAGACGATATCCCTATAAGAAAGACCTTTGAGAAGCCCGGTTTACACAATTCTCAAGAGGATTCCAATTTCTTATTCTCTGCTTCTGGTAATCGTGCCATTAGCGGCTCAAATGATGCGCCTACTCTTGAGGCAAAAGAGCCTGGGGTAGTACATAATTCGCAGGCAGCACTATTGCACACAGATGAGCGCCAATTGCAAAACTTAAATGGCTGCCAAATTGCCGAGGACAGCACGCAACCTATAGATACAACAGATGAAAGGCTATCGGTACTTGAAAAATTCGACGGCTCTGTTACACAAGTTGACTACGTATGTCCCACGCCTGGCTTAACGACCGACGGAAATCAACTTCGCAGTGATGGCCAATCGCCTCTTATGGCCAGATTCAACTGTAAACAAGCGATTTTTGCGAAATCGTCTGCATTAGATAAGGGTACACCAAGCCAACTAATAACGTCCCCCAACATTGAAGGTATATCTCTGTCGAGTTTAAAGCAATCACCGCTGAATGACAAACAAGACTTGCACCATTTTCAGGAGGAAACGAGCACCCCATTTAAGGTGAAAGACGGAAAGGAGCCGGAAGGTTACAGCGATGACGTAAATGCCACGTTAGAGGAAGACGCTGGGTTCGATGACAGGGAAAAACGAATCCGCCTTCGGTTTTCAAGCGTTTATGATCAGCACAAAGATTGCGAAGTTCTTGAGGATAAGAATGCCGGCGAAAGCGTAGTTTATAGTGACGTTGAAAAGACGCAAGAATTACCGGAGGTTGAAGACGGCCTTCAGCCCAAATTAATCGAAGGAGCTGAAACTGTTCCAGGCACGCCTAACAATGTCGTCTCAACGCAACGTTTGGATACACAAGATGTAATATGTCAGGAACCTAATTCGTTACAGGGCTCCCTTGAAGTGTCTCAAGAAGTAGTAAAGAATAGGAGGACTTTGCGCCAAAATCGCCAGCGGCCCGTAAAGCTTACGGACTCATTAGAAGAGGCAAGGCCACAACGAGACATATCTGAAGGCTCTTCGCCGAAAAGATCAAAGACGAAATGCGACAGTCCTCCATGTTTAAGGTCCGGTTCCGGGCAGGGAGAAAAACTATTGTACCCGAACCTGGAGATGGTGCAGAAGCCAGGACTTGGTCAAGTATCTGCCAATACAGCATGTCGTCAGTTGCCAACTGACGTTAAAATCGCAGACAATGGATTCTTAACGAGAAAGGACATTCAGTTTCAAGACGCCGTCTGGTGTCACTACTATTTCAATTACATTTACTATCCCGGCAAGATTATCCGACCCGAACAGGGTTTGAACGAGATCGAAGTTCTGTTCGAGTCCGGTATTTCGAAGGTAAAGCGCGAAGATTTGCACTATTTAGATGTGATGGTTGGCGAAGAGGTAATTTGCGATGGAAAGTCTTACGCAATTACAGCTTTGGAATGCCGATCTAGAGAGCCAAATGCAATAAGATGCGTGCGAGGCTACGATACACTGCAGATAAAAAAGATAAATAAGAATGGCGAGTTAGGCAGAAGAACTCTAACAAAGCCATTATCTTCCATCACTTTGTCAGTCGCACTTTGGGCTAAGAGACCAAAAATTATACTATCTGGCGACTTTCAAGATCGTAAACACGCTTTCGAGGGCTTAAGACATCCTATCAGGGGCCGCAAGTTCACTAAACTAATTACTCCCATTACTCCAGCCAATGAACACATCGACTACGCAAATACCCTTGAATCCCTTTCAGAACAGAAAGTATCACATTGTAACCTCGACGACATCAAGCTTGATGGGAAAAATGCAAAGAATAGCCCACGAAATGCGGATACTGGCGGAATCTTTCAGGGCTGCCTGTTTGTGTTGAGTGGTTTGAGTGATCGCAAAAGAGAGGAATTTTCATCTATCATTGAGCAAGAAGGAGGAATAGTGCCTAAGACAAGTTTTTCAAATGTTTTCAACTTCACTTCACAGATGGTTGCCACTTCAGAAGTGGTGGACTTATCTTCGCTTAAATTTGCTGGTCTTATTACGGAGAAATATTCCAGAAGTCTCAAGTATTTGGAAACTATCGCACTCGGTTGGCCACCCCTGCACTACAAATTTTTGGAGCACTGTCTTAGCATTCAAAAGCTGGAAGCGGAGAGTATATTCCGATTTCTTCTCCCTGCGGGTGAAAGCTTTCGGTTGCGATCCCATCCTAGCTCGAGGTTTGGTGTGATAAAGTCCAGCAACATCTTCCACTTCTACTCAACGTTTCTTCAAAACTGCTCTCTGAAAGAACAGCTTAAACGCAGGCCATTAAAAATGATCGGCTACCATGTAATTATATGCGGTTCATCAGGACTTAACAGATTTGTGAGTTTCGCATTTCAAGCCTCTGGTGCTGCTTCAGTCGAATTCTGTGAGGCTGACGATGCTTTAACGAGCTCCTTGAAGGCGGAGGTCGCGAAGGGCCACTTCAATACCGTTATGCTAAAATCCATCCAAGAGATGATCATGCGTTTTCCGGTGAAGTCGAACATCTTAATTTTCCTAAATCCTAAAAGCAATAAGGTGCCCTCCACAACACCTATAGAAAAGAGCGTTCGCCATACCTTTACAGAACGTAATATATACGTGGAAGGCAAAGAGTGGCTCATACAGACTATCATAAATGAGGATGCGGGTCATAACGGTTGTTAGATTAAGTACGTAAATCAATATGGATTTCCATGCTGCGAACTGTCAGCGCGAGCTTGCAATTCTTCTGGTGCAGGAACTTTATTTCGAAACGTTTTTGGGATGGAAACTACTTCGGCGAGATTTTCAGATCGATCTAATTGCCGCTGAAGGACAAGGAAATCCAATGACAACTTTTCTAGAAAATGAGCGTGGGCGAACCTTTCAAAAACATAGTAAAAGAAGCACCTTGCCACAACAACATACTTCTCAGATAAGTGATAGTGCTCTGCAAAACCTTCCTTTTTATTATTGTCGCTGCTTATCTTCTGTTGTTGATTTTGCGCTAGATCTGCGTCTAAGGACTGCAGAGGCCTTGGTGACTTCAGTTCGTCCACAAGTCCCACAGTAGTATTCTTATTACCAAACGCAAATTCAGTTGATGATTGTTCAGGCATTATAAGGAAGTTAGCATCATTGAAGGAATAGACAAGAACATTGTTAATCAGCTTTTCCAAGTGATCCATATCAACAGATGATGACGCGCCTTTTGCGTATACGTTAGTAGGGCTATTTTTGAATTTGTTGAACTCTTCGGGACAAACAGAGGCAAGCTTTGGAATCAACAGTTGATTGGCCAATTTTTTCAATTCGTTGTAGATGCAAAGTAACTTAAAGTTAGGAGTTGCTTCGAAATCCATTATGAACTTGATGACAACGAGAAAGTTGTAGTAATACCCTTCTAGGTTGAGGACTGATAATTTTGACCTATTGAACTCGATAGATTCATCCTTGCTTTTGAAAAGTTTAGAGATGTTTTTAATAGAGAAATTGAGCGCGACCAGAAAGTCAGTGATTAGTCCGTAAGATCCTTGTGCCAAAATATTCATTTCCTCAGAAATCAGGAAGTTTTCATAAAGCTCTAATATGGCATTATTCCACACCTTTTGAGAGAATAAAGGATCAATTTTGTAGAAGAAGATCATGCAGGTTAGCGAATTGCGCATATCAATGGCACTTTCGATCAAAATCAGTGAACTAGGTACCGGTGAATTTGAATGAGGTAGGTTCATCTCCAGTTTTCTGGTATCTATCTTGGTTAAAAAAACCTGAAGAGGGATGGAGGACCTATTCCTCTTTATACTATTGAACTCGTAAAACAACATCGCACTGCAAAGAAACTCAGGAATCAAATGCATTCCCACATTGCTGAAAGCGAAACTTCGATAAAACTTCTCGAAGGTTGTAGTAAATTGTTTGTGACAACGCTTCGGCGTCTCTTGAAATAAAGTCGAGTGCCACATGTATTCGCTGTCTGGTATCACGATTGCACCAATTTGGAGATCGTTCAAGAATAATGGAGCATCAATGTTGCAAAAAACCTTAAGAAACTGACACACTTTGTAGGTCATAAGTACCGTTCTCACTGAGGACTCATAGAGCACATACTGGGTCCAGGATTCAAAAAAAAGTACGGGCGTAGACACCGTGGGAAGAAGACTCGCCTTCACCAATGAGCAAAGTGCTGAAACCTGCTTCACCACCATTTCAGCATTGATGCGCTCCAATGGATCAGCAAACATTGCGAATACAACACTCAAGCACAAAGATTGAATGAGCCACAGCTTTCCCCTGGATTCTTTATTTTCTGCCAAGTTCTCTTCTTGCTTTTTACGCGTGGTCAGATAGACGTGTAAGGCTCTGCGGCTCATTTCGTAGAGTTCTAAACTTTGAACGCGTGCTCCTGATTTGTATAAAGACCCTATGGTTGCAATGAATAGGGGTAAGCAAACAATATTAGAATTAAAGAACACCTCATCTTCCATGACTTTAGATTGTCCTTCCTGAATATATCTCTTGAAATCCCCTAATCCCAACGAGAGTAGGCGCGGGTGAATAAAAGGGTAGTGAACTAGAAATGAGGTCTCAAAGAGAGTAGCGTAACTGTTGAGCTCTTGGCAGCTAGGCAGCGTTTTTGCATTCACAGAAAGCTGGTCTGAAGCATTGTCATAGTAGTAATCTAGAGTCCTGACGCACATGTCTCTCATTTCTTTAGTGAAGAATTGACACGTCGTTGTCGAGTTCCCGTCAGCGTTGGGCGGTGAGGCTTGCAAATGGGTTAAGCATAAAGGATTTTGATCCCCATTTGAAAGTTTAGCTGATATGTTTGGAACATGAGAAAGATCAAACCTTCCGGAATCCTCAACTTTGATGGGAGAATGTGAATATTGCGAAGCTTGAAAAACTGATGTTGGATTCAGATGAGGAAGTTCTGTAGGTGCTGTCCCAGTACTTAGTGGCAGAGGCGTCTCAAAAGAGAGTGAGCCAGTTTTACGCTTGGAAACGAATTGAAAATCATTAAACCGAGATACGATATCATGAGTTGAGTCAGGTTTCAAGGACTGACTGGTTTCCCAGTGATTCTTATTGAAAAGGGAAGGCAGTACGTCTCCTCGCCGTGAGCTGCATTTATAATTTGTACTTCCTCTTTCCCCAGGGCGAAGAGGATTCGGCTCAAACAGAGAATTTACCACTAGATTGTTGCCTTCAAATTTCCAAGAAGAATTGCGCTTTTCATCGGAAGTACCTGTTCCCAAAAAATTAGAGATGCCGCTGGGTAGAAGCCTGGAGAGCCTCCCGCTTTGAGAACTACCATGACTGCTCCGCTGGCTCCAGTTGCTGCTTCGACTCACGATCCCATTGCCCGTAATGGGAGAGTCTCCAGAATCACTGGATTCTTCAAGCATCGGCAGAGAATTCATTTCTTTGATCCAGGTCTCGCGGTCCAAAAGGTTGAAATTGGAGCTGCCTGAATTATTTGGGTTTTTCGAACCACTAGGACTCTGGTCGGCCACGGCTAGGTCGACCGGCAGGAGCTGCGGAGTAGAGAATTCCACTTGTCCCATGTCTGTGCCTTCTTGGCGAACATTTGACAACCCGGCATACTTTTCGGCCGACTGCGCGGAAAAGGAAGCCCTCCTTCGTACTGCGTACGATTTCTTGCGAATTTTGCCGCTTCTAACCTCCAATGCAGTATCGGCCTCACCGCTGTCATTTTTAGGATCATCAGGCATGCCATACTTTTCGCTAGAATTCACCGGCATCGGGGCAAAGGACACAGTTTGTCGTTTACGCCGGGACAAGTTAAGCGCGTCACCACCATTTCCGTTATGGGCTCTGTGCACATGGCGTATCAGAAGGTCTCGGCGCGTGAATTTGCGCTCGCAGACCCCGCAATGATATGGTTTTTCCTTTGTATGCGAGCGTTCGTGCCGAATAAGATGCTCCTGTCGTGCAAAGGCCCGAGTGCACACATTGCACACGAAAAGCCTCGGTTTACCGCTGGGTGTTTGGCCTTGAAACCGAAGGTTTTCTGGCAACTCACGAAATCGCTTGTTAATTTTTGAGTTCATGTTATTGCTGGACGTGACAATGCCATTACTTCCAACCATGCTGCCGGAGCTCAGTAATGGCGAATTGAAAATCGAACGCGACTCCTCCATTGTGGTCACCGAGATCCGGGAATTTTCATTGCTGTTAGTCATACCACTGTGTGGCGATCCTAAAGTGCTGTTGTTATGGCTATTTAACGCTTTTGTTCCCGCTGTAGCCATTTTTACATGTACGGATTCACGTTAAAAGCGCACTGAATGAACAAACTCAAAGCTCTTGTACAAGAAACAGACGAAATAGCCTTTAGCTCCTTTGTGTGCGTATTATCAGAGACAAGCGTCTGACCTATGTTCTCTGGTTTTGCCTCCTTTGTGGTAATGGAAATAACAGATATTATTATAACCTATAGTCTTTAAACTTTAGCCGCCAATCTTCTGTGAGTGATTTGGTAAAAGAACGGATTCTCTACCTGAACCAAAGATTTCTAACCCTTTTATATGCTCATAAGAGAAGGAATCTGATTGTTTGCTAAGAACGTTGGTTGTTGATGTAGAAAAGGTGTTTGGGATGACCTTTCTTGAATAAGTGTCACCCCTTGTGTGGGGAAAAATTCATAATTACAATAATGATATACGTATTTCAATATACATGGCTAATGAGACATGACAGAATGGTGAAAAGTGATCTCATTTTTGTAGACCTGAATCTGAAACTCACATCATTGCTTTCTTTAAAGAATTGGAGCCAGGAGCTGGCGATAGCTACCATTTCAGTCCAGCAAACATCCACAAATATTAGTAGCAGGTTCCATGTTGATATCGTTTGTTTTGTGGTCAGAAATCACATTGAGAATGTTACCTGACAGATATGACAGCAAATGGTGCTTGCTAACAGTATTGTAGACGGCTCGAAAGAAGTAGTTTATAGTACTCAGCTAGCCATTAGATTCCAAGATGGTGACTAGTTCCACAGTTAGCGACGTTGTACGCGTTTCCTGCTTCCGAACCCATCATTGTTTTTTAGCATATGATTAAGGGCTGGAGAAAATCGTCCTAGGAATGGGATGGGTCCATTCACTCCCCAATGTTCACCACGAACCATAAATTTACGAACCAGAATTCACTAGCTTCGGAACTCATGCAGGCTTCAACAATTCAAAAACCTCTTGAGACGTAAATGGCCGGCCAATCGCTATCGGCGAAAAATAATTATGTCGGCAAACCATCACCGAAGGAGCAATTGAATGTTATTCAAGAAAGCATCTCAAGGTGTCTTCACTTATACCGCTTCAGCTCCAATCTATACGTGTGAGGGTATATTTACCGATCAGACTCAAAGGCTTTCATACTGGGAAAAGTCCTCGACTCTAGACGTAGATAAGCTTTTGGTTGAACCTGCTCACGTAACGTACAGAACTCCATGTCAGTCAAAGATAGTCAAGAGCATGTCAAGACATTGCATGGAGAAGTGCCGCTAATACAGGATGGGGAAGAAAAGAGTACCATCGAAGTACTCAGGTTAGACGAAGAATTGCAGTTTGCAGATGGTGGTTTAAAAGCCTACGCTGTCGTGGCGGGGTGTTGCATGGGGTTTGTCTCCGTCTTTGGTATGATGAACTCTGTGGGTGCTATCCAGGCCTATATTTCAACGCACCAACTCCGATCTGTCGATCCTTCGACGACTTCGTGGATTTTTGCTCTCTACGTATTTGCAATCTATGCTTCAAGCATTTTCTCTGGATGCTATTTCGATCGAAATGGGTGTAAGGCGACAAAATGGGTCGGTTACGTCCTTTGCGTAGTAGGCGTCTTTTGCTTGGCCGAATGCAAGGAACTTTACCAATTTATCCTGTGTCTCAGTGTTCTTTATGGAGTTGGATCGGGTATATTAATGACTTGTTACGTTTCGAGCATTGCTACCTGGTTCAAAAAGAATAGGGCCCATGCTCAATCGATCGCCAGCATTGGAGGTTCCGTCGGAGGGGTCGTTTTCCCCGTAATGCTTCGAAAGTTGTATTCACAAGTTGGTTACGCTTGGGCCGTTCGAATTTTGGCCTTTATTCTAACGGCTTGTTTAACACCTTCAATACTACTTGCACATGAAGACGCTGCAGTCATGAAGTATCACTCTGAAAAGGTAACTTGGAAACAAAGTGTTCTCACTTACTTGAGGTATGGTATCGACGTAAGCCTTTTGAGAGACATGAAGTTCGTATTTTGTGCATTGGGCTGTTGTTTTGCAGAAAATGGCCTTATGGTAACTGCCACGTACTACCCATCTTACGCCCTCTCGACGGGAGTCTCGGAAAGTACGTCCTATACCTTAATCACGATCGTCAATGCTGCTGGAATTCTCGGTCGCGCATCGGGCTACATAGCCGACCGTTTTGTTGGTCGCATAATGATCCTCACGATTTCCTTGCTACTCATGACCATCTTGTCGCTTTTGATGTGGCTCCCCTTCGGCCATTCGTTAAATGTTCTGTATGCCTTTGCCGCGCTCTACGGTATTTGTTGCTCCTCCATACTGTCTATGGTACCCATAGCAGTTGGCCAAATATGCAAGATCGAAGAATTTGGGAGAAAGTACAGTATGATGTATTTCATGACAGCACTGACAAGTCTGGCAGCTTTCCCAGCCGCGGGCGCTATTATTGGAAAGGGAACATCCAAAAACTACAATATGTATGTGGTTTACTGTTCATTGCTGACATTCGCCGGTGCCGCATGCTACACTATCACTCGTTTTCTGGCGATCGGCACCCGGAAGGTCAAGTTCTAGAGTGCTTGCAATAATTGCAAAAGAATAGAGACTACTGCGGGAGAGTGAACTAGAGGCAAAATTTATTCCCCAACCCCAGATCTAGACTAGCTTAAAAAAGCTCCGATACGGGGAGACGAACCCCGGTCTCCACGGTGAAAGCGTGATGTGATAGCCGTTACACTATATCGGATTTTTTTACGATCATGGGCTTCTTGGAATAGACCCACTGGAGGCAATAGACCATGCGCTTTAGTTTCAGCTCGGTATCTCCAAATAGCGCCTTTCTCCACAACTTGAAGCTCTCTTCATCCTATAATCGATATATTTATATGTTTATTGATATATGCGTCAATGGTAACTTTTAAATTCAAAATGCGACATCTGCAGACTTCAGCTCCGAATCAATTAATATCTACTATAACTTACTTTAAGCCCCTTTGAAAATATGATAACCTATACTCTTTTAGAGTTTTCTCAGATACATTACTGGGGCTCTCAACTACGAGGTCCGAACCGCTTATGCTTTTAGGAAAAGCGATGACGTCTCGTATATTATCCGTGCCGCACATCATTGCACACATTCGGTCAAATCCAATCGCGAATCCGGCATGTGGTGGAGTTCCATTCG
This sequence comes from Lachancea sp. yHQL494, assembly GCA_030562185.1. Taxonomy (NCBI): domain Eukaryota; kingdom Fungi; phylum Ascomycota; class Saccharomycetes; order Saccharomycetales; family Saccharomycetaceae; genus Lachancea; species Lachancea sp. yHQL494. The sequence continues at coordinate 124,461 of JAJMGS010000033.1, read as the reverse complement.
CGAAAGCAGTCAGCAAATGACCAAATAGCTTCTCAGGCTCTTCGATCTTGAGAATCGATTTAAATACAAATTCCTGCAATTCCGGGTCATGAATTCTAGTAGATCCACCACCAAGCTCAGTGCCGTTGACCACAAGATCGTAATGTTGCCCCAAACACTCCAAGGGCTTTTCCTGTAGTCTTAGCAAGTCTTGTAGTTGAACCATCGTGAAGGGATGATGGCTTGATGCGTACTGCTCATCGCAGTAATGGGGAAATTTTTGCTTCTTGTTTTGAGATGGAAGTTCACCCTCTACAGGTGAGAACAGGGGAAAGTCGACAATCCAGGCTGCTACCATGTTTTCACTTTTTCTGTAAAGCAGAGAGCCACGTTCGGTTTGAGTAACCAACTGTCTCAATCGTCCCAAAGGTGTAGGATTTTCGAACAAGGCACGGTTAGACTCTCTTGTCGCACCGCACACAATGTCACCCTGTTTCAAGTTCAGGAAACGATTCATTAAGGTAGGGTTCTCAAAGTTGGCAATAGACATGAACTTTTCAAACCAAGAACTTTGCATCTCTTTGGAATCGATTGGTACCACAACCGGGGATCTAAACTTGTAATGATGTTCATCCGATAGATGCGACCAATCTTTGTAGTAGTCTTCCATGGTATTGAAGGCATGGCGCAGAACAAGAACTTCAAAAACCGGAGATTTGTTGTGTTCGATACCGTATGCTTTAAACTCCGACAGGTCAACTATCTTTAAGTCAGGGAAGCTTAGATCAGGTTTATCAATCCCATACTGGGTCATTGCTTTGTTATACGTCATTTTGGTTATCGGCTGGAACTCCGTGACCGGGACTATTTTGTTGTTTCGATCCAGAGTATGCAGATTTCCACTGGACGAGAGCTTGTTCCAAGTCCCAGAGACCATGTCTTCGACTAATTCCATTACTTGGTCTCCAGATGCAAATGCCATTTCCAAGTCAATTTGAGTAAATTCTGGTTGTCTATCACTTCTCAGGTCCTCATCGCGGAAACAACGAGCAATTTGATAATACCGCTGCACACCACCGGCCATAAGCAACTGTTTGTACTGTTGAGGACTCTGCGGAAGAGCGTAGAATGCAGTCTTTTGGTTTATTTCGCTTCTAGTAGGCACCAAAAACTCTCGTGCGCCTTCCGGGGTAGATTTGAACAAAATAGGTGTCTCTATTTCGGTGAATCCTGCTAAGTTTAGGTTATCCCTCACCTGTTGAGCTATTTCATGTCTTCTCCTCAGAAAGGACTGGGCTCTAGGCAGTCGAAGTTGGAGATATCTGAACTCGGGAGGATAATTTCCCTGGTTCTTGAAGTCAGACAACTGAGACGGTTTTTTACCACAATGATTCAACGTTCTCAGCTTCGAGAGCTTAATTTCATATTGGGGCCTGTCTGAAATACTGCTGGCCTTCTTTAGGTTTAAGTAGCCTTCAATTTGAACGACGTCTTCGACGTTGGCACCTTTCAAAAAGGATTCGGAATCCACCAGTTGTATAAAATCGCCTTCTGTATCCCGTAATGTGCCAAATATCAGACCTTTGCCAACTTTTTTTGGCTTCGTATCGATCCATCCATTCAAAGCGACTGTTGTTGATCGATCTATATTTGGTAAGTCCTTGATGCTAACCGTGCTTTTGGCAAAGCTGAACTTCTGCTTGACATTATCAAAAAGCCCTCCTGTACTATAATACCTGCTATAGCGGAATATAGGTCCTAATTGACGTGCTAACATCTCCGCCTGCGCATTTTATTTATTTAGTGAAAGATGAGGCAGATAGTTTTTCAAGGAAAGTTGAGAAGATCAGTAAGAGACGCACAAATGCTCAGATGTTATGTATATACTGTATAAAACTTTGTACAAAGATTTGGAAGTTCTTAGTTGTCGGTCCAGTTCCAGAGATTGCATTCTCCATTAAGAGAAATTGAGCACATCAGGGAACCGTTGCAACTTATATCCATAACAGGGCTACCCAAGTGCTTATCTTGAATGCGCTGCATCAATTGTTTTGTCTGCGAGTCCCAGCAAACGATTTCACCTGTCTCGGTCCCACTAACAACAATGGGGTCAAGAGAGTTGTCGTTTGAGTAAAGAAAATCCATACCACATGAATATCGCAGGGAGTTGGATTCCCCAGACACAAACGTGCGCACCACTTTGCCTCTTACAAAGTCCCAGATTTTTAAAATGCCATCCAGGGACTTGACAAGTAAGTATTTGCCGTTGGCGGAAAATCGCACTTGTGAAATGGGGACCACCCCGTTCTCGCTTTGCCAGTCTTTATCGTAGGTTAGAGTCTTCAGACAGTGGCCGGTACCCGTATCAAATATTCTAATGAGTCCATCGTAAGAACCAGAACTCAAAATGCTAGGGTCGTAGGGCGGTATATCTATCGAAACGACAGGTTCGGAATGGGCTGATAACGTACGCAAAAGATTCCCTGTAAGCGTATCCCAGATCCTGATGCTCTCATCCATAGAGCACGAACAGAGTAAATTGCCCTTGCACGTAAATTTTACTGCTGTTACGGGCGCCGTATGACCCACCAGGCGGTGTAATTCACCAAATTCAATGTGGGTGATTATAATGGTGAAATCGTCTGACGCAGTGGCAACACATTGGGAATCCGGTGACCAGCACAGTTCCGATGATGGTTGCGAGTGTAGTGTGGACATAAAAGCGGAGGTCCTGCTTTCGAGGCTGTTGATCTCGATATCGGTTCCATCGCACAGCGCTACTTTTTGACCATTTGGGGACAATTTGGCAGCTGTATAGGGAACCGTAGTGCTTTGTGCTTGCTTTAGAGTGGCAACCAGCCGGAATTGACCCATATAAGCTTAGTGAACGGGATTTTGAAGGCCAATCAAAAACCCGCCCAGGAAGCGCCTCCTGATGCAGTCTAATTCGATGACTTTTGAAGTTCTAGACACGTGTTCAGTGATAATAAAAATAAAGACACGTGATATAAGAGTTTTAGATTGAATTTCTATGATGAGTATGGAACAAGCCAGCACCATTGATAAGAGGAAAGCCTCCATGACAGCTTCTTCAATACAATACAGACTGCGGTATGCCATTTAAACACCGGTTATTTTACAATGGACCGGGAGTTCCGTTTCTGATAATCTATTCGTTAAGATATCAACGAAGTGATTCTATAACGGCACTGCGCACTTTTTAAACACTTTTTTTTAACACTGGCAACAGCTCAACTCAACTAAGACATTTTAAATTCTATGTCTCTTATTCTAAGATGGTCGCAATAGGGCGCTTCAAGCATTTTGTTCTCGGACCAAGGCAAAATGTCCTCCAGCACTCTCGCAACCCCAGTAACGCCCCATTCGACTGAATTTCTTGTCCCTGAACTCGCTAAAAAGTCTTGAAAAACGCATACTCGAATCGGCCTCCCCAATGGCGTATTCTGAAACCTTGCGACGCTGAGTTTTACTTATGTTGTATGCCTTGTCCTTCCTCATATATTCGTATAAAAAGATCTGTCAAACATTCAAATGGGTGGCAAAAACACAGCTTGTTAAGCTTTCCCTACTTGTATACCATTGTCGGCAACACACTTGTTTTATAACAAACAACAACCAAGATCCCAAAACAATGAGCATTGTACCAAACCAGAACTACAGATCCGTTGTATCATCAACTAGCAACCATCAGGACGCATCTAGCGCGGCACCTGCCCTTCCAGACACGTTGAGAAGTCAAAATGGCGGTGCCACGCCGCTGAGCACCCAAACCAACGGAAAACACCCATTAGAGGCCAAACTTCAGAATTGGGACCAGGCACAGCGTCAGAGAGACCTCCAACAGTATCGTCAGGTGTTTGGCCTCGCAGAACCCATGAAACGCGAAATGGAACTCGCCATTGTACAAAACTCTGATTTCAATCCTCTATCACAAGGTGCGGTAGCAGGTGGCCTGCATCGTGACATTTTGCTCAATCGTGAGGCCAGTATTGACTGGGAAGACGTATACCCTGGCTCCGGCATTAGTGGGGGAGTTTCAACGGGCGTTGACGTTCACGGTGCTATCGAAAAGTCGGTAGGAATTTGAAAAATGGTTTTCTTCACTCGTGCTGTTATAAGTCTGCAGTAGACAGAGGACAGTTGTGTTTTCAATATGCCATTGTTAAGTCTTCCCGACTATATCATTATCAGTGACTTGACTACCCATTCATCTGGAGTACTCTTTTTTTAAGATAATCACACCGCACGGCACCATATTCTGTTTGCCAAATCTGAAGAAATCTCAACTACCAGAAAATTTTTTAAACCGGTTTAGAGCACTATTATGTGGTGAAATTTTGAAGGATTCATTTTGGTCGTTTTATAGATTTGGGTAAGTTGCGATCGAGAGCAGGCCGCTAGTAGCATTGATACACGACACTTATAAGATGGATTCAAGCCAACGCACACAACATGATCCTCTAGGGCCAATTGTGTCGCAATTGCAGGGAGCTTCGCTGAATCAAGCGTCGTCGTCGACTCCTTTGCTAGAAGCTAGTAGCACTCCTCTGCATAAATCAGGATCTCTTTTAGACAATCTTGGTGTCCAGCGGGCCGGTTCGCCATTCATTCCCAGCACGGACGCCATGTATTTCGGACGGCAGCCACAACATGGGTCAATTACACCAAGCCACCAGGCATTTACCGGGTTGCATGAGGCACCTTCGTCAGCATCACTGGGGCTCAATTGGTCGCAGCATAGCGCATCAGGTCTCGGTGGGAGTGGCCATCCTTCTTCATTTGGGATTCCTTTGACGGATCCCGTAGCTAGAGGCGCTAACATACCGCCGCCACCGGGAGTTTTCACGACTCAGCTTCCCGTGGCTGAATCGCAGTGGAGGTATATCGATTTCCAAGGCGTCATTCAAGGTCCATTCCCATCCCAATCAATGACAAATTGGTATCAGGCTGGCTATTTACAATCGTCGCTGCAGATTGCACGTATCGCGACGTGTCCAGAGCCCTTCGGGGTCAACGATACATTCGCTTCACTAGGTGACTTGATGGCCAAAGTAGGTGATTTTACCGATCCATTTTCGAAATTCGATTTTCTCGTGGCTCAGGCCCAGGTTCAGATTCAAAATAAGCCCCACCCTCAAGCTCAGGATCACATCCCAGTCAGCCGGAAAGTTCCCTTTGATTCTTTTTCTGTAAATAATGATCTCGATCTTGCTTCGAATAACGCAGCCGCTGGCACCAAAGTATCATCAGCATCCTTTGGTGGCTTGGTCCCTGATTTAGAGTCTCAAGATTTTACGCATAATCAGCTTCTGGAACTTCGCGATAGCGACGGTGGGTATTATCATGAGGCTATTTCAGAGATCCCGATTGATAAGTTCGTCGAAAACGAAGCGGTGGTATTAAAAAATCTCGATACTATCGCTTTCAAGAGTAGAATGGCGCTTGATCAAGAAGCAGTGCAAAAAAGACGTGATACTGAGCTTGCTAACAAACAAAAGCAACAACATCAACCGCAATTAACTCAAGAAAAACTTTCCAAACCGGAACAATCGAGACAACGGGCTGCTCCAGCTACAGTGGAATTAGAAGCAAAACAGCTCGCCCAAGTTGAAAAAGAGGAAATTGCGAAACATCGACCAAAGCAGCCGCAAGAGTTTGAACGCCATAACGGCGCAGAAGACTCTGCTCGTCGGCTACTTCAGGAGCAAGAGGAGGAAGAGGAACGAGCCGCCCACGAGCAGCAAGAACACGATGTGCGAGTTAAGCGCGAAGAGTTAGAGAAGCTGCGCAAAGAAAAATCGAATCCCATTGCCCCTTCTCCAGCTCTGTTATCTGCCAAGCCTGCTCCCTGGGCGAATAAGGCAAAGTCCGCATTCTCAGGTCCTTCGTTGGCCGACATACAGCAGAGGGAGGCCGCTCAAAGAGTAAGACGCAAACAGGAGCAAGAACAGCAAACTCGAGAACTCGCTGCCAGGCTACAACAACAAGTTTTGAATGAAGAGGCGAGTAAACCAAGAATCGATTCAATTGCGACTTGGGCAAGTAAGAAAGGGCCTGTTTCTACGCTCGAGCAGCACAAAGCTCCGATGAAGACAATAGAACAAATTCAAAAGGAGCAATTAGAAGAGAAGAAATTTCTGGCCGAGCAAAGAAGGATTTGGGAGGAAGTTCAAAGAAATGCTAAATTGAGCGCTCCTACTACAAGTAATGAAATCAATGAATGGACAACTGTTACCAAAAAACAACTAGCACCTACGAAGACCAATAGCAGTACCGCTAAGAGTGCTAAACAATCTAGCACCTTCTTAAATCCTGACAAATTGCGGTCAATGAGTGCTAATCCAAGCAAGCAGATAGGTTCATCCACTACTATCCCTACTTTGAAGGCCAAGGTTGTACCTAAATCTGCCACCGGTTACGCGGGTAATGTATCAACTTCTTTGCGCCAAGAGTTTTTGAAGTGGTGTAAATCGCAGATGAAATTGTCCCCGGACGTAGATGTGAACGGGGTGTTAGAAGTTCTGTTCAGCTTACCAGCTGGACCTGAGTCAAAGGAAATTATTGCAGACACCATTTATTCGAACAGCTTATCCATGGACGGCAGAAGATTTGCTACTGAATTCATCAAGCGCCGCGCTGAATGCGAGAACAAATTAACCGATGCTTTGTCATGGAGTGAGGCCCTTTCTATGCCGGAAGGCGACGCTGAAGATTGGGAATTTCAGGTCGTTGGAAAGAAAAAGAATAGAAAGCATTAGGTATATTGCCCCCTCGAATATACTCTGCCGGGTATTTCCTCCTGTATACTATAACTAGCGATTTAGAACCTCAATTCCTGCATTACGGACCAAATAATTCAATCTTTTCTGCATTTTTTCTAACCTTTTCATGCTGTGTACGTTGTGTATGTTATAATTATCTACTCGATCAACTTGCCCGTGCCATCGAACTTCAGCTGCCACTGTTCAGAAAACACCTCTTTACGAAGCAAAATGACTTGAAAGCGCCTTTTCAAAGCCTGATTGAAGCATATTTCTTTGCTAACCGCCACGAACAACTGAGGCCAACCAGGCTGTATCAACTCCGCTTCTTGAATTGCGTCTTTAAACTCCAGGTCAACCAGTTTCACCTCGTTTTGATACCGCTTCCAGTATTCCTCTCCAACGCAGCCATTCTTGTACAGCATAGTTACTTGAGGCTCGCATTCTTTCAGTTTCAGAGTTCTTCTGATCGCTTCAGCACCACGATTTAATAGGGCTGCTTTCAGCACTTTTTCGTGCACTTTGGAATCGCCAGCCTCATTCATCTGCTTCAGTTCAAAATAGAGATCTCTGGCTATCGACTCGTTAAACATAGATGGCAATTCACTCAATTCTTTTACCGTCTTCTTTCGGTATTGCGATGCAAAGACAATTAATGATATAATAAGGATAGAAACGTAGACCAAAGGTGTGTAAAATGAAACGTATTTCATTTCTACACTCCCCGCATCGTCCTCAGTGAATGTGCTATTGAATTGAGTATCGTTGAAGGACATTTGGCCTCTTATGCTGTATGATTCAATTTGAAAACGATCCATCTTCAACAAATTAAGCATTTTTCAGCTATTAAGTATAGTCACCCATATGAGGTAGGGCTCCGTCTAAAAGTCACGTGCAAAGACGTATCTCAGCTTGGTTGGATGTTCAGTGATGCCTGAGCCACCCATTCTGGTTAGTTTTATTTAGTAATAGTATTGACCTTAGTGATTTAAAATTTTCCTAGATGTAGAGTACGGACTTTCAGCAACTCGAGGAATCAGCGATATTTGTACAATTTCTATTACACGAGTCATTGAAGAAAATTTGGATTGGAATAACAAAATGGTTCAAAAGTAGTTCGCGCATAGATCTGAGATAGGACTGCATGTAACAATATAGTAAGTCACAGGTCCGACAGGTTTGAACCATCATATTAAATCTAGAAATCAGAGCTAATATCACTTCGTACCGGTATGTCAGTACCTGCATAATTCGACCTACGGCAAGAATTCGTCTGCTAATCCGACAATCCTAGTCATAGTAGGTGTACCGTAGTAAGACTATCGAATCCACCAAAATAACAACACCTCAAAATAACTTGGCAGCACTGTGAACAATCCGAGAACTGCACTCAGGTGTGACAGATAATAGGTTTTCTTTTGCCCTTGCCCATTACTTAGTGGCGTAGGAAATGAAAAGATAATAATTTCAACCCTCATGCTCTGGTAGATTCTAATGCCTTATATAAATTTCAATTGGTTATTGAATACTACGGAAGTATTAAGTCTCATCACTACAAACAGAGAAACGCTCAATTTCGAGCTGAAGGTTGAGAAAGCTTGATTTTTCAACCAGAGCTTTTCGACCAGGAGATAAAAAATACTCCCATCGACTGGGAATTATCACCGTATCGTCCAAGAATATGTAGGAGTATTTGGAATCTGCCTCGTGTAGTTGACGTGTAAAGAAGCGTTGCAGAGCTTATAGAATAGAAATTTGATAATTAAATTTTACGCCCTCAAACTCCGCGAATTTATTATGATTCACTTGCTCACTCCATGGTATGCATACGGATGGGGAAATGGTATATGCATTAAGAGAGGGTCTATAGATACAGCTAGGTAGTACGCTAGCCACACCAAATAGAAGAGTCAATGAAAACTCATAGCTTCAAATACACTTAGATGCCTCTTATCAACTCAACTCCAATTCTTGTCCATTGATTCAGTCATCGCCCTAAGATCTGTATTACCACTGGATTCCGTTGGTGAGAAAACCTAGCAAATCTGCGAATTCCGTCGTGAGTAAAGGATAGCTATATACTTTCGAAGCCCACGAGTTTATCAATACGGAGATCACCAAGGTTTCAAATGTCAGTAAAGGAATACCTCAGTGGTAAAATGATCTATAGGTACCAGCAGTGTTAAGTTATCTATGGGCGCCATTTCAACTCCACTAAGAACATTATCACTCGAATACCTCGTTCATTCTTAAATATTCCTTCTTCATCATGTGATATAAGGTAAAATATATCTCGGAGATCCTTTTGAAGAAAATGCTTAATTATTGATCAGATTAAGCAGATTTTACTTTGTCAAGGCTAAGGATGTCAACCGACAATCAGACATTACCAACGCATTTTAAGCCACTGAACTATTCAATTAATCTGGATTGTTCGAATGTTGATGATAATTACTTTTCAGGAGTTGTCTTCATAGACTTCCAGGTCGAAACTCCATCCAACCAAGTGTTCTTGAATGTCAGGGACTTAAGCCTGCTTCATGCTAACATTGAGACGAGTGGTGGCAGCTCAATTGCCCTTAAGTCCCAGAGCTACGATGAATCAACCGAAATTGCCATTCTGACTTTTACCGAGGTGCTAAGCCAAGACTTCACTCTGAAGATCGGTTATAAGGGTGTCATCCAAACCAACATGACCGGATTTTACAAATCGCAGTACCTCGATGTGAAAACAGACAAGACTAAGTCGATGTATTCCACTCAATTTGAAGCTACAGATGCTAGAAGAGCGTTTCCGTGTTTGGATGAACCAATGCTGAAGGCCACTTTCAGGGTTACGATAACTGCATCATCGGACTTGACCGTCCTCTCCAACATGCCTCTAAAGTCAACAGAAAAATCGAATCATGGGGTCAAAGTTATACACAGATTTTACACATCTCCAAAGATGTCCACCTATATACTGGCATGGGCACTTGGGGAACTCGAATACATTGAACAACATACTGAAAAGTGCATCTACCCAAGTGCCGGCGAGGATGGCTCCAAAGTTGCTCAGAAACTTCCAGTCAGAGTATACACTGCTAAAGGCAAGTGCCATCAAGGTCAATTCGCTTTGGACATTGCTTGCAGAGTAATCGACTATTACTCTAGTTTATTTGAAATACCGTATCCAATTCCAAAGTTAGATTTACTATGTGTCGAGGCGTACTCACATAACGCAATGGAAAATTTCTCGTTAATAACTTTCAGGCCAACTGCTCTTTTGCTAGATGGGCCAGTTGAAAGCAGTAGTCCATTATCCCTTCAGAAGATAGCGTACGTGGTCTCGCATGAAATAGCACACCAGTGGTTTGGAAACCTGGTAACAATGCAATGGTGGGACGAGCTATGGCTGAATGAAGGCTTTGCAACCTGGATTGGCTACCATGCTGTTAATTGGATGTTTCCAGAATGGGATGTTCCTTCACTCGTTATGTGGAAGTCTCATGAGGCTGCCCTAGAGCTGGATTCTTTAAAGGAGTCTCATCCTGTTAAGGTAAAAATTAAAAATGCGAAGGACATTGACCAGCTTTTCGACACTATATCTTATTTGAAAGGTTGCTCTTTACTAGAGATGATCAGCGAGTATTTGGGGCCCCAAAATTTCATAAGGGGCGTCGCGCTGTACTTAAATCTCAATGCTTTCTCTAACGCAACAATGGATGACTTGCTAAGTAGTGTGAGTGAAGTATGCCGTGTTGACGTTGTTTCGCGCCTACAAAATTGGATTTTACAAACGGGATATCCGTCACTAATCGTTGAAGAGATGGGCCCTGGTGAAATCAAGCTGAGCCAAAGGAGGGCTCTATCAAATACCTGCCCAGGTGCTGATTCCTGTATCTGGTGGTTACCTCTGATGCTAGGCGATAATATTTCGGGAGGAAAATTAGAGCTTTGGAATGAAACGATGATTCTACAAACCACCGACGATAAATTTCTGCATTTCAATGCAAATGGTTTTGGTTTTTATCGCGTTGAGTATCGCAGTAAGACCATCTTGCAAAAAATCTGTGACAACTTAAGTATTTTTTCATCCCGGGGGAAGATCGCCTTAATATCAGATGTACAGACAACTGCAAGCGCTGAGGACCTTCTCGAGGTTTTGTCATATTTTTCTAAGGTGCAGGATCCATATGACTACTATGTGTGGGCTGTAGTCTTTGAGACCTGTTCCAAGCTCATGTTATTATTCGGCCCATCATCGGATATACACATGAAGGTAAAATCTTTTATTACGTCGGTTGTTGAACCTCAGGTAGCCGATGCTCTCGCATTTTTGCGCGATCCAAGTACAATATTGTTAGAAAATGCTGATAAACGGCGTGCTCTAAAAGCTCAATTTTACGAGAAGATCTTACTAGCCGCAGGAAACGTATCACATAAACGTGTGGTTGAACAATGCCAGGCCCTTTTCCATTCCGGTTGCATTGGTCCTGTAACAAGAGAAATTATAATGACGGTTGTTCTATCCCAACCTAAGGCATCGGATGAAACTTTTGATGTTGTAGCAGAAGAATTAAAGACTGCCACGTTGGCGCATAAGGAATGTTTACTGGCGGCGTTAGGCAAAGTTCGTAACCCTGCTCTTTTTACCAAAGTTTTTGAACTGATTTTCCAGATACAAGCCATGGATGTTCAGTTTTTGGCTGAAGCGATGGGCTCTAACGCTGAAATTCGTCTAGATCTGTGGAATTTCATAAAACAAAATTATGATCGCATCTACCACCGTATCGGTGCAAATCCAACCGTCCTCGAAAGATTTGTGAGGTTCACGCTCAGCAGCATGGTTGGATCACTGCTGAAGCTTGACATAGAAAGATTTTTCGCGGATAAAGATGTGGCAACTTTTGACAGAGCGTTAAAGCAGGCCTTGGAGAAGATTGATAAAAGCACACGTTACATAGAAATGAATAGCGGTGCCAATCCAAAAGCGAGCTCTTGATCTTTTCACAATGATCTTACCACAACGAACTTGCACCGTGAAGTTTCGTATTGGGAATTGAACGTTTCTTTTTCGTATCCGGAGGTTCCCTATTGTTTACATCGTTGAAAGTGCAACTAAGCCATAAAAAGAACTACTGTTGGTGCCACACCTACATTTGTTTCTAAAATGGGGCACCACTATGCGGCTATCTCGACGCAGTTGGGCCATCTCGTTACTATTTGTTTACAAAGGAGATATCCTTTTACTCTTAGGATCTTTTTTGAAACTGATCTATCCTTCAATTACGACCGATGCGGATATGACACAAATGAATAACCATGAGGGCGATTAATTGCTTTCGAGGAAGTCAAGGGAAGGTATAGAAAGGACCAGATCATCTTAATTCCACCGATCTGATTGACGCTGTCCTCCTACCTTGAAATCCTTAGCAATTATCATCACACATTGTAAGCCCTGTATAGAAACATATATAGTTCCGTGTTATGAAAACTGCACAAGGATAGGTATCGGCATCCAGGGCGAGGGTGGTTTTCCTATGTGATTGGTCGGGAAGTAATGTTCAGCTCTCGCAGTTCGGATTCGAGGATTCTTGCATTGATGCTAACCACATAGAACAATCAGAATCCTGTAACCTGAAGCTTAGTACCAGCGTTGGTTGATACCGTCGTTGAAGCCATCAATGCAGCTTACCTCACCGTTGCGAGAGGTATAAGAAAAAGAACACCACCGGAAAATGAAGTTACAGTCCGGGGTAGACAACCAGGGTGGTCGAAAACATGCGCAAGAGACTACTGTAGAGATTCTTACCGGAGAGATGAGTGCTTCTAGAGAAGCGGCGGAGACTACTCAGGAAGCTGCTTCAAGTATCACAATTCCACAGCGCAAGAGGACGTAAACGAAGTATAGCAATAAGCACCACAATAGTTCGTTCTTCTAATGTAAAGTAATAGTAGAACCACTTTGGATAGAGATCAAAAAAACTTACTGAGTGAGCACAGTGTTTTGAAGTGTCTTAAAAATTAAAGATAGCTTCAGGGCTAATATTGTTAAGATAAATAAATCCACCATAGCCATGCTTTCCCAGCTAGAGTAGCCTCCAAAGTACGTTAAGCTGAAACCTACCCCTCCACGAGAAAAAGCATTAAGTTCTTATGAGAGCTTACAAAATCCAGGCGATATGAAGCACTGGTTAGCAAAGCAAGGGTATATCTACAACCAGCGTGTGAAGAAAATGAACGGTAGACAAACACCTAATTTTCGACTACCCTAATGACAGCTTCAACAAGTAAGAAATAAATATCTTGAAGATGCGCACTACGGTCGTCAAGGCCATCGAGATTGGAAAAGGTTTAAAATCGAAATTCGGCCACAGGTAGGTAGGTATGCGGGCATAGAATGTGTGTGTTCCCAAAATAACTTAGAAGCAAAGCGGCAAATATTACTGCTCATACATTTCACCTTCGCGTACCTACCTAAAAATACTGAGAATAATCTAAAAGTTCCGAACCTATCATCAAATCTTAGCCGTTGGTACCTGTGCCACTATTGCAAGAAAATCCACATCCTCTAATTTAAGTACCATAATCATCTCAATTGCGTCACTGTGCTTTTCTCGAGCGCCTCTCGATGTAAATGTAGGGCCCACTTATACCAAGCGATCGAAGTTCATGAGTACTATTCTTTCAAGATGTTCCAATTGTGGAAATTCCAAGTAAAATGTTGGTAGTGCTAAGGCCACGACTGCGAAAAATGCAAAGCCGTCTATTACCACGACTTTAACGCTTCGAACTAAGTCCCACCAAAGCATATTCAAACACGATTGCTCGGGTCATTACTCAGTATTATATCACGTGATAATATATGCCTGTTATGAGACTAAGCTTTCTTTCCGACTTAGAGAAAATGCTTATAATTCTTTTATATAAGACTAAGGTTGTGCTACACTTACCGCCACTTAAAACGACTTTTCTATAAAAAAGCAAATTGAGGATAGTATGATTCTTAGGTTCAGATCTCAGGATGGGATGCACCGCGTGGAATGTGAACAATCTCAAAGGTTTGATGAAATCTTAAGTCAATTAGCTCCAAAAATGAGCCCAAATGCTGATTTGCACACAATGAAAATCGGCCTGGGGCCGGACCAAATGGCATTGGCTCGCGATATATGTAATATGAGCATAGCCGAGCTGGGTTTTAAACATGGGACACTTTTAATTGTCAGTTATGACATCCAAGATACTGCACAAGAAGAGGTAAAAGATGGAGCAGCACAAGCAACGGCAGAACACCTACCACAGAATAGTGTTACTATTAACCCTATCAATGTATCTGGGCCACTAAATGTTAAGGAACTAAGTGTAGATGAACAACTGGAAAAGCTGGATGGTCTCATACCGAGAAAAGGGTCTTCTCTTTGCAGGCACGGCGACAAGGGGATGTGTGAGTATTGCTGCCCCTTGCCACCATGGGATCGAGAATATCAGAAAGAGCGCAACATAAAACACATTTCTTTCCACGCACACTTAAAACAGCTCAATGAACAGACCAACAAAAAGGGTAGCGGAGGTTCTTATATCCCGCCGCTTTCACAGCCCGATTTTCGCATTAACAAAAATTGTCCCGGCGGACATGAACCATGGCCCCGTGGTATTTGCTCCAAGTGTCAACCATCGGCTGTAACGCTCAAGCAACAAGATTTCAGGATGGTCGATCACGTCGAGTTTCAAGAAAGCGAACTCATCAACACATTCATAGACAGTTGGAGAAACACTGGCACGCAGCGATTTGGGTATATATACGGCCACTATGCCCCTTATGATGCGACACCACTGGGGATAATAGCTAAAGCAGAAGCAATTTATGAACCTCCCCAGCACGACGAACAGGACGGGCTTACGATGGATATGGAACTTGTCGAAAGCGAAATGGTGAAAGTCGATAACATCGCCAAAGAAATGGGTCTTTTGCGTATTGGTATGATTTTTACAGATTTGACAGATGCAGGGAAAGGAGATGGTTCTGTTTTTTGTAAACGTCATAAGGATTCATTCTTCTTATCATCGTTGGAGGTCATAATGGCCGCGAGGAATCAGCTAAAAAAACCTAATACATGCAAATTTAGCGAACAAGGAATTTATTCGTCAAAGTTCGTAACCTGCATTGTTTCAGGAAATGTTGAAGGGGAAATCGACATCTCCACCTATCAAGTTTCAACTGATGCAGAAGCCCTAGTCCAAGCTGATATGATTACAGGATCTACCCATCCATCCATGGCATACATTAATGGTACAAACAAAGAACGCTACGTGCCAGAGCTTTTCTATATGCGAAGGAATGAATATGGCCTACTTGTCAAGGAAAATGCCAAGCCTGCATTCCCCGTCGACTATCTGTTAGTCTCTTTGACTCACGGCTTTCCAACAGCTGATGCCCCTTCGAGACCTAAATTCTCAAGCACCACTGGATTTCCTTGGTCTAATCGTGAAATTCTGGGCCAATCTCAGGATTATTTGCAACTGAAATTGTATCTATACGAGGCTGCTACATCAGGAGCTTTCGATATATTGCAAAGGAAATTATCAAACTTCCATTTGGTGTTGTATATTAACAAGTTAGAAATTTTGAGTGCAAAAGAATGGAAATTGCTCTGCACAGCAGCAACGGCTGACGATCACAGGGCAATATATCAGCTAATCGACTCGCCAGGGTGGCAGACCCTTATTATGATTTTACAGGAGTCTGCTTAGGTTTTGGGTCCGGCCGGATTGAGGATTGCATATGTGCTGACGCTAAGCATTGGCCTATTTAGTCTAAGGATGCCTTAATGGGACCACTTATGAACCTACTTGGACAACAATAAGGAACCTATTGGTATCTTGTGGGGCATTTTACAGTTGCGAAGGAAATGCGTGACCTGAGGAATCTACCATATCAGCTTGGTTTTTAAATTGTTAATCGAAAGAGTGCGACGAAACTTGCATCCAATGAGATGGCTGTAATTCGTAACAGGGAACAGTTAAAAGAAATCGATCGGCGACCGATTGTGCACTGCCACTAAATGTTAAGATCTTTTTACCTGCTTGTGCTTTTAGCATATGATTTGGATAGAAGCTATAACATGGTAATGATTGAATGCTGTATCCCAAAATGATGTCTAGTTAAGAGTTGGCTAAGATAGGCTAGCGGGTGGACCCATAGTTTACTTGGGAACACGCAACGTGTCGATTAAGAAATGATTGTTCCGAGATCGTGGCGCGCATAATATAAATGAAGGTATAAGTAAAATTCCATTTTCTTCGAAGATCTACATTACGCTCTTGGTTTGCATTCCAACGAAAGATCTCTTCAAATGCGGCGTCACACGAATATATGTAATTTCAGCAAGGTGGAAGCAGCTTGAGATGTGTTTTAGCCAGCATTCGTGTGTGTTAGTTGCCACACAGTTTCTTCGAGATAAGTTTAAGATAACGGCTACTACACCTTATAGAGTAGATAGGTTCGATTCCTATTGAGGACTTCTTCCTACTCTGTGAATTTAAATAGGGAGGGTCCTCGAACAGTATTAGGTGGGACTCCTTTTTAAGAAGATTATTTCCCACCTCCGTTACGCGGATAATATACTAAGGTTTTCGCATTGGTAAGGTTTAATAAGATTTATTTGATCACAAGGAGGGAAGAGCTAGAGATGATTCTAGATCAAGGCTACCGCTAGAGGTGATGTTTTTGATCATACCTGACGCGAAACTGGGAGATCCTAGGCCGTCACCATTGACCCCACAAGTTTTGATTTTGGTAAGAATCTACCGTGATTCTATTGAAGCGTGATGGAATTGTCGGCCACCTTCCAGAGTTTTCACTCAGCACTGTTACCTGGCAGCCTCTGGAGACGCAACTGATAACTATAAAAGCTCAATGTTTTCGATACCAAAAATCTTGGTGGAGCGAAACTGTTCACACAGTGAGCGCCGCTGCTTGAATTGAGAAACTGCTCTAATATTGATAGGTTCGAGAAAGACCCCCAAGATTTAAAGGCAAGAAAAGAAACAAGATATACGGGGCGGGTGTGGTGATCAATCCCGAAAATATCAGATGCCAGTACCACGATGACTGCCAATAGTACTCGTTCAAAAAATTGCTCGGATTTAGTCTTGTGGAGCTCATAAACACACCACGTTCTTAATCGACATCCAATCCTCAAAGTAACACTAGAAAGCTCACAAAACGCCGCGAAAGAAGCTCGCAATTATGTTCTATAACTAAGCTTGCTTGGGAACCTCGGAACGTCCTCTAATTACAAAAGTCCGCTGCCATGCCTGAGAAACTCTATAAGCAGAAGCAAAGGACCATGACAAACTCACACTCAAACTCCTCGTAACTTTCACTTTCATAAATTAGACATCTACCAGCTCCTTAGACCCACCTTGCAAGGCCATTCCTCCACTAAAACCGCTCGTAACTACAAAACGTCCCTGTTCATCTCCGTCGAGTGGGAAGAAAGAGCTCTTTTTCGCTAAAATTCGACTACACATCTTTCACTTAGCGTAAGATCCTTTTACAGCATTTCAGAACCTTCTGTTCATCTAGAAGCGCTCTCTTTATTCTCTTTTCGTCCCAGAATATTCTAGAAATATAATCATAATTTCTTTAAAAGTTCATCAAACCTAACCTTTATAACGGGCATGAAAATTTTAAACGGAAGCTAAAACATCAATTTCACAAATTTGGACTAATCAAACTTCAGGAACTTACCCAGAAGAAGTATATCACCATGAGTACACCATTTGGTTTAGATCTAGGTAACCACAGCAGTGTTTTGGCTGTGGCCAGAAACAGAGGTATCGACATTGTGGTCAATGAAGTGTCGAACCGTTCCACGCCTTCCATCGTAGGATTCGGCCAGAAAAATAGATTCTTAGGTGAGGCCGGTAAAAATAAGCAAACCTCGAATATTAAGAACACCGTGGAGAGTTTGAAGCGTATCTTAGGGTTAAGCTACGAAGACGCCGATTTTGAGGTCGAGAATAAGTACTTCCACTCTAAACTGGTGAAAATGGAAGACGGTAAGGTCGGCGCTCAGGTGAGACTTGGTGGCGAACAAGTGGTGTTCTCTGCTACTCAACTCGTCGCCATGTTCATCGACAAGGTCAAGAATACCGTGATCGACGAAACCAGGGGTAACATCACAGATGTCGCAATTGCTGTTCCAGCCTGGTACACCGAGGAACAGCGTTATGCCGTCGCTGACGCTGCTAAGATCGCAGGCCTGAACCCTGTGAGAGTTGTCAATGATGTCACTGCCGCCGCCGTGACTTACGGTGTTTTCAAGAGCGAAATGCCGGAAGGTGAACAAAAGCCGCGGATCGTGGCATTCGTCGACATTGGCCACTCCACCTACACCTGCAGCATCGGTGCTTTCAAGAGAGGTGAAATGAAAATCTTGGGAACCGCCTACGACAAGCATTTTGGTGGTAGAGACTTTGATCGCGCCATCACCGAACATTTTGCCGACCAGTTCAAGACTAAATACAAGATCGACATCAGAGAAAATGCCAAAGCTTACAACAGAGTCATTGCGGGTGCCGAGAGATTGAAGAAGGTACTGTCCGCCAATAGTTCTGCTCCTTTTTCGGTGGAATCTGTAATGAACGATATTGATGTTTCTTCGCAACTGACCCGTGAAGAATTGGAGGAGTTGGTCAAACCATTGTTGGAACGTGTAACCGATCCGGTTACTAGAGCTTTGTCCGAGGCTAAATTGAAGGCCGAAGATGTCGACTTCGTCGAAATTATTGGTGGCACTACCCGTATCCCAGTTTTGAAGAATGCTATTTCTGAAGCCTTCGGTAAGCCCTTGTCGACCACTTTGAACCAGGACGAAGCGATTGCTAAAGGTGCTGCTTTCATCTGCGCCATCCACTCCCCAACCATGAGAGTTCGTCCTTTCAAATTTGAAGATGTCCACTCTTACTCTGTTTCGTACTCTTGGGACAAGCAAGAGGAAGATGAAGATCATCTAGAGGTTTTCACAGCTGGTTCTCAGTTCCCATCCACCAAAATGATTACTTTACACCGTACCGGTGACTTCTCTATGGAAGCTCATTACACGGATCCAGAAAAGTTGCCAGCTGATGTTCCTGCACACATTGCCAAGTGGGATATCACTGGTGTCCAACTACCAAGCGGGCAAACTTCTGTTCCTGTCAAGCTAAAACTAAGATGCGACCCATCTGGTTTGCATATCATTGAAAGTGCCTACTCGGTGGAAGATATTGAAGTTGAGGAGGAAGTTCCTCGCGCTGCAGACGCCCCAGAGGATGCTGAACCAGAATACAAGAAGGTTACCAAGACCGTCAAGAAGGACGACCTTACGATCGTGGCTCACACTTTTGCACTAACTGCTGAAAAGTTGAACGAACTAATTGAGAAGGAGAACGAGCTCTATGCTCAGGACAAACTCGTTGCTGAGACCGAAGACCGTAAAAATGCCCTGGAAGAATACATTTACACTTTGCGTGGCAAGCTGGATGAGGAGTACGCCAGCTTTGCTTCTGATGAGGAAAAGACAAAGTTAACAGATATGCTGGCAAAGGCTGAAGACTGGCTATACGACGACGGCTATGACTCCACCAAGGCAAGATACATTGCCAAGTATGAAGAATTGGCCTCTTTGGGCAATATTATCAGGGGTAGATACCTGGCCAAAGAGGAAGAAAAGAGACAGGCTCTGAGGTCGAAACAGGAAGCCGAAAAGATGGCTGAAATGGCTGAAAAGATGGCTGCTCAAAGAAAGGCCGAGGCAGATAAACAGCAAGAACAACCTAAGCCTGATGCCGAGGGTGATATCGATTTGGATTAAACGCATTGGATTTAGGATTTTCTTTCGTGCATGTACGTTGGTAAGTAATGATAAATTATAACTTTTTGAAACTCTAATCCTGTATTTGTTCACTGCGAAGAGAACGCGAGAAGAAGCTATCTACGATTGTATCTTCTGTCCTATAGCTATGATGTATAAAGTGGTGAAGGGAGGTGGTCTTGTTCCCCAATTTGCTCCCATAAATAATTTCCATTGACCGAAGACATAATATGGTCTTATGACACGTTGAACCATCGGATAAGACTGTAAGTTCGGTCAATGCTCTTCATTTACGCGAGCTTGTTTCCTTTTCGCCTCGAACTCAGCGAACACTCTTATAAACATTGGAACATTATCCCAACCTTCGTCGTTATCGGACTGATCATTCTCTTTAGACACAGATTCTTTCCTTTCCATTTGACGCCTCTTCTTGGCTTGGATCACACTTGGCGGTAGAGCACCTTCTTTTGGTGGAAATAGAGCCGCAGTGCCTCTATTCTTTTGCTTGTCTAGTTGCATCTTCATCGACCTAAATTTGCTTGGAACGTTACCTAAGTCCAAAAAGTTCAGAGGAGGGTCAAAATCAGCAGGCCATGTTTCGTCCTTTCCCTTGAGCTTATGAGCTGCCTCCTTCCGCCTATTCTTCCACTCCCTCAAATCTTCATTGTAAATTTCCCAAACGCAATTAACACAGCCAGACATACAACAGTTATCTGGTTCCGGTGGCCTCTGGGGTACAATTATTCCAGCTATGCATCTAGAGTGTCCTCTAATAACACGACTGGTTGAGCTGGGAGGATCTCCTTTGATTCTGCCACCAAATACGTTTGCCAGTCTCTCCTCTCCCGAGCCCAGGTCTTTACTATTGCCCTCAAAAGTTATCGCTAACTTGCGGGAAGTGTAGAAATACCGCAGTGGCACATTCTTCAAAGTAAGTCTCATTATCTTAGGACTCCTCCACTGCGGCTAAGGTATTTGTATCGCTGGTTTTCAATTTTACCTCGCCATTGGCCGGTCGGTGAAAGTAGGCTAAAACTTAACATAAAATTAATCTCCTATGAACTACGAAAAATAGCAAGCAATCATATGCTGCGGCTAAACGTCACTTAAAACCCGAAATGCACATCTAGTCCAAGATTTGGTTCTCGTATAACAGTCTAGAGAATCCCTCGGGCCTTTCAAAACCCAGTTCGTATCACAATAATTCCAATCATGAGGAATCCAGCCATCATCGAGCCAAAACCAGTCTGGTTCAAGTGAATCTTGAAATTTCCAAGGTGAAACACTTCGTAACCAGCGCTGGCCCTGGCCAGTTGTAAATTTAGTTCTTTCATAGGTTAACAGGTTGTGGGTCCAGCCGTCCAGCGGCCATTTGCGTTGATTTTCATCGATTTGGTATTCAACGACCTTAGTAGTGATCACCCTATGACCTGGCCCTTCGTGTAGTTGTGTAGTTTTTTTAGAGGTTGTGTTTCGGACGTACGATTTTAGTTTGACAGTGAACTGTGCTTGGGGCAAGAGAGTCAACTTTTCCGGTATTATTACCTCAAGCGCCAAGTTGCGGACAACACACAAACCATTGGCAATGGCAGTCGGAGATGGGGTTCTTCTTCGGAATATCAAGTGCCAGAACTGTCGAGCGAATAGACTCCTCCAGATCAAACGTAGCGTGCACTGACACCAACTGGAATGGAATACGAAGCAGGCAATGACGAGAAACTTAAGGTAATCCTTGGGAGAAATCACGTATTTTGCCACGAACCAGTAAATAGGAGTCAAAATAACAATCAAAAGAGGAAGGTCGCCTTGTTGAAGCTTAAAGACTGTTGTCACGTCTTCTCGCATTCTTTCTAGCTTATAGCTCACGTTTTCCATCGTCACCACAATATCATCCAGCGTAGGTGCTTCATCTTGTTTCAAGTCCCATAGCACGCTTGAAATATAGTACAGTGTTGATAATAGTAGAAATACAAGACTCATGAAGCCAAGCCATGAATCAACTAAGGTCTTCAGAATACTGGTATCTTGGTTCCAGACACCGCCCAGATTTACCACCAAAATCATGAGCACCAAGTGGATAAAGGGCAGACAAACATCATCACAGCACCACATCAGGTTGTTCAAAAATCCATCAAAAATCAACAAAAATGGATACAACTGGTGTAAAGCCCAGGAAACCTGTGCGGCTGTAGTATTTGTGAGGGCGGTTTTCTGACCTTGTTTCTGTATTAATTTTGCTCGGAAAAGAACACTCTTTTCTGACATTCGTGTACGACAGTAGTCTTCATGCAAATAGTGACTTCAAGTGCAATAGGTGCGATTCTTTTGGGAATTAAATCTTGTCTTTATGTCCATGGAAAGATCTCTTAGTAAAGATGAAAATGTCACGAGTCCTTGAAATTAGACAGATGAGCAACGAATAGCGCTACCGCAATACTTGGCCTCAGAGACTTCAGTTAAGACATGTCCAATGGTACGATTGTAGCCAAACACCCGTCTGTTAAACTTCTGTCTCACAAGCAGATCAAGACCACGATCTATATCAAATCCAAAACACCATACGTTTCAGCACTGAAGAGGATCAATAAGTTCATGAAACAATTGGAGCGGCATGGTGCTGAATATATCACCATAATGGGAATGGGGAAAGCTGTACAGAAAACGTTGTCGATCGCATCTCATTTCCAAGAGGAGAAAGGTAGAAAGGTGATAATTTATACGCAGAGTGTTGCTCTTTTGGATGAGGTTCTAGCCGATGGTGATGAAGACGAAAGTGTTGAAGAAGTCGAAGACGAAGATAAGGAAACTACGCTGCGAAAAAGGACCATAAGCGGTGTGGAGGTCCGAATCTTCCCGTAGGAGCGCCGTTAAGCGGACGAGGTGACCACAAGAGGTGGTCAATAGCCCGGATTCATAGATCAGTTTTTATTTTAATGTTACAAATGGAATGCAAAAAGCGCGACAAAGCTAAGCTAAACATATTGGTAGTTTTCCTCAATGGCTGGTTCTGCAGTGATTCAGTAGATATGTCAGCTCATCGATTTCTTTCTCGATTTTTTTCCTGCTCTCGAAGCTTTCAAGACGTTGGACCAGCGACTGACATGCCTGGAAACATTCTTCGTAACGTCTTCGATAATATAATAACTGGCAATAGCTTATCAACTTTTGTCTGGTTTGCTTCAACGTAAGATCAACCTCTTGATCGGTATCTAGCCTCAGCAGCGGGTCTTCCTTGGCCATCCAACCTACTGGTGTCCATACAGGGCCCTTTTCTACATTGAAAAAGTGCTCCTTCTCATTACCGTACTCCTCAGCACTTTGGCCCTTACGAACCTTAGTCTTACCTGTGGACTTTCTTACCACCACTTCGCCAGTCGTAGAATCTAGAGATATAGGTTTCGTAACAGCTTGATTTGGTCTCCCGCACGGATTCGATAAACCGGACACACTATCGCCCTTGAGAGGAGCTGCTATACTAAGATTCTCGAGCTTTTTAGTGATCATTTTGGCTGCTTTGCTCGTAAAGTTTGTCGACATGTTGCAAGCGATGAGCCTAACAGGTAATTAGAGTTTTTCAATATTTAGCGGACAAAACATTTAAGTAACAAATGGGAAACTTGTAGGGTCTTAAAGTTCGATCCCAGTGCGTGGAACTTTATAATATTGCAATAATCGACATGGGATTTGGTCCTATAACATGGTATTACTGCTGCGGTGATTACGAATGGATCACTAGTTAACACAAATATATAACCTTTTATCAAGAAAGTAGTTTATCCTATAAATTTCCTAGAGGGTAGATCGTCAACCGAGTGCGGTCAGACTTATAATTACCTCGTTATTTTTGTAGAATCTTTCCACCAAATCCATTTCCGGTCTGTTATCATCGCCAAGTTCGTAAATCGCCACAGCGAAATCTAGATATTCCTGTGAGCCCAAGACAATCATCGGAGCGTGCCAAACCCCTGCTCCATAAGTTACAGCTTGGGTTCCTTTGCAGGTAAACGCTTTCACGGTGGATAAATCAGGCTCGCCTTGATCATTGGGCAAGGCCACAACTACGAGATATGCTAGGGTTTCTGCAGTACGTCCCATGGGTACGAAGGTTTGCGAGCTATAAGGATGCTTTTCAAGCACCTTGATGGCGTGCTCGATATTGGTGCCGGTGGTGGCTTCGGTAAAGGTTCTCTGAAGATAAGGTTGAGGAAAGGAACGGAACATATTCCAGTGGGAAGACTTAACCCCATATGCTTGAGGAAATAAATTCTGGTTATGACTAACTTTCAAAATTTTGATAGCGGTGCCTTGATTGGCGCCTTTTGTCTTTTCACTCAGCTTAGAAACCTCCTCATCGGGAGAAACGATCGACCCGTATTTCTTGAATTGTTCTATATTCAGTGGTTTGGCAACCACATGAACCATCTTTCAAGAGCGTTCTTGTCTGTCGTTAGATGGTTCAAAAGGAAGTTGACTAGAAGTCTTTGATTTCTCCGTCTTCAAGCTCTCCAATTTTTTGATTCGGATGTGACCGATTTTATTAAAAAGACGATGGTATTAGATTTGCAAACCGTTCACGACAATAGCATCAGCCGAACTATTATTATATTACTACTAACGTAACACATAGGACTATTCACAAGTCGACGCACAAAATGGGGTCAAAATTGGTGAAAAGTGGCTAGGATGCCTTCCGGATAGTGTCTATATGAAGGTGCAGAGAATTTATCGCAAAATGGGCTGCTATGTCATCACCAAACCTTACTTTCCGGCGTACTTAATATTTCTAATCACCCAACCTGCAACTTCTATAGCGCTTAAACCAGAGGTCTAAAGCTATGAAGCTGAAGGAATTCGTTTGAGATGTACAATACTTGTTTCATACAAGAATGAATACATATAGTCCACCTTATTCTCTTGGAGCCCATGGGCAGGCTCTGTAAACGTAGCGCGATACATATTTTTAGTAGAAATACATAAAAATACACTCCTCGTTAACGTATAGCGTCAGGACTAACTTCAATATCAAGTAACAGCGTGACACTATGATCATTGTGGTGCCTCAATAGAACTGTTAGCGTACCAGATAACGGGGTTAATCCCACAGCACCTAAGCTAATGTTGTTGTCGAGACGATTAGAACTCTTTTGAAGCCAAAAATATGTAAATCTTATACTAGTGTTGTCATGCTATAATAGTACATGCAACCACATTCAGGCGGTTATGGACCCTTTAACGTGAAGTCTGTATACCAAGTGTACCCAAACTGGAAAGCACACCATCCAGTAGATTCTGCGATGGTCTAGTCTGTCCCCAATGGGTATAATTCCTGAAAAGCTCTGCATGTTTAAATTGCTTTTAACTTACGCATATATTTGCAACGCAGTCTCAATGACTAATTTGTAGTTGCGAACCCTGAGTTGCCGGCCTTTTTCTACGCAGTAGTTTTAATGCCTGGTGCGACTTCCATTGGGGTGACATTCTCTCATGAAAAACTCTGTCTTCCTCGTCGGATATTGGTGATTTGTTTATTTGAAGGCAATTCAACATCCAGCGGCGCGGAAGATCCGTCATTAAGTACCTCAACAGTAGGTGGCCGGGACTTCATGTCTTTGAACGTGTCTACCCTTGCCGTACCGTACAGCTTTCAGCCGGTACTTCGTCTCTAGGCTTGAAAAGTTTCTTTTCAATATTCAATGGCGACGCATTCCAAAGTGGTATCGATATCGGGGAGCTTTTGGTTCAATTTTCCACCTTGGCCAGCTTGGATTCTTGCATGAACAAGTATTCCAATACTCTTCCTGGACATTCTTAAGGCACTGATCAAAACCAGTTATCTTTTATAAAGTTTTGTAATTCCTTCACAAATACATCCGCCAGAATTACACGAGTGTTCGTCTTTGTACAGCTAAACCAGATGACCTTTGTATATTTCTTCTAGCTTGTTTTTTTATCAATCTTATTTACATGTAACATTTAGTTAAACTACTCGATATTCTGGACACTTGAGCATCAAAAACTCAAAGCTTCAAAATGAAGGAATCAAAACAAATTGGGATATGGAAACAGACTAAAACGATTGGTATTATCGGTATGGGGGACATGGGCCAACTATATGTCGATAAATTTGCAGAAAGCGGATGGAATGTGGTATGCTGCGATCGAGAAGAGAAATACCAGGAGAAGCTAGAGTGCTCCCAAGGTAAAAACTATAGAGTGTTGAAAAATGGACATTTGGTTTCCAGGGTCAGTGACTATATTGTCTACAGCGTAGAAGCAGAGATGATTGGTAAAATCGTAGGTGAGTATGGCCACTCCACAAAATTGGGCAGTATTGTGGGAGGCCAAACAAGTTGTAAGTGCCAAGAGATCAAGGCTTTCGAAGAACATCTGCCACTAGATGTAGATATTATCTCTGTACACTCGCTTCATGGACCAAGTGTTAGTCCCGAGGGCCAACCGCTGGTTGTTATAAAACACAGATGTGGGAATAATGAATCTCTATCGTTTGTAGAAGCAGTTATCTCGTCTCTTAAGAGCAAGCACGTTTATCTGACATACGAAGAGCACGACAGGATAACTGCAGATACTCAGGCGGTAACACACGCGGCCTTTCTAAGCATGGGCGTAGCTTGGTACAAAAAACAATTATACCCCTGGACTATAGGTGTCAACAGATGGTATGGAGGTTTCGAAAACGTCAAAGTGAACATCTCGCTTCGTATTTTTTCCAACAAATGGCACGTCTACGCAGGCTTGGCTATCACGAACCCGGCCGCTCATCAGCAAATAATGCAGTATGCGAAAAGCGCTACTGAACTTTTCGCACTTTTTGTTCAAGATAAAAAAGATGAGCTAACGCAACGGATTTATAGGGCTAAAGAATTTGTCTTCGGCAAGCAAGAAGGCCTGTTACTACTAGACGACTCAATTCTGGAGAGATATTCTCTCAGTCAGCACGTACCGCAAGAGGGCGAAAAAACACTACCAAATTCACATTTGTCTCTGTTGGCTATTGTCGACAGCTGGCACCAACTCCAGATTAATCCTTACGACCACATAATATGTTCCACACCATTATTTAGGATATTTTTGGGCGTTACGGAGTACCTTTTCATGACACCTGATTTACTCGAGACGACCATAGATGCTGCGATTAATGGTGACGCCTTTAGGGCCGATGATTTAGAATTTGTGATTGCGGCACGATCGTGGAGCTCGATCGTATCTTTTGAAAGTTATGATCTTTACAGGCGCCAGTTCGAAGAAGTTCAAGAGTTCTTCAAACCCATGCTATCAGAAGCTAATATCATAGGGAATGAGATGATGCAAACCATTTTACGCCATTCACATACGAAAGGTGCTTAGGAAAGCAAACAGAGGAAACATAGTGGTGGCTAAGTTTTCCAGGGACGTAAGACACGGGGTAGTAAAATTTCCCAAGGTATAATCTTAGACCACGCTCCAAATCACCAACAAATCATATTTTAAATTCAGACTTTTCGCATTTTTATAAAATACAAAGTGTTTAAAAAGAGTACGGTACTTAATGCAAATTTTGTTTTCCGAGGCTATATTATTTTCTCCTTTTCCTATTGAGTTCATTGTCGGCTTCCACATCGGTTTCATTGTGGGTAGGTAAAGTGCCATGTAGCCCCATTTTCCGCCTTTTAATGTCTTTTCCCTCGTCGTCGTTATCGCATGCTATGGTATTGCTGAGGGGCGATAAATCCCTAAACTTAAAACTTGGTTGTTTTGGAACTTCTGCGTTGGAATTGGAATTTATCCATTGTTGCAAAAGATCAAGGTCCTGCTGATCAGGTATGAAGCTCGCATAAAGCTCTGGAAAATGTGACTTAAAATCTTTGATCATAACTCTATTCCAGGTATGCATAAATCTAGGATCTCCTAGGTTCGATGTGTGGTTAATCATACAGCAAAGGTGCTCGAAAAAGCAGGGCAGCCCCTGGCTTAGTAACAGTGAAGCCAAATGCGTAAGGTTCACATTCTGATTTGCAGGAAAGCATCTGTTGGGCGTAAAACACCTCATTATAATGATTGGCTCGGTATCTGAGCCCCCACAGAAAAAAATCCCATAAATCTCAGTACCCTCAGAACGTAAAACAAAGTTCCATAGACGCAAATTTGAGTCCTGAGGTCGAACGTGGTATCTGTTATTTCCTTGGTGCCAAAGTCGTTTCCAATCTCTCAAAAGCCTCCTGGTGATCGGTGAGATCATATTAGAACAAATGAAATGATTTGATTCTTGTGATTCTTGAAAGCGTGATCCAGCTGAGCGATCAGCACTTCACAGGGATGTAAGCTTTGTATATTGTTAAACCTACTTAGTCCTATAACGAAAGAATTATAAGCATTTTCTACCAGTAGGAAGGAAATCGAGTTCTGGCAATTCTGATCCGCATCACGTGAATAAATGTTGGGAACAACTAAGAATATTATGGTTGAACAACTACTTGACTAGGGGGTCTTAGAAGTGTTGAAGTCACTTTTGTAGATGACTTGCCAAATATAGCGCTCGTAAATCTTCACACAGACGATAAGATAATTGATAGTTCTGCAACGGCAACAATTTTTGGGGGTGCTATCTTAATGGACAGCGATGACCTAGGTATCAGTGAAGCCCTGCGCTTTCGTCGAGACGCGATTGAGAAAAGCACAGGGATTTGAAACAAAATACGGATGTGTTAGTACGAGCAGTGCCTTTTGTACAGCTGCAGTTCTAATATTTGTAAACAATGGTAAAACCAGCGAACAAAAATACTGACAAACGATGAGTTTAGGAACGATTGAAAGAAAACTTTGATAATCTCCAAGAGCTAATAGATCATATGCTGGTACCGTTTCGATTTAACTATGGCTGATGACTATTCGAATGGAATTAATCTACATGATGACATAATAATGCAAAGTAATGCTGCATACACATCGAATATCTACGTTCATTTGGTCCATCACATATTTTTCCTTGATGGACTAGGATTAACCAACTTCCTCTCCCTCGGTATAGGTTACTCTCAGAACGATAAATATCGCATAAGTGGTGAAGGAAAACAACAACTGAAAGTGATCAGGTTTCTTTATTCCGGCAAGAGAGGGGTTCTCTATACTCAAATATTCAGCGAAATCTTGAACTAATTATAAAAACAACCAGATAGATGAATTGCAAAGTGGGCTGCGAAGGATGTGGCTCGACATGAGCAAGTCCATCCTTGATTAAGTGTTCTGCATTTCAAAGGCGAGCTACATATCCTTCCAACGACTTGTATGACTTTCTAAACCTCATGCTAATCTGATTCAACTTAGGCCTTCCGGTATAGTACTCCTTATAGTCTATTCCGTAATCGAGGTATTTCATTACTGTTTTTCTAACTCGACACGATTCATGTTTTCAAGGCATCTGCAAACCGTAGAGGACTGAATTTTCTTAAACCGCCTACCCTTGCTTTGGCTCTTAATCCTAATATTTCACAAACATATCAGTTTACGGTAGAAAAGTCCTAGAACTGCAATTTGGATACTTCTTTTCAAATGCTACATTCGTGAAAACAATCATGTCTACGGCATCATTTTTGTTAAGTCGGCGAGCCATTTCCGTTGTGCTATTAATTTGAGCGCACTTTGTTGCCACTTCATTTATAATTTATCGCAACATGTGTTGCACAGAGATATGGACAGAACAGACCGTTTAATACTAACACTTCAAGTTAACACGCAGCAATATTTCGTCTGTATTCTCTTTTCAGCTTGTGTTCTTTTGAAGCCAATTTAAGCTGTCTCAGCTCTGATGTATTTGGATTTCATTCCTAATACTTGGTGCTGGGCAGATCTAGCATTATCGAAAGCTCAATCGCCTTTCCCGGCTTCGAATTTTTATTGCAATTATGCCATGAGTCTGTTTGTCATAATTCTATTCTCCTCGTTACTTACTAAACATGAAAAATAACATCCTGATTGATAGATATATAACGTATATAACACTTTCGAATTCGAAAGTAAAGTAAACCAGACATTATCCTCCAATCGCCATGGGGAACTTTTTCAGCTCTATGTTTGACCGCCTGTGGGGTGTCAATAAAGAAATGCGTATACTAATCCTGGGATTGGACGGTGCAGGTAAAACTACTATCCTATATAGGTTACAGATCGGAGAAGTGGTAACGACGAAACCCACAATTGGATTCAATGTTGAAACGCTAGTATACAGGAATTTGAAGCTCAATGTATGGGACTTGGGCGGTCAAACTAGCATTAGGCCGTACTGGCGGTGCTACTACTCTAACACAGCAGCTGTCATTTTCGTTGTCGATTCCACAGATAAGGACCGGATGGCTACCGCGTCAAAAGAACTGCATATGATGCTACAAGAGGAGGAACTACAAGATGCTGCATTGCTGGTCTTTGCCAATAAACAGGATCAGCCGGGTGCTCTGAGCGCGTCCGAAGTTTCCAAACAGCTCAGTCTCGTGGAATTAAAAGATCGCAGCTGGAGTATCGTGGCATCTAGTGCTATTAAAGGTGAAGGTATATCTGAAGGTCTTGATTGGCTCATCGACGTGGTTCGGGAGGAACAATTGTAGTAACAGCATATAAAAATCAAAACGTATATCATGATTCTCCATGGGTTCTATGCGCCAGGCATTTTGAACTGTTAAAATTAAAACAAGGTAGATTCATCGAAAAAACCCTTTAAGCATAAGTTGAGAAAAAGGGCTACGTCCAGAGCCTTTAATGCAGAGGCTACTCCGCTTCAACAAGGGATATACACTATTTAAGCGCGTTGGGTTTGTCAAGCCCATTCAATCAAGCTTTCGCTTTCCAGTACGCACCCTGATTTGGCCTTCACTTTTAGTTGTAGCTGCAAGCACTTATAACAGGCCAAAACTGCGTAATGAGACTCTTAAGCCTGATCCAGCAGGTGATACTTTTGAAATGGGGCTGTATAAGGCTTCTCAGGCGGAACTGTCACTTCATATACGAGAAAAAAGGGCGAAGTCTCTATCGCATTGTCGATCTAGAATCACTCGGTGGTTTTCCAGACTTTGGTTCAACTTTAAAGATACAGTTCTAGAGCCGGTGCTTATTACTTGGAGATTTGTGGAGCTTTCATTGCTCTTCTTGCCCGTACTTTTGACCTATCCGATTACGTATTTCGGCCATATGGTGAAGGTCTCGGATTCGACCAAGAGTGTAAAAGCAACTTACGGGGCTCTCCTGTGGTATCGGCTGCTAAGGCATGTCCTGGAGATCGCAGGCCCCAGCTTCATCAAGTTAGGTCAGTGGGCTGGCTCGAGGACTGACATCTTCTCTCAAGGACTATGTGTAGAGTTAGCGCATCTGCACAGCAATGCCAAGAAACACTCCCTTCAGTATACCAAACGCCAACTATGTGAGTCGCTCAATGTGCCTAATTTGGATGAAGTTTTCGAGGTTTTTGAAGAGAGACCATTAGGTGTGGGTGCCATAGCACAGGTATATGTGGGCAAAATGTCAGTGGACTTCGTGGAAAAGCGCCGGCTGCAGCTCAATCCCGAAGAAAACAGATGGTGCGCCATCAAAATCATACATCCACATGCGGCTCGAAATATAAGCCGTGACTTGAAAATTATGAAGTTTTTTGCAGGAGTGATAGATTTAATACCCACAATGGAATGGCTTTCGCTGCCAAATGAGGTAGACCAGTTTTCTATTTTAATGCGTCTTCAATTAGACCTGAGAATAGAATGCTTAAACCTGAAGAGGTTTAATGATAATTTTAAAGATTCTTTCCAAGTAAAATTTCCCACTGGTTTCCAAGAGCTAACCAGTCGCCAAGTTTTATTCGAAGAATACATTTACGGGTTTCCCATGGAGGAATTTTTGCGGGCCAAGGATAACCTGGAGGACCCTAATCTCAGCAAAAAAGTAAGTGATCCTTTTATCGATGCATTTCTTCAAATGCTGATTTTAGATGATTTCATCCACGCCGACCTACACCCTGGTAATGTCATGGTAAGGTTTGTGAAAACAGACAGATACGATTCGAAGTCAGTGTCGAGTGAGCAAGATTGCTACGAGCTGGTGCATTCGTTAAAGACTAAGCTAAAAAACAACGACAAATCATTTATAGAGGAGTTGGGCAATATTGTGAATCAATATGCTCCTCAAATATGTTTCATTGACGTGGGTCTCGTCACAGAGCTCAACAATCGCAACCGAACAAATTTTATTGCGCTTTTCGACGCCCTGGCTAGATTCGACGGTTACCGCGCCGGTGAGCTCATGATTGAAAGATCGAGAACGCCCGAAACAGCAGTAGACAAAGAACTTTTTGCTCTGAAAGTGGAAAGATTGGTCAATAAGGTGAAAAAGCGCACTTTCACGCTAGGGACCGTGTCCATTGGAGACCTTTTGGACCAAATGCTTAGCATGGTAAGAGGCCACCATGTGCGCATGGAAGGAGATTTTGTGTCGGTGGTGGTGGCTATCCTACTGTTAGAGGGTATTGGAAGACAGCTGGATCCAGATTTGGACCTGTTTGCAAGGTTCGTATATTACGCAATGGTCAACGGCTTTAACTTGAATTTACTAACTCTATGAACTACTATAGCTCGCTGCCAATCTTAAGAGAATTTGGCATGAAACGTGAAGGCCGTAGCATTCTACAAGACGTCGATACGTTGTCGATGTGGAAGATATGGCTTGGGCTCGAATTACGGCAGTTTATGAATTTATCGGTCAAACAGGTATGTTTAAAATAATTGCTTATTATTCTATTATCAGGATACGCATCATACTAACACTATTAATTAGATGCATGACTTGGTCAAGACGGACCAATTGTGTCCAAACTATTGAGTAACGGTTTTATCAATTTCCACGTGTGTAATAAACTACTGCCACTACTGTATAAATATCTCAATGTCGACCTAAATAAGAGAAACCTCCTAACACGTAGCATGAGCCCTTTTGGCGCTACATAAGTTGAACTCGACCACAACCATCACATAATGAAGTTTGGGAAGACTTTTCCGAACCATCAAGTACCAGAATGGTCACATCAGTACGTCAATTACAAAAACTTGAAGAAGCTCATCAAAGAAATTACCTCCGTCCAGGAAGAGCTACACAGACAGCACCAGAGCGATAATGGCACACCCGCAAGAGCAAGAAGCAGTGTTAACGCGGAAGAGAATTATTTTGAAGAAAAAGAGGTTGCAAAACGACTGGAAACATTCTTCTTTGCTTTAAATAGAGACATTGAGAAAGTAAGCGAGTTCTACAACACGCAGTTCCTGGAGTACGATCGCAGACTGAGACGGCTCTTATCATCTGCACAACTAGCAAGCCTTAATGCGGTTGCTATAACGGAGATTGAAAGCTCCATTCAGCGCCCGGAAAGTGCTCCTATCACTACTGACATAACTGAGGACTACGCCGAGATATTGGGTATCCTGGTGGAGCTTCGCTCCGATTTCCGCAATCTTAAATGGTACGCAGAGCTCAACAAGCGTGCTTTCACCAAAATCTTGAAAAAATTGGATAAAAAAGTGGGTACAAAGCATCAACAGGTGTATCTGCAACACAGAATCTTACCGCTAGGACTTTTAAACGATGCTGAAATTTCTAAAGAACTGAACATTATCAATGAAACCCTAGACAAGGTATCACCCCCGATCTCAAACTTGCACGATACGGGCTCCCAGGAGTCGGACGGTGAAGATGTGCAATTGTCCTCAAAAGACGTATCATCTCCGGTGAACGTAGTTGCGCGACTGATCCAAAAAGATGATGGTCAAAGTTTGATCAACGAGCTAGTCTCAATGTATAGGTCAGTGGTTTTCATTCCTAAAAGAACGTTGATCGCGTTGTTAAACAAGGCTGCTTTATCTCAATCGTTCAAATGTATTGACGAAATTTTGGAAATTATTCCAATGCTAGGTGACCATGCCGATATCAGTGGTCGTAACTTTTTCCATCATCATGTCATTGCATTGGGTAAGGGTTTCAAGCAACAAGAAGGAGAACAGCCACAAAGTCACTTGACGCCGGATTTCAGTGGTGAAGACAGTGGAGCTGAGAAATCTCTTACTGGGCTGCTAAATGTAGAGCCAGCTATTTTGCCCGATCAAGCTTCGAGACTGGTGGGAGCCTATGGGCCAGACGGTGTCAATTCTAATGACTCTCCTGTGTCTTTACGTTACATTCTGAACCGCCTTCCACCGCATCTGAGGTCTAGCCTGTTACAAAAAGACGCCTATAAAAGGACTCCTCTGCACTACTCAGCTCAGTATGGGTTGTTTGAAGTCTCAAAACTAATCATTGAAAGTCTTAGGGAATGGGGTGCGTGGGATCCTGCTGTATCAATTGACAGCAAAGAATCCTGGGGGGATGGTGAAGGGTTCACTCCTTTGCACTTAGCAGTCATCGGGCTTCACCCGCGTACTGTAAAATCCTTGACAAGCTATGGGAATGCAACCACCACTATTCAGTCGCAGAGGCTACTTCATTTGGCAACTAAACTCAACTCACCCGAACTTTTGGAGGCATTATTGTCTGTACCCGGATTCTCCATCAATTATGCCGATCCTGAAACAAGTGAAACCGCACTATATATCGCAGCTAAGCTCAACTTGGGCAAAGCGCTGGAGTTTCTATTGCACATGGGAGCTGACACAGAAAGTAGAGAACGTAATTTCGGATGGACTCCAATCTTTGTGGCTGCTACTGAAGGTTTCTACCATATAGCTAAAATGCTTGCAGATCATGGTGCAAACTACGCCAAATTTGACGAAAGCGGGTGGACGCCAATGGAACACGCAGTACTTAGAGGCCACTTGAATGTAGCCGATATTCTGGCAATTAACGACCCAATTGTTACGAAGCCAAAGCTTTCATCAAAATTCAACGAAGACGAGGAAAATGAAGTTCACGGGAAATCTAGCCAGGCCAAGCCAATCGACGTGAGACCACCCCCCCAACCTTTTTCAAAAGCTTTTTACAAGCAATCAACGGGCTCTGAAAGTTTCATCTCTGGTGGGTCGGACATTAATATGAAAAATGCAAGCAAGCACTACCTATTGAAGCACTCTGTTGATGGAACGACCAAAAATTCTGGTGCAAAGAGCTCTCGCCATGTATCACCAATCATAAAATCATTTGGCCACACTCATTTACAAAAAGATCAATCGATTGTTTTGGTATCACTTGGCTCAAAAGACAATTCTGTTGCGGTTTCATTTAACAAAGTTCCCTTATCCAAAGTATCCTCTACCGAGCTTGATACAGCTCTCTCCTTGGTTATAACATGCCCCGATGACCTGAACAACACACCCGCGGTGCTCGATTTACCTCTTGATGATACTTTAGATCCGGTTCACTTCACAGTTCCGTTCAAAGAAAATTCTTCACACACCCTGTATTTCGATATAGTCCCAACTTATGGTTATCATGCAATGAAGATTATAAATTCTTCTACCGAGGGTAAGAAGAATTCGTCTTCGGACTCAGTTTACCGTAACACTAAAGGCGACTCTGAGGGGCCCCGACACCACTCCGTCACTGGACCTAATAGCCCGGAGGCTCAGCACCTCAAGCTCTTGGGAAGAGCTGTTGCCTTGCTCGATAGAAGGATGATGTCAGTAGGTCCGAATAAGAGCTCACTTTCTGACACTAGAACAATTCCTATTATTGAAAGCGAGACTTTACAAGTTTTGGGTACTATCAAGTATGAGTTCATGATTGTGAAGCCATTCATTCATCCAAATGTCTCGTTAAGTAGGGGAGAAACGTATTGGAAATCTTTAGTCTCTACTAGAGTTATTGGCCACAGAGGTTTGGGCAAAAACATGAATACAAACAAATCTCTACAGCTGGGGGAAAACACCGTTGAATCTTTTATCGCTGCTGCTTCATTAGGCGCATCGTATATTGAGTTTGACGTGCAACTGACAAAAGACGATGTACCCGTAATCTATCACGATTTCTTGGTTGCAGAATCTGGTGTTGATATTCCTATGCATGAACTGACGCTCGAACAATTCTTGGATCTGAATAACGCTGATAGACATCGGAAAACTCTAGATGTTGATTTTAACGGACGTTCCATGGATGATACAGATGCTGCATTTGTGCAGAGGGCTTTCAACATGCGCGGTGGAGGAGGACCAGGGTTTGACAAATTGGCCGCAGACAAGAAAACGCCTCTGGCCAAAATCTTTGAAGATAGAATGCGTCTCACCCGAACTTTTAAAAAAAATAATTTCAAAGGGAACGCTCGCGGTCACTCAATAGCGAGTTCCTTTGTAACTCTCAAAGAGCTATTTAAGAAAATCCCCTCCAATGTTGGTTTCAACGTTGAGTGCAAATATCCAATGCTTGACGAAGCCATTGAAGACGACATCGGTCACATCTTCGTAGAGCTCAACCATTGGTGTGACACGGTATTGAATACGGTTTACGACAACGCCAATGGACGTGATATTATATTTTCATCTTTCCATCCTGATGTTTGCGTTATGCTGTCCCTCAAGCAGCCTTCTTTCCCTATTCTTTACCTGACCGAGGGCGGAACCAAGAAGACGGTTGATGCCCGTGCCGCGTCATTGCAAAATGCTATTAGGTTTGCACGCACCTGGGACTTGTTAGGCATTGTTTCGGCTGCCAAGCCCATTATCAAAGCCCCTCGTCTTGCTCAAGTTATCAAATCCAACGGTTTGGTGTGTGTGACATACGGTGTGGACAATAACGATCCTGGGGTGGCTCAAATTGAAATGGACGCCGGAGTTGATGCTGTGATCGTCGACAGCGTCCTAGCAGTTCGCCGCGGGCTCACCAAGTCTGCTACTACACTGCTTAAAGAGTGAATTTAAGATTCGTGGAAGAATGCCACTACTTGAATTGAGTGCTTACGTACATAGCAAATTAAGTAAGCTGGAAACACCTAAACAGTTCATGATCCTAGGCTATTGATATCAAATCATCGTCACACTGATCCGACGTGCGGTAGTGTGCACTCCCTCTCGTGGGGTATCGACCCAAGAATCGACCTGAGCGATAGTCCGGGGCGTTTGGGAGCTGGTTTTCCCGTGGAACGAATCATGCGCGTGGACCAAGTCTTCCTCAACGTGTGGGCTCTGGAACAAAGCGTTAGCTTGATGGGCCTCGTGGGTTGTTGCGAAAAAAATCTGCATTGTCTTGGTGCTATTACTGTCGTTGATGAAGTGGTATTGGTCTGGAAAGGGTTGCATGTGAATTACAGAGGAATCACCAGTCATTTCCCGAATGTAGCGCATCACAGAACCTTCACTCACCTCCTCAGGAACATTTGAGACTATAATGGAGTGACTCATTGGTATGGACGGCAAATACTAGTTCTGGGGCTATTATATACTATATGTAACGAGTGAGGATGATGTATGCGTGTACTTAACGATAACTTTCCTTTCCCTAACTTCAAAGTAGACAAAAACTATGAATATATGCTGTTTAGGCCAGATCATTAATTTAAGCACTCGGCATTTATACCTGAGTTGATATATGCACTTTTTTGAGAGTACAAGATAGTTTAAACGGAGAGCAAATCAATTTCCCATTTGACCCGCCTACAATTACGCAACGAAGTAGTTATTTGGTTCTTGAAAGGCCAACTTAATCATGAAAAAATTCAATTACGAGGCAGGAGCAGCATTTAACCGATATCAGCTCACCTATCGTCTTAGGGGAAAACTCGAAGTTAGGGATACCCCTAAGAACAACTAAGGATGACGAAGAAAGATAGCATAATCCTGTAGATAATCTTTTCACAAGTGAATTAGGAATACTCAAGAGCACAAATCCTCTTAATTCTATTAAGATTGGCGGGGGTTTAATACGTTTTATGCCTTTTTTACTGAGCCAGCGTCAAAAGAAAAATGTTTGGATACCTAGAGATTGCTTGTTTATGATAGACTGATCAAATGTTATTATAACAGAAAGTATTTTGTTAATCGGCGGAGTTGCCCTCTGTGAAAGGAGCTTTTTGTCTCTTGGGAATAAATGACTGTATTTTGCGTACACAGAAGAGAAGCGTTGCTCAGAATATAAACAGCCAATTGCTTTATACTAGTGTGAAAAGCTATGTACGTTAAGCACGTTGAAGCATATCTGCGTTGATTCTAAAGCCGGGATTACGATGTGAGCTCTGTATTTGAATGCGCAGGGATAGTGGTTATCTTACTCTCACATGACCGCATGACAGAATAGTACAAGATGATCATGGACAGGACCAAACCGCTCTCATCAAATATTTAGTACGTCTATGAGAAAGAGAGCTCGCATTTTTTGGATGTGGTATAATGTGATATACTCTAACCCGGTAATTAATAAGGGCAGGAGCTGTACTCTGACCGAGACAAAAGTTGAATAAGTAAGCACACAATGCTTTGTTTAAACCATATCTTGTAGCTGAAACAACCACAGACATTAGCGTAACCAATTTATCTTATACTTGGCTCAACGAAAATCTGCTAACACCACTGGAGGAATTAGTAGCAACACCAAGGACCTATCCAGCAATCATAATGCCATGTGGAATTGATACTTGACTGAGAAGAGCGAAGAAAAGTACGACATTATAGTACAAAGTGATATCATTCGTAGACCCGAGAGTTATAAGAGTGGTTAATTGAAGATACGCCAATAGAACTACTGATTAGAATGGTTGAAGTACCCTAGTATCCTGGATTCGTGCGTGGGATATTTTAGAATTTTCTTGTCGGGTTTGTCCGGAAATCTCAGAAATTAAGTAGATACCGGTGATCATTCCAGCTACTGAGAATCCACTGTTCAAGATTACAAAATCATGGAAAGAAAAGCTTAACGCTTTATCTAAGAGCTAGAAAAATTGGTAATCAGACATTATTGACTAAGTGGTCGATAATGCAGGTTAAGTACGGCTTGAGCAAACTTGCCTCAACAACTAACGACAGCCTTGCGTTTACGAAACCTAAAAAATCTCGATGCTCAGCGGAGAACCTATCAATACAGTACAGTAGCAATTTAACTTTGAGATCGGAGTTATCTGTTAATCGTTCTCCAGACTCATCTTTATTTAATATTGTCGATGACCAGTTTCATCATTGTTACAGATATTAAATCGGGCAGCTATGTCACAAAGACAGCAAATAGCCCGTAGAACTTTGCATGTTTGGTTTCAAATTGGTCCTCCAGGTACACTGTGGCACTTGATATTATTTTGGTATAACTAAGCTAGATCATTGCTGTAGCTTTTGCAAAGGGGTTATCCCTTTACTTCGTTGAACCTTTCCGAATGTGGTGCGTTGTAAATTTCTATTATATGCTGGCCTGGTACGTATGGATGGTCAAGAGGGCAAGCAAATTTCTTCACACTTATTTGCTACTACCCTTATAAGCTTTTAATCCTCTAATGATTATTCATCATGAGGCCGGTATAGAGCCAGATAGATATTTGAACTTCAGAAAAGTGTGTATGTTTAGGTACCAGCCATGGCGAGGATTCCAATCGTAATTGCATCGGAAATGACGTTGAACCGGCGGAATTGAGAGTTGAGATACTTGTATTAATAGCAGTCATAGCCATCGTGTTATTCCTAGACTTTGAGGTTTGATAACCAGAGATGGTCGCGGCATCAGTTGGCATCGACACACCAGCCAGGGGAACAAGAAAAAGAAAGTAATGGGCGAACGAAGTTATGTTCAGGAATGCACTGCAGAAACTAAGAGTTAAATGTCACAATCGGGTTAACAACTGAAGTAGAACCTCGAAAATAGCTCAACGCCACAGGCCAAGAATAAAAGGAAACGGGCAGGTGAAAACAAGAACACTATCTCTCCTAATTCAAAACACAAAGTAGGACTCTTTTGGTTAGAAAGCAAAAAGATCAGAATTTTTTCTGAGTACTTTCCTTCGAGGTCACTTCACAATTACTTAGCGGCTAATATTCTAGAAAAACAATCCCCATGAATTCGTGACTCAGATATATCCTCAATCGGAACAACGCGCAACGCCCACTGATCTGCCACCTATTCTACCTCAAGAAAGTCCTGCAATGATACCACAGTTACTGGTAAACATAACTTGAAGCGGGCGCAGGACCTGGGAAACGAAGGGGATTATCTGAAACCTTTCTGCGTCGAAAAACCTGTATTACCCGAACGGGCTTACTTTAAAGCCATTTGCCCTCTGTATAGGTTAAAAACAGTGCCAGTAACCGCAGTAAACGGCTTTAGGAAACCATTGGTAAGGAAGACTCTCTAATCGTTAATTTGACTCGGGGACTAGCGAAAAAAGATTGCTCAAGAGACGCACCAGCATTACAATAGTTCGCATTCCCTAGCTTAACTACAGTGGTGTTGTCAATTGACCTACCGTATTTTTCACTTAAACCACCATGAAAGTAAGAGTCTGCAGATACCGTAGTCATCGAAACCCATGAGGGCTGTACTTCTAAAGCTATGAAGCACGACTTCGGTGGTGCAAGGGACTATAAGTTCGAGAATTGTAAAGTCGTCTATGACCGTGACTTCAAAACTGCTAAGGACATCCTTCTCAATCACATAGTTCAAGCTCCTGGATTCAGGTTTGTCATATTTCATGTGATCAGTAAGTCTAGATGACAAATCTCAACATCACATGCTGGAGATTTCCAACAGTCCTGGCTCATGTTGGAAGAGAGTTTTACTAAGGAGGACGATAACCAAAACAAGTGAAACTACATTTGCAAGACGGCAAACTAAAAAAAACGGTCAAGGCCTAAATATTTTCGGTCTACCCATAGTTTCGCACTCGGTGAACAATATAAATTGATCGACCGGTCTTCAAGACAAGTAGAAAGAAGGCTTTTTCAGGAGGCTCTTTTTTCTTATATCAAACATAGGGATAAATTCTCACCAGAATTGCAACCTTCGCTGGTTTGATACCTCGAGGCCTAAGAATTCAAATCTACCTGAAAGCCTAGCCTCTCAGTCGGCCCAAATAACATTGTTTCAATGCAATATACCGTTGAAGTAGGCAAGGCTGCCAACGAGCACGAAACTGCACCAAGAAGAAATGCCAAAGCCAAGGATGCTGCTGTTACTCGCCCTATGCACTCCGAAGCTACTACTGTGTACGACTACACGCTGGAGTGCGTGAAACGCAATGGAGATCGTAACGCAATGGGCTGGCGTGAAGTCGTCGAGGTGCACGAAGAGAAGAAGCAAATTACAAAAAAGATCGATGGCAAGGAGCAGCAAATCGACAAAAGTTGGTTGTACTACGAAATGGGCCCCTACCGTTACAGTTCGTACAATGAGCTGGAGCAGATTATGCACCACTTCGGTCGTGGCTTGGTGGACATAGGATTGAAGCCTGGCAACGTAGACAAGCTCCACATTTTTGCTGGAACATCTCACAAATGGATGAAGGCATTCTTGGGCGCGCAATCGCAAGCAATTGCTGCCGTCACAGCGTACGACACACTAGGCGAAAGGGGTTTAACTCACTCGATGCTGCAAACCGGCACCAAGGCCGTGTTTACAGACAACGCTCTTTTGCACCGCTTGATAAACCCTGTTAAAAGCACCAAAGATTTGCAATACGTTATTCACGGCGACGCATTGGACCCTTTGGACAAACGCAATAATGGTAAGTTTTACCAGGATGCAAAAACTGCTTTGGAGAAGATTCGTGAAGTGCGTCCAGACTTGAAGTTTTACACTATGGAGGAGATTATACAAAGAGGGCAAAAGTCTGAATCAACCATAGAAATACACGCTCCTAAGCCTGAAGATGTATCGTGTATTATGTACACTTCCGGATCTACTGGTGATCCTAAGGGCGTTGTGCTCAAACACTCCAATATTTTAGCTGGTCTCGGTGGTATTTCCGTAGTTGTGAGTCGCGACGTCGTCAACGAAAAGGACCGTGTCATCGCGTTCTTGCCACTTGCTCATATTTTCGAGTTGGCCTTTGAACTTATTACCTTTTACTGGGGTGCGACTTTGGGATACGCTAATGTTAAAACTTTGACCGACGTCTCTGTCCGTAATTGTCAAGGTGATATCCTGGAATTGAAGCCAACTATTATGGTCGGGGTTGCGGCGGTATGGGAGTCCATCCATAAAGGAATTGTCGGTCAAGTTGCAAAACTACCATCATTGAGCCAAAAAGTCTTTTGGGCAGCGTATTATACGAAGCTTAAAATGAAAAGATTTCACATTCCTGGTGGTGATACGTTGGGTAACATCATCTTCAAGAAAGTTCGTCAAGCCACAGGTGGCTGCTTGAGGCTCACCTTAAACGGTGGTGGTCCAATCAGCAGAAACATTCAGGAGTTTATTACAACGTTGTTGTGCCCTATGTTAATTGGTTACGGTCTAACCGAAACAGTGGCCAACACTTGCATCCTTTCGCCTCACCATTTCGAATATGAAGTCCAAGGTGAGTTGACCGGTGCGGTAACCGTTAAATTGGTTGACTATGAAGATCTTGGATACCTTGCCAAGAACAATCAAGGTGAAGTATGGATTAAAGGTGCCGTAGTTATGGCCGAGTACTATAAAAATGACAAAGAAAATTCGACTGCGTTCGAGGACGGCTGGTTCAAGACCGGCGATATCGGTGAGTGGACTCCTAAAGGTCAGTTAAGAATTATTGATCGTAAAAAGAATTTGGTAAAGACTTTAAATGGCGAATACATCGCCCTTGAGAAACTTGAGAGTGTCTACAGATCTAATGGTTTGGTTCAAAATATTTGCGTGTACGCAGACCAATCCAAAGTCAAACCTGTGGCTATCGTGGTACCCAAAGAAGGACCACTTGGTAAACTCGCAGTTGAACAGGGTATAGTCAAGAATGAGGACCAGGTGGAAGATGTCTTGCGAGACAAAAGGCTGAGGAGAGCGGTATTGAATGAATTGCTAAACACTGGCAAGTCTCAAGGGCTATCAGGAATTGAACTTCTCTTGGGTGTTGTACTCTTCGACGAAGAGTGGACTCCTCAAAATGAATTTGTAACACCTTCGCAAAAGCTGCAAAGAAAGAAAATTCTAAATGCTGTTAAAGATCAAGTTGACGAAATCTACTCAGATTAGTGATCAGCCTAAAATTCTCCATTGAAAGCAAAAGTTTTGTTGCAGACGGTATCGATTGGTAAGTATTGAAACTGGTATTACTAAATTGTATGAAAATAATCTTATTACTTTAAAAACTTCCATATTATCGTTTCTCACGTGATTTAAGATAATGCTAATCCTTGCCCAGGAACGAAAGATGGCCTTAGTCTTTTACGATCTCCGCTCAACTCTCCCGTTGGCGTTTCTTTAACCAAGAATCATGATGCCCTTTCGCGGCTGGAGAAACGTATCTAATCTTGGTAACAGAGCTAATCATCTACACTTGACCTTGGAGTAGTTGCTCATATCGTGAGATAGCCAGCGTAGTTGAGCTCTTAGTGAACCAAAATGGAAAAGGGGTCTTAAGGAAAACCGGTTGCCCTTATGGCTAATGGCATGAATACACTGGCTACAATTTGAACAACTTGGCCTTTCAAAGTTTTTCAAAAAGAATCCCAAATCCACCCGTTGCCGGGAACTATAATAAAATAATTCATGGTGCTTTGCGGTTCTGACCTGCTAGAACAGTTTGAAAATCCATCGATATAGTTTGCTTCCTCCTATGTAGATGTGTTGATGTTTTGAGCAGTTTTACTGCCGAAGAGCTC
The DNA here is from genome assembly GCA_030562185.1 of Lachancea sp. yHQL494. Classification (NCBI taxonomy): domain Eukaryota; kingdom Fungi; phylum Ascomycota; class Saccharomycetes; order Saccharomycetales; family Saccharomycetaceae; genus Lachancea; species Lachancea sp. yHQL494. Next base: position 81,141 of record JAJMGS010000033.1, on the reverse strand, counting down.
TGGAATGAAAGGAGGCATAGTAGCCCTTTTCCAAGGCACGTGAATTTTTCTTGAAGTCCCAGTATCTATCTTTTCACCGTTTGTTTCACCTGCGGAAAGTCTAAGTAAAGTGACAATGATCCTTTCTAAAGGAATTATACTCGGCGAAGATAGTTTAGGATGTATCCATAACGTGGTGCAGCTGTTAATACTCTGAAAATCGCACTAGAGTTATTTCTCCAAAACATATATGAAAATAATGCTAAGATGGGCTTTGCTAGAGAAATCAACTTAGCATCTGGATCTAACCTGCTAACTGAGGAAAAATAAAAGACCAATACGCCCTACTATTTCAAACTCTAAAGAATTCCGACGTTTAGAGATTTGGTATTTGTTGAAATTATACTGAATGTTATAATTACGGCGATATGGTGCAACTTTTTTAAAGATCACTTTGTACAACATTGTCGCTGTCACCACAACAAAACGAGTTTCGCTCATGATGTGAAATGAAGTTTAAGTTTTGAAAGCATATAAATAGGCTCAGCTCATCGATTTCGTCATTATAGCTTCATCATCCGGTATATCTTCTAGAATCTTCCTGTTTAAATTCTGCATTAGATTTACGAGCTTGTTTTGAGATACCAACGAACGTCATTTTGACCTGAAACCATGAAATCAAAATATTACTGGGTATTCGGAATTGCCGCTATATTAGCTATCGGTGGGGCACAGGATGAAATTGTGGAAATTCAGACGAATACGCAAGACTTGAAATGGAATGCCTTTCAGCTTTTTGTGCAGATAGGAGGAGTAATTGCATCGTGCTTTCCCCTGTCAGGTCTGACGGGCGTGGCAATTCCGATGTGTGCCATTACTACACTGGCTGCTTTTTCCACTATCGTATGTTTAGCTTTGAAGATATTTGATGGGTTGATTGCCAAGGACGATCAATTGGCCCCGCAGGTAATTATCTTCCTACACAGCATTGGGTTACAATTGACAGGCCAGCATAACACGGTTACCACGATGGACACTGTAAAGCAGGCAAACTGGACGGAGTGGGCGAATAGCACTACTGCTGCTGCCTTTCGGGACATGAATGCACGCGTTGAATTCTCAGTCGAAAATGTCGTGAACACGATGGGCGAAGAACGTCCCAGCTACTGCTTTTCATTTTTTATTGACGAGGAAACTAAAACTCACCCTCTAGCAGATTACCGACAAACTACTTGTTTGTCGCAATTGGCCATTTCACAACTGGGTAATGTCGGGGCCCAGCGTTTACCTTCAAAGGCTCTCTCCATGGCGTTGCGGCCGTTGAAAAAAACTGGGCTGTGCAAAGGCTACGTACAAGCTTACGAGTTCATACAAAGCATGTATTCTGTTTTCGGAATGTACGCAGATGAGTTCATGACCAAATCTGTATCTCTAGTTCAAAGTTTAGAGACAGCAAACGAGCAGCAACGTGTATTTGGCTTTGAAATTATTGATCAGATAAATGGTAAACAAGAGCACTTGATCCGAATGGAATTGGCCAAGAGAGAGCTACTATAGTTGATCAGTTGAACAGCTATGTATACCACTGAAACTGTATAAGTGAGATGTAGAGAGGTCAGACTTTTAGTGGACATACGCTGATGTGTTCGTATAATGTTATATATCTCATAAAATTCAACTCTGCGCTTGCTACAGTTTAAACCAAACTACTCCCACTAGCACGTTGCTTGACGTTATTGAAGCCATTCAACATCGTATCATAATGTCTTTTGGCCTCACATCAGATTCTGGTTTAGGACATAATGGAGTTAGGGTTTCCACAAACTTTTTTGATGGCATCATTGAACAAAAGCTCTTGAGCGCTCTAGGTTCTGCGGAACTCCAGCTGATTTTCAAATCACTGCTCAAGAGAGACGAGACAACCAAGGACAAAGCTTTGCTTGATCTGCTAGGATTGCTTGGTGACTTGGATCAAAACAGACATCTTTTTGAAGACGAATGCTTTGCGCTCTGCTGGTCCCAAATTTATGCTAAGCTAATAACGAACGAATCCAGAAGCATTCGAATTTCGTCGCACACAATCACAGCAGATCTCATCAGACTTTTGGGTAAGAAAAGCGGTAAATTCCTGAAGGACTTTATACCTTTCCTGTTATCTGGGGCTTACGATTACGACTCTTCGGTGAGCAAAGCGTGCTCTAAAAGTCTACTTCAAAGCTTTGGCAACGACCCTACAAAAGTCGCTGTACTTTGGAAACTCTTCGAGCCGCAAATTCTTTGCTTTGTGAAGGAAGTGATAGTCGTGGAAAGTCCAGAAACACTCTCAGACGAACGCTATGTTTCGAAGCAAGACTCGGAACTAAAATATATGCGGATCGCTATGTCCGCAGTATGTCTACTCGTTCGCTTAGCGAAGGAAAACTCTGATCATTTTTCATCTAAAGATGACAATTACGAAGAGGTTTTGTCGAGTGAAACGTTATGGAATTTATTGTCTTTCAAGAACATTCACAATCTAAAGACATGCGAGTCTTTGCTTGTCTTAATTGGAACGATGTGGGAACTTAGTTTCTTAAAGTTCTCAAAGCCAGTTCTTAAGCTAGTTTCTAAACGGCTATTCAAATCGATAGGTCATTTATCTGCAAAAAATGTTCTTAGTTTATCGCCCTTATTTCCACAGACTCTCTGCCAGCTTTCACACCTACTTGAATACAAAGATGGCAAGGTACTATCTTGGGATAAAACTTCCCGGGATAAGATCAAAAAATTTCTCTCTCTTGGACCTGGAAATTCAGATGCATCTTATTATAATTTGTTATTGGCACTTTATGAGAAAAACAATGTGGTGCTTGACTTTGATTATAAGACCGACTGGTTCACTTATTGGCAGAAAGACCGTGAATATGAAAGCCAAAGGCGTGGTGTACCCAGTAAACGCCAGTCCATGTTGTATGAGTTTTGGCAAAGCTACTTGAATTTCGTTTTTCTCGCACCGGCATGCTTTAATGAAGAGGCAGCAGCGCTTTTGAATAATGACATTTTTACAACTCTTAATGAGAAGCCCTTAGATACCCTTGGCAAAACTATAAACTTGTTTGCTGAAACACTCTCTTTTGAGTCTATGAAAGTTGAGATTACACGATTACTGCCATCTGGCTGTAATGCCCAGCATAAAGGTAGACATTACATCGACAACATCGTTAACGTCTCTCTTAACAAAAGCGGCAATGAATCTTTTCTTGATGAAATCTCGCAAATTATGGTTTCCTCTATGCAAGAATACGATTGCAAAGGCTCGCATTATGGATACTATTTTTTCACTAGAATCATTAAATCTCAGATTTCTAATGCGCAAAATGAAGTCACTGCATTATTGGATTTGTTACCAAAATATATCAATTTACAAAACTACGAGGCCGCTTCGAACATTTTTATCCATTTCTCACATGCTTTTCCTCTTGACAGTATCACTGATGTTCATATTATAGATGTCTACGGTGAGCTTTCTGATGTGTTACTCAAACTAGAGATACCCCAAAACAAAAAAGTGGATATAATAAGCAGCCTAAACAAAAGGTATCTACAAGATTTGACAGCGCATTCTCGGAGCATTCAGCAGTTTCAAAGTGTTCTCTTTCAGACCTTTGACTATTCCAATAGTGAACTTTTCAAGAGCCAGCTCGTGAATGAAGAGACCATATTCGAACTATACAGAATCGCTCTCGAACAGTCAAAGCTACAACCTTTCTGCTCCAATTGTAAAAATTACAAGCCTAGCCTTTACGAACATCTTCTTCTCCACAGTGACCTCTTGACCCATACTTTGTTCGAAGATTTTGGGGATGTAACATCAGACATGAGAGCTAAGGTGCTCCAACTTGCGAAAGATGAAGACAAAGTGGCTCTGCAAGCGGGACAAGCCGCTGTAAGACATGTTAAATCTGCTACAGGTGAAATCAAACCCGATGTGTTGGAATACGTCGAGATCTTATTAAAGGCCAATAGCAAAGTTCTAGACGTTCTTCTACCTCAGGATATTTATCAGGAACTAAATGAGGCCGTCCCACTTGTGAGTTATCAAATGGCAGCAAGTAGCTCATTAGGGTTGAATACACACCTCCTGCCGACGTCCAACGGTGAGCTTGATTTGTCAAGGGCTGAACCGGCCATTAAAATGGCAAAGTTTCTAGATGCTATTTTAGCCAAAGTGCCTCAATATCGAAACGAAGCAAGTATGCTATACTTGACAATGATCAACGAGCTCGCATCCGACTTTAATTTTTACAGCACAATGCCTTCTGATGAATATCAAAGCTTTGAGTGCTCATTGTTCGCAGACCGTCAGTATAGTTTCGACGCAAGCACAATTCTCCAAGCACTATTGGGTCATAATAAACCTGAATCTAAAATTTTACAGCAATTGACGGATAAGGAAGGAAAAACCGCTACGGTACTTTTTTTCAGCTGTCGCATACTCCAAAAACTGTTGATGAATGCAATAGATCATGCTCCGTCATCTATCCTTGATGATACCTGTATAGAGACATTCGTCTTGAAAGTTGTGCGAGACAAGACAGCGTCGGATGGGGAGCTGTTGCAGGCAGCGACTATACTTTCGTCCATTACAAGATTCAATACTTCTGAATTGCTAATGAAAACGAGGACATATCTTGCTTCGGAAATGATTGGTGCAAAAGGAGTGGAACTGGCGGAAAGAATCCCAAATGTTTTGATTCTATTAAATAACATGCTGAAACCTGATAATGGCTCCAGTATAGACCAAAACTATCATCCTATTGCTCCTCAGCGTCTTAATATGATCTTAAACGATGTCAAAAAGTGGTTTGACAATGAATTATGGTACGATGACACGTTTTCATTGTTAAGGCTTGCTCTCTTGGATTTTTTTGAGTCTTTGCTTAATATACCATCCTCATCTTCTCTAGCCAAATCGATAACCGGGCCCTGCTATCAAATTGTGAGGGATTGTATTGATCTAGTGAGTACCGGTGAAGCACCATTCCTCTTAGAGTTGAAGTTACGTTCCGTCAGCTTGTATAGACAACTGGCGAGGAAAGGATTTGGTGAGTCTCTTGAGCTAAGTGACCTCCCCATAGAAGTTACAACAGAGATGTTTGATCTTCTAATCGACGCGACACTCATACAACCCGACTACCAGGAAGCGAACCACTTCTCGTACGTCTTTTACAGATTGTTGTCTGAAGCGTTGCGTAGTTCACCGGCCGCTAGCTTCTCGCCCTACTTTGAAAGGCTCATGGAGAGTTTTATGCTCTCCGCTCAGCTAAATATAGATCAGACAAGGCAGATAGTGGCAGTACTGAGGGAGACCATTTTATGTCAACAACAAGCGCTGTTGATAGACTTTGAGCTGAGTAACAGTTCCAACGACTTGGAAGCCATCCAGGACCAAAATTATCAATTGCCATCAGTGTTGTTACAGAAAGTGGAGCACGATGCACCTAAAGAATATCTCGAATATGAGAACGAGAACCAGTTTTTGAAGTATTTGTGGGATTGCTATCTGGCGTTGTCCTACTTCCACAATATTTCCTACAATTTGAGACAATTTTACATCGCCCAGTTGAGAGACCACGACCTTATTACCAAACTCTTTGATTTTATTGCCGACCAGCTGGACATCGAGGACAAATCATGGGTTCCTTCCGATGAATCATCTGTACTGACCTATGACATTCAAGGATTAGGCCTCTCTTCAACTAGAGAGACCATTCTTCAGGAGTGTAAAAAACTCTTGTTACACTTGTTGTACGTGCTTTTCAAGGACATGGGTTCCATGACTAGCTCTTGGTGGTTAAATCTCAAGGACAGGTCGCTGCAAAGCAAAGTTGATAAATTTGTGTCAACCCACATCTCACCTATTTTGGTCAAACAGGAGCTAGAGGGTGTGGGTAAGAAGGTCAAAAAGCTCACGGACCAAGACGAAAGCTTGACGATCAAAGTTAACAACGTCACAAACGAAATTAAAGCCGGATATTTAGTAGATGAACAAAAGCTTGAAATATCGCTCAAGATGCCTGCCAATTACCCTCTCAGCAACATTGAAGTCCATGGTGTTTCTCGAGTAGGTATCAACGAGCAGAAGTGGAAATCCTGGATCCTGTCTGCGCAACGTGTCATCGTTGGAATGAATGGCTCGGTAATGGATTCGCTAGAGCTGTTTACCAAGAATGTGAACCTGCATTTTTCGGGTTTTGAGGAATGTGCTATTTGCTATTCTATTTTGCATGCCGTTGACCGGAAGTTACCTACCAAAGTGTGCCCTACTTGTAAAAACAAATTTCACGGCGCTTGCCTTTATAAATGGTTCCGCTCTTCTGGCAATAACACATGCCCCCTGTGCCGTACCGAAATTCCTTTCAAACGTTGAGAAAGGTCAGGAAAGGTGGAAGAGGCTTCGAAATTTAGCGTTAGTTCATCAGTTAGTAATTTGTGTATTTAGACTATACGTCAGCTAGTACGAGCTTTCAGCAGACTCGTTGTTATCCCTTGATGAATCGCCCACATAGTCAACTCGCAGTCCTGACGGGGGGTTGAGAATGCATTTATCGCTGTGAAATTGTATCCTTCCAAATTTGATAGATCATCACACAGATAATCCATTGAATTTACAAAATCAATCAGAAAGGGGACATCGCTGCTCAGGAGAAATAAAATGCCATTTATATCCAAGCGAAGACTGAGAGTACTGGCACTCATCGCTGGGGTAATTCTCCTAATTTCGGTAACCGCGCGAGTGATCGTTCAATTTCAGCTGGGACAGGAAATAGATCACTACAGGACGTACTTTAAAACACATAAAGATAGCTTACATGACATCTACGACCCCTTGAGCATCAAGCAAATACCATATGAAACTGTCAGTGCGCTCTATGACAGCCAAATGGCAGGGGAGGTGTTGAAATCGAAGGGCGCGGTGAACTGGAGTAAATTTGCCTACGTCAACTACGCCACAGATCCAGAAAACCTTTGTAATACATTGTTACAGTTCAAGCGGCTCAAGGACTTTGGTACCAAGGCCAAGTTGGTTGTCCTGGTGTCTAGGGATATAATAAAATCGGAAAATTCCGCAAAACAAGAGAGCTTGAAATCGCTCGTGGCCAAGCTCAATGAGCTGGCACCAGAGCAGGTAGTTGTCAAGACCATTGATACCATTATCAAGGAAGGCGATTTAACACCGTGGAACAAAAGTTTTACCAAACTTCTCGTTTTCAATCAGACGGAATATGATCGTGTCGTGTACCTGGACAGTGACGCTGCTGTGTACAACAACATGGACGAACTTTTCTTTCTGCCCTCATATGTGAAATTTGCGGCCCCGCTGACCTACTGGTCCTTGTCGGGATCCGATCTACAAGAGGCTTATAACGAAGTACAAGCAGCAGAGAAAAAGGCTGGGAAACTGGAGAATATTGTGAGTAGCCTCAACACTAGGGTTAAACGGAAACAACCAATATACAACCACTTACCCAGTCTACCTAATTCGTTGTTTTTTCACTCGAGTAATACCATTGCCAAAGAAATTATCGATTCCACATCTTCAGCCTCACCTTTATTCAATCTGCGAGGTAGGAGTGAAAGGCCTAAACTAAGGTTTAGCTCCAACTTGATGGTAATAAATCCCAGCAGCAGTACTTTCCAGTCTATCATGCAGTACTTACTACCGAAAGTGATCAAACAGAAAAACCAGTACGATTTGGATTTAATCAATGGGGAATTATACAATCTCAAAAAGATAATATACACTCAATTTTCGTTATTTCGAAAGCTCAGGACCGCTTTCGTACCTGAGGTAATGGCGCTACCATTTGTCGAGTACGGACTTCTTACGAGTTCCATCCGTAATGAGTTCCATCATAAGATAATGGCCAACGAAATTTTGGGGTATCAAAATGCACAGAACACTCGTGAAGTATCCTTAAGCTCATTAGTGGCAAAGTCGAAATATATTCACTATTCGGACTGGCCTATGACTAAACCATGGTTATATGCTAGTTTTGAGCAGCTGGAATGCCGGCCGAAGACCGAAGCTACGACAGAATCGGAAACATGCGAAGTTTGGAATTCAGTTTATCAGGACTTCTGGGGATCTAAGCATATTTGCGAGCAGTAGATCCATCTGGAAAAGCTCAACCTGAGGCTGTTGTTAAGTTTCAGGTCCAGGGTCTAGCTTAGTGCTTTGCAGCCTCGGCATCCAACAACCTCTCGATCTCATCGCCATGCTTCTCAGTTCTACTACCCTCTTTCAAAGCGTAGTCCACGGAAATGCATTTATTCATCACCATTTGGTTGTTGAGCTTTGAGAGCGCTTTATCCGAGTGCTCGAATGTGCTGTAATAAATAAAGGCGCATCTCAGTGTGTTTTGTTTCAAACTAAAAATTTCCGGAGGCTTGATGAGCGGCCCAAATTTTGAGAAGATTTTATTAAGAGCATGTTCATCTAAAAGCTCGTCGATATTCTTGACAAACAACTTAGCCCCTCCATCCATTACGTTTTGCTGGTTGCCAGAGTCCGCGCTTAAATTTGAAGCACCATTTGCCTTTCGTACCTTCAATGTCCTGCCGAACAGTCTCACACTATTATTCAGGCATTTACAGGCATATTCTGCGTCTTCAGAACTATAAAATTCCACAAATGCAAACCCCTGGTACGTGTCCAGAATTCTGTCTTTGGGATAGCGAATCTTTTTGATAGGACACACTTGTAAGAAAAGCTCGTAGATTAGCTCTTTTGAGACTTCAGGTGCCACATTTCCCACATATACTGTAAACTCCTGCACGGCAAGGTTGCTGTTCATTAGAGAAAGACTTTGGTTTGGACTGCAAGAACGATCCTTCAAATAGGGCAGCTGAAGCCCTAGCTAACATGATGATGAACTGTTTCTAATTTATATCATTTTATACGTTTGTGTGAAAATTATTACCTTTTAAAACCTCCCACCCATTTACTATTAACTTTCCTGAGATCATATTGAACAACCAATGATTGATGATTGGTATGGACAATGTGGTAGAAGGTACATTACTGAAGTTTCGGTATGCAACTTAATGATAGTTGCGGTGGTTTCCAATTTTTTGGAGTGCTTATAATACTGGTGCAGTGCTGACGGTACTCTCTCAACGCGGCTCACAACGGAGCTGTTTGACTGGTTGTTGGTGTTTATCAGCTGAGCCTTTGAGGTAGTCCTTAGAGATTGGCGATTCACACTTTGGGTTTTGGGCACATTCATTAATCCGTTTTGAGGGCTTGTCATAAGGGATCTGGACGCTTAGTTTGAGTTTTAAAACATGTTTGGTGTGAGTTTTTTAGTGGATGAATTTTTTCGAAGCCGCTGTGGTTCATGATTTGTTGGTTTTCTTCGTTCGCGTTACATGCCCAACTGATGAGTATTTCATCGCCGGGTGGTTCGAGATGTTTGGTCGCTTTCATACGTTTCGCTTCCATACAGTATGGTGTCTGTGCATGTCGAATCGTATTTGTGGATAAGTTGCCTACCTGGGCCCCTTGGCTTCCGAAGTTTTTATATCATTTTAGCTCTCGCGAAACTAGTTTTTCCCCATTCGAAAGAGTTCTGCTTCCTATGCAAAGAGAGTATGATGAGGACCTCTTTCTCGGTCCTAAAGTGATCAAATGCCTAACCCTGTGAATTTCTGAATTTTCTGGTCTATCCAAGCTTTTAGATGATTTCAACACTGACTTCCGGAAGGTTTCGTTATAGGCCGTACCGGCTTGTGCCAACCCTTTACTAGAGCAATAACTATGAATTTGGATGCTGACCTGCGACTTAGAATTGCATTCCACGACCTCGGGTCCTTTTATAATTTTGTCCCTTCCGATTAAATCATATACTGAATACCCGTTTAATCGCTCATCTATTGAATATACCGTAATAGCTTGCAGTTTCATACTCGGGGAACATTTGATTTAAAAGGATAAAGCTTGAACGTAATACTTCGAATTAAGAGAACTGTAAAAACGCTTTTACGAAGACAGCAACCGCAAAATTCTGCCTTGGACGTAGATTTCAACGGACATGTGTCCAGAGTAGTACTGAAATAACTCTTGATCGCTCCTTTATCATTTTGGAGCAATACTATTTAGCGTTTTCACAACTATATATGAGTTATAAAGACCAATAATGGTCATATCAAGTAAAGTATCTAATAAGGCTTAGAAAAAGTGTCCCTATGGCAGAAAGCGATTTGATCTTAATCAAGTTACTTGTAGTTGAAAACCTTAGATTTCGGATTCCATTTAGCCGCTGGAAAATTGGCCTATATCCAAATTCTCTATTTTTTTGCTGTCTAAAAAAATTTTTATAAGCTCATCTCAGCTCAATTACTCCCCATAGCGATAAAACCTCCCCCGAACCATACCAAAATCTCACGTCCAATTCTTCATTTTACTCACGAGTAACTTCCTACTCTCTAGATATCAGTATCACTGGTCTACCTATTTTATTGCAAGACCTGTTTTTATAACATACGTCCAGCACTTTTGTCGCCGTTAAGCAGGTTTCGATTTCACAGCAAAGACTTTATGCCTGGTGAGGACTTATCTTTCCTCTACAATAGACCAGCCAAACCACGATAACATTGTTTAGCTCAACAATTTTATTAATAGCCAAATCATATTCACATTAAGCCATTCTGTGCGATTCTACTTACAGAGTGAGGTCTCCAATCAAAGTCCCAATTTCGTCTGTTTTTGCCCATATACCTCGCATTTAGGCAAGATCTTTCCCTACAAATGACTGTGTCGCTTGACGAAATCTCTCATCATTCGTATATCGACCGCGAGCTTTCTGCTAATTTAGACTCCACCGATGCTTTCGAGGGACCTGAAAAGCTTTTGGAGATCTGGTTCTACAAAAATGCGAGTTCTGTGCCGGACAAAAATAAGACTTTACGGTCTCTCGATTTCAACACCTGGGTACGCCTTTTAGAATTGGTGAAATGCCAGGTCCTGTCGATGAAACAAACAGAGAAGATGAATGCTTTTTTGCTCAGCGAATCGTCACTATTTGTCTTTGACCATAAGCTCACGCTCAAAACATGCGGTACTACCACCACGCTTTTCTGTTTAGAGGAACTTTTCAGGACTGTCATGGATAATCTTGGTTGGAATTTTTGTTTGAACGGCAAAGTCAATCCATACAAGGTTTTCTACTCGAGACGTTGCTTCATGTTTCCCAAGAAACAACAGAGTATTCATCGAAACTGGGATGATGAGACTAAATACTTGGACCAATTTTTTACCAACGGCAAAAGCTATTTGGTGGGTCGAATGGGCCAAGCTAGCCATTGGAACCTATACGTGACAGAGACCAACTTGGGGTTGGATTCTGTGATTTCCGATGATTACGATTATGATGATGATGAAACCTTAGAGATGTTGATGACGGGTCTCAAGCCCTCGAAAGCTTTGCAGTTTGTTACTTCTCGTGAGCCGGGCCAGCCCGTGGAAAGCGACGGCGAGGACGAAGGCCATGTTTTGGGATCTCAGGTCACAGAGTTCACCCAGCTGGATGAAATCTACGACAACATTCAGAAAGTTGCCTTCCAACAGGATGCGTTTGCGTTCACACCCTGTGGCTACTCTGCCAATATAGCAATGGATCACGAATATTACTATACTCTTCATGTGACCCCCGAAGACGGTTGGTCTTATGCATCTTTTGAGAGTAATGTTCCCGTGAAACAAGTATCTTGTGCAACCCAAGACAATGTTACGGTGATGCAAAGAGTCCTAGGGGTCTTCCAACCTTCGGATTTCTGTCTCACTTTCTTTTCACGTGACAAGCGCAACGATAATTTTGTCAAACTCAATAAGCTAACCGACAGTATTGCGAACTACACTCGCAGAGACAAGATTGTTTACGACTTAGACGACTACCAGTTGCTGTACCTAAGGTTCGAACGCAACGATTGAACGGCCGGTTCGTTCGTTGTTCATTGCACTGATCCCTATATTGTACCTTTTCTGATTTTAGACTCTTAAAAGTGTAAATATATGTGCATATATATATTTTTTTTTAGGGGCACATTGTCTCATGGTCCGGCCGGTATTCACTTTCGGCAACATTTACGAAAGGTTTTCAGAGATCGCAATAGCCAAATTGCTCTAAGCTATGGTTGACGAACTACCCTTTGTATAAGTAGAGGAGAGAATAATTAAGAAGTTGAAGCTTCCCTATCTCATATTTCCTTTTTATCCTAGATTTCAAACCGCATTAGGCTGCGTATTCATACTACCTGATAAGTCTTGGCATTCATCATTAAATGTTGCACAAACACACTCTGAAGCAGACCGGTGGAGCACACCAAGGCCCACATAGGGACCATTCAAAGGGCTCGATTTCCAACAGCTACAAATTGTTACCTGACAGGTTGCAAGAGCTAGCTTTGGAAGGCAATTTCGAAGTGCAGGATAAAGAACACTCTAGCAGCCACTACACGATTCCTAATTCAGGCCTTTCCTCAGAAATGGCTTACAGCTTGATTCACAACGAATTGACACTGGATGGAAATCCACACTTAAATCTCGCAAGTTTTGTTAATACGACCTCAAGCGAAACAGCTCGCCGGTTGATGCTGGAAAATGTGGATAAAAACTTGGCCGATAACGATGAGTATCCGCAGATGATCGAGATCACTCAGCGATGCATCTCAATGTTGGCACAACTGTGGAAAGCAGACCCTCAAAAAGAGCCTCTTGGATGTGCAACAACAGGCTCTAGTGAGGCCATCATGCTGGGTGGTCTCACTATGAAAAGACAATGGGAGCATCACATGAAAAATGCTGGAAAACCAGCATCCAAGCCGAATATCATTATGTCAACTGCCGCACAGGTGGCTCTCGAGAAGTTTGCGCGCTATTTCGATGTGGAGTGCCGTCTGGTGCCCGTTACTCACGAGTCCGACCACCATTTAGATCCCAGCAAATTATGGGATGTCGTCGACGAAAATACAATTGGTGTATTTGTTATCCTGGGTACCACGTACACTGGCCACTTGGAAAATGTTGAGGAGGTAGGAGATGTTCTGTCGCAAATTGAGGAACAGAACCCAAGCTGGAGCAACAAGGATATTCCCATCCATGTTGACGGTGCCTCTGGTGGATTCATTGTGCCGCTTGCATTCAGCCACGAACAAATGACCGAATATGGGCTTTCACGTTGGGGGTTCAACCATCCTCGGGTGGTTAGTATCAATGCATCGGGTCATAAGTTCGGGCTTACCACAGCAGGCTTAGGATGGATCCTATGGAGGGAAAACGACTATTTGTTACCAGAATTAAGGTTCAAGTTGGCATATCTTGGCGGTGTCGAAGAGACGTTCAATCTGAATTTCTCAAGACCCGGTTTCCAAGTGATTCATCAGTACTACAACTTTTTGGACTTGGGAATGAAGGGCTACAAGGACTTGTTTAACAAAGCTTTGTTTACGGCTAGGTTTTTCAGTCTGGCGCTCCTGCAGAGCGCAGAATTTAAGGGTAAGTTTGAAGTGGTCAGCAGCATTCATGAAAGGATTGATGGAGGGGAATCGACTTTGAGAGACTGCATGAAGGATCCTGAAAGTTTCAAGCCAGGTGTTCCGTTGGTTGCTTTCAAATTGTCGAAGGAATTCCATGAAAAGTATCCTGAAATTCCCCAAGCAATGATTTCTTCCCTTTTGAGAGGTAAAGGTTGGATAGTGCCTAATTATCCGTTGCCTTCATCAACAGATGGCTCTGATAAGTGGGAAGTGTTGAGAGTAGTTTTCAGATCAGAGATGAGTCTTGATCTGGCTCAGCTGTTTATGGACGATGTTCACAAGGCAGTTCAAAAGTTGACTAATTGCTACAATAGTATACCAAAAACCATGTCGTCGGAGGAGAAGAAAGACGCCATCTATAAAATATTGTTGATCTTAGCGTCCCCTGAAAGTGCTGAAAATGAGGAAGAGGCTAATCATAAAAAGAAGAATTACAGAGGTACGTGCTAAATTAATGCGAAGGCTGAACGTGATGCCGAAATCCGATTCAAAAAGGTAAGCCCGCAAGTGACTTTTTTTATGTAGAGAACAGGGTTTTATAGGTTGGTCTAATTTATGCTCTATTGTACAGGCCTTGCAAAAAGCAGCTTTGAGATCAGAGCCTTTTAGTGACTGCTGGAAATCGGTAAATTGCCTTTTAGTCAAAGCGTGGGTGGTCGTGGACACTGAGAGTGGACATAAGAGTCTACGGTCTTTATGCTCTGTAGAGAGATGGAACCTGAAAGCCACCAGATTGTTAGCCTTGTTTATACACAGACACCTTTGATATTTACTCAAGCTGCTTGGAGAATCATTATGACTGTCATCACGGTATCACGTGTAATGGAAGATAAAAAAAGTTTTAATTGACGGAATTGATTAGATGGTAAAGTAATATTACGATGCAGCTAAGTCTCGAGCAATGGATGGAAAAGTTGATCAAGTGGGTTTGCTGGAATCTTGGGGGGATGATTTGGAAAGAGTGCAGACGCTACCACGGGATATATTTAGGAATAAGTTTGAATATGAGATTTATTCACGCAGAGTCTTTTATGTATCGCTCGGCATAGTCTTATTCAGTTTCACGATACTGACTATGTGGATTATTGAAAGACAGTGGTATGGACCCTTGGCTGCGGTGTGCTTTCTATACGGAATGGGTATGTTGGTAATGGTTTTCACGTATTTCGGGACCCGTTACGCAGGAATAAATGTTAATAACACCAGTTGCATCCTAGCAGAGGTAACTAAAGCAGATCCTGGGACGGATATGGCAAAGTGGGATGCCGTTGCAACTAAACTGAACCCAATCTTATATGCCAATAGCAGCATAGCTTCACCTTATTTTTTCTACGATGGGGAGTCCTGCCGCTCTTACTTCAGAGATTTTTTGGTTGGTCCATATAGACGAAACCCCTCAAAGTTTACTGAGGTGGAGCCTCTCATCAAAGTCGCCGTGGAGAGATATTTGAAGCACTTAGACACGGAATTGGAACAGTTGCTTGGTACTGGTTCGAGTGGAAGAGGGGAGAATGTGGATGTGGAGGAGGAGTGATAAGTGAGGGTGAGAGTTCACTCTCCCTCGTCAAAAGTCCCATTCTGACAGCCATAGAAGGATCTTTAGGCAGGATGGTAGACGCAAGCACTGGATATGTGGCAGTGAAATGAAAAAATGTTACGTATATACAGTGGGTCTGAGTTGATAGAATTCCCAATAAACGTGATTATCGAGTGAATGACAAGACCATGTGGCATAAGAAGTACAAGCTGATGTTTCACCTATGCAAGCTTTGGTATCCCTAGCTTTACCCAGTCGTATAGTGAAAAACTGCCACGTGTGGTAAACCGTATAAATAAGTTCAATTAATGACTGACATACATGCCAAGAACAATATTACAATGACAGCTAGATCCCGAGCAATGGATGGGAAAGTTGACCAAGTGGGTTTGCTGGAAGGGAGACTTTACGGGATGTGTTGAGGAGTAAGTTTGAATATGAGATTCATTCACGCGGAGTCTTTTATGGATTACTTGACATTTGTTTATCCGTTTCGGTGGTAGTGTTGAAGTGGTACCAGCCTTTTCTTTTTGCTTTTCGTGGTTGTTTGTTGGTATTGGGGCAACACCCTTGATAAATACAGAGTCGGTTACTTAGGAATGGCCATTACGAACAAGCATTATCTTCTAGAAGAGATGATTGCTACAAATCCTGGAGGGTATGGGGTGGAGTGGGAGTGTGTGAGTGGGAGTGTGGCGTGTGAGTGGGAGTGTGAGCGTGTGTGAGCGTGTGTGAGCGTGTGTGAGTGGGAGTGTGAGCGTGTGTGAGCGTGTGTGAGTATGGTATGTATGGTGTCTACGGTATGTATCATACTGTATGCATGATCCATGTCCTGTGAAGACTCTTCCATTCCTCTCCGATCTTTCATGTCCGTCTTCATTCCGCCTTCATGTTCGGCGCATTTCGCGCATTCCGCGCATCCGAATCCCTCTAATGGTCTTCTGCTATTGTGTCAATTCGCAATGTTGCCCCGCCCAAACTACAAATTGCTATTTCGGGGTTAAAATTGTCACATGTCGGAACGTCGCGAACTTTGCTACTACAGCTACTACAACACTTCTCGATGACCACAATATGACGAAACTCCCGCAAAAGGAACAGCACACTTTGCCGACCCAGCCTTCACAAACGAAAGGGCTAGGGCTGATGCTATAGCTGAGGCCAGAGCTGAGGCAAATGCTCAGGCCAAGACCTGGGACTGACGTCCTAACATGGCTGGCTAATGAGTCCCGCCCGATAGATAACAACAAAATTACGTATCGTTCTCTCTCCTCTTATTCTTGGCGTTCCTTTTTCGCCGTGTGCAGTTATGTAGCTCGGGGCTAGGCTTCAACCGACCTGGGGTCCATTTTCATTTAGTCGTGTTGTGGCTTTTTATAGCAAAAGGGGAGACCAACAACTACTTAGGGGCAAGAGAAATTTTTGGGTATATAAGGAGACCGCTTTCTAAGGATTGTTCAGCCTTCCATTCTTGTGTTTCCCTCTTCTTACCTGAGTCAGTATCGAATAACTAGTACAGTTTTCTCAACATCCCCTAATAATAATCAGACATGAAGTTCTCTACCATTATTGCCGCTGCCTCTGCCTTCGCCGCTGTTAACGCCGCTAACTCTTCCAACAGTTCTTCTAACGCTGCTCCAGCTGCTGGTTCCAACGCTGTTGGTTATACCGCTGCTGGTGCCGCTCTAGCCGGTGCCGTCGCCCTGTTGTTGTGAAGGAACACTTCGGCAGATTTTTGTACGGATTAAACTGAAGATTTTTTAGTTTTTAGTATTAGAAAAGCGCTAGCGCATGTATTTTGTGTATGACAGTAATACAATGTAATATGAAGGAGTGGAAACCGGAAACGTTCTAAAGTCGATGGCCAGTCTTGTCGCTTCTTACGTGTTTATCTCCCGCGCCAGCTACTCGAACCTCTACATGTTCCTCCACTCGCGCGCGCACGCACGCACGCACGCACGCACGCTCGCTCGCTCATCCATTACTATCTCTCCATGTATTCCCATCACCACTACCCCTCCCCCTGCTCTCCTATCTGTTTACAATATCCCGAAACCAGCGTCACCTCGACTCCTGGCCTTCGTCCACGCCCGCTACTACCGTAAACAAGACCACAAATTTTTACTGCATACGGAAAGTGCCAAAAAAAGCCACTACTTCTTTTCTCTCCCACTGATAGATAATAATTCCCAACGTCAGGATGCGAACGAGACCCGGTCGCGTGGATTTTAGCCATCCGGCCTGATCCACTATCCACCTCGCTGGTCGGGAAAATTTTTTTTTGATCACTACTACGGGTATTTAAAGATGCGAAACTGTATTTAGAATGATCGAACCTTATCCTGTTCAGTTTACTTCACACTCATTCCTGAGGGTTATTGGGAAGAAGAAGATTGTAATTACTGTCCAGTCTCCTGTTTACCAGCTAATTCTCTTTCCATTCCACTCCACTCGCTATGCAATTCAAATCAGGACTCGCCACCACTGCTCTATTGAGCGCCACTGCTATCGCAGCCAGTATGTGAAAAATAGCGACAAACTCGCGAGAAGAAGATGCGCGACAAATGGCAACAGAAGAAGTGTAAGAGGAAACCGAGCGACAGCTCAAGTGCTAACAACAGTCCGGCAATTGACTTCAGGATCTGTGTTCGCTCTTTTGTTTCACTCGAGGCTATTATTACGCCTCGACTCGCCGCCGCCTCTACCACGAAAAAAAAACTTCGCCCGTTATCTGCCCGTGCTCAACGACTTCCTGCGCACATCGTACGAACCATTTACTAACTCGAATCTCGTCATTTCCAGACTCCACCTCTAGTGTCCCTTCCTCATGCTCCGTCCAATCAGACGCCACTGTCACAGCCCAAGCCGAATTGGATAATTACTCTGGCTGCCAGACTTTGGTCGGTAACTTGACCATCAGCGGTGATTCCTTGACTGGTTCCGCCTCTTTGGCCAACGTCGAAGAGATTCAGGGCTCCCTCTCGGTGTACAATGCCACCAAATTGCAGTCCTTCTCTGCTGACAAGCTAAGCAAGATCTCCGGGTCCCTGGAAATGTCCTTGTTGATCAGCCTAGAATCTGCCTCTTTCGGCTCGCTCCAAGAGGTGGACTCTATCGTGTTTGTCACTTTGCCCGCCATCAGTACCATCTCCACTAACTTGAAGAGTCTCAACTCTTTGGAAATCGCCGACACCAACCTCGAGTCCATCGACGGCTTCAACAACATCGAGAACGTTAACGAGTTCAACGTCAACAACAACAAAGGTCTTGCCCAAATCGACTCCCAGTTGAAATCCGTGTCCGACTCTTTGCAAGTTAGTTACAATGGTAACAATGCCGATGTCAAATTCGACTCCCTAATATGGGCCAACAACATCACCCTGAGAGACATCAGCTCCGCTTCCTTCGAAAGTCTGGAATCCGTCAACTCTTCCTTCGGTTTCATCAACAATTCTATCGAATCCCTAAACTTGTCCAAATTGAGTACAATTGGTGGAGCTCTGTCCATCATCTCCAACGACCAATTGACCGAAGCGTCTTTCTCTAATTTGACTGAAATCGGCGGTGCTTTGGTCATTGCCAACAACACCGCGTTCTCCGTAATTGATGGTTTCAACAGCCTAAAGACTATTGGATCCGCTTTGAACGTTATTGGCAACTTTTCCGACTTGGAGTTGGGCACTTTGAAATCCGTCAAAGGTGGTGCCGATGTCGAAACCAAAGCTTCCAACTACTCTTGTAACTCTTTGAAGAAGCTACAACAGAACGGTGGTATCCAAGGTAATGCCTTTGTTTGCAAGAATGGTGCCACTTCTACGTCCATCCAATTGTCCTCTACTTCTGGCTCCTCATCTAGTGCCACGAACGATGACTCTTCTGCCACTTCTGGTAGAACTTCTGGTAGCACTTCTGCTAGTGCCTCTTCCAAATCCAAGGGTGCTGCTGGTCAAGTCATTCCTGCCTCTTCTTTCATGGGCGCTGTCGCTGCCGTCGCCGCTGCTCTATTGTAAAAAGAAGGGATATAAAATGAAAGCTAACTTTACAGCTTCTTCATTCTAATGTGTTTTCCTCTTTTACCACATACAAACCCCTAGACTCTCCAAGGTGTCATTTGTTTCTAATTTCTTAACATCATATGTGGTCATTAGACTGAGTCAGCTATTGTCTTGTGGCTTTGGATTGTTATTTTCCTTCTTCAGAATTTTGTTCCACCGTTGTCTTCAACTTTTTCAGTTTCTCATGACTTTGGACTCAAATAACAGTGTACTACGCTAATGCCCAGGTGCAGATACGCAGCATGTGCATTATTCATATCAAAATCGCATGGACTGTTAAAAAAAGTCTGCAATGATCTGTTATTTGAGTTCCATATTTTTAATCAATTGTAGTTTAATTATCTCGAATGCCCGTAATTAAAATGCTTTTGCATGCTGTTCGTCCTTGCAGTCAAAACAGGATGGGTGAGTTCGTAGCTTCTTAGCACAGTGTATTAATCTTATATACCAGCTGTTCAAGGAAAAGTTCAGGAAGTATTGTCGCGTTCCCAACAATATTATCCTGGGATACCCAGCAGATGTCTTATAAAGCATTTTGCTACTTCGCATACTCTATAAATCTTTGCAGGTACTTGCCATGAAATCTAATAGGATCTGGACGATTTTCTCCAAAGCCGCTAGCCAAACTTTCAATTGACGGTTGACCTTTTCTTCGTCTGCACCCAACTTGGCAAAAAAATCCTTCCTGTAAGGACAGGCTTTCATTGCAAGCTTAAAAACAGGTCTTATCAGCATACCGTGATACTTGGTCAAAGTCTTGTTGTAAGCATCGGTGAATGTCTTTGTCAATTCCAGTTCTGTGTGCTCCACAGTTTCACGCAGCGCCTGCGCGGTGAATTGCAAACCCCTGTTAAGCCATAGCAGCCCTTCAGAGGCACTTTTATGGCCCGAGCCGCGTTCGTGAGTTACCAAATCTTGCAAAGTCTGTGATTCCGCAGGCGCAGCAGTGTATCGCTTGCGGATTTTGGCGATATTACCGCTCAAGTCCTTCTGAACTACCGTAAATGCCGAATTGCCTAGTAGATCGAACAGCTTCACCAGCGATTCGGAGGCCTCTAGAAATTTGCAAGTGGAAATCTTGTTTGAACCGTCCACAGGAACATCTTCAAAAGAAGCTTTCATTTCATCGAAAAAGGTACTCATGGTGTTGCTGGTCTTAGTTGTGGCTTTCAAAATTCTGTAATTGGCCTTGGGTTGATGATTGTCGTTGACTAGATCAAAGTTTCCTGTTCCGTTATTGCTGGTATTTTCACTATTTTTGGTGATTTGCGTTAATAGTGATTATTGGACCCTGACCATTCTAGCCAAGGCTTAGTCCAAGGTGACCAACGATGATACTATCATCGATCCCATGTAGGTTGCTTGATTATAGTACCATAATCCTTGATTTGTAGATACGCATTAAAGATAATGTACACTACTTTTGTTTGATCTGTATGTTGCTGTTTATTTACACTTACTACCAAAAGGGTTGACCGACTATGGGAGTGCCACGTTCATTGTCTTTGAGCTCTTTTCAATTTCATTTTCTCAGCAAAAGACAATTCCTTTTGAGGAGCAGGTGCTGGTAGTGGTGCAGTTGGCCTCGTGGCAGGCTCTGGGACTGGACCTGGTGATGGTGTTGGTGCTGCTGCCGGTCCTGGTCCTGGTCCTGGTCCTGATCCTGGTTCTGATCCTGGTGCTGGTGCTGGCGCTGGTGCTGGTGCTGGTGCTGGTGCTGGTGCTGGTGCTGGTGCTGGAGACTTCGTGGCAGATGCAGGTTCAGGTACGTCAACACCTTGCCTCCTCAATTTCAACCTCTCAGCATATGAAAGGTTAGCGACAGGTACGGCAGGAGCAGGAGCAGATGGGGCATCAGCAGCAACAGGGGCCGATCGCTTCGCCGCAAGCTGTTTCTCGATGGCCTCCTCTCTCTCTCTTTGCTTGATATATAGCTCATCCTTTTCCTTGTTGATTCTGGCACGTTCTTCACGTTCTTTGTCGAGACGTTCGGATTCTTCTCTGGCCTTGATTTCTGCCTCGCGCTCTTCCACGAGCATTTGGTAACGCTGCTGGCGAACCTCATCAGTGCGAGCTTTCTTGGCGGCCTCAAACTTGGCAAGATTAGCAGCACGCAACTTTGCCAAATGAGCTTTTCTTGTAGACAAAAGATTTGCCTTGAACTTTTGATAATCATCATTGATCTTTGACAGACGCTCATGTAGCTTCACGTTTTCGGTATGTTCTTTCTTAGCCGCTTCTGTTAGCTTAGTCTTCATCTTGTTGTAGTTTTCCAGGTCTCTGGCTTCTTGGTTTTCGGCATCCTTTTCCAAAGCTGGCAATTCAACCTTTCTCAAAGCTCTTTCATTGTGATCGATTTTTTTGAAAGCGTGCCTCATGCGGTCTTCCAGATCCTTTTTATCCTTAGACAATTGCTCGATTGTCATTTTCCTTATATCCTCGGCTGACAAGGTCTTGGCTTCCTTAGGGTCAATGTGAATGATACCCTTCGAATTAACTTCTTCAATCAACTTCACCATTTCCGCTTCTCTAACCAAAGCTTTTTCACGTTCCAATTTTTCTTCGGCACGACGTTTAGCTTCACTTTCCATTCGGGAGTCAGCAGCCGCCTTTTCTTCCATCATACGTCTAAAGCGTTCCTCCGCAGCTTGTTCGGCAGTCAGATGCCTTCCAGATTCGGCCCTCTTTCTTTCTTCGATCTGTTTTGATCTTTCTTCGGCCGCCTTTCTTTCGCGCGCAATGGTGTCGTTGGACTGTTGAATCAAGTTTTCACGAGCAACTTTGACTTTGTACATGTAAGATCCATCAGCAAAGCCTTCTACTTCTCTTAGCAGTTTGGCTAGATCACTCAAGTGAGCGCGTATAGCAGCATTACGGGTAACAACCGGCTCAGGTTCATTTTCAACCTCCGTTTCTTCACCCTCAGGAGTCTTTGCAGCATCTTCCGAGTCCTCCTCGTCCTCCTCCTCATCAGCAACCGCAGCTGCTGTGGTGGTGGCAATGGCAGTAAGTGCTTCAAATGGATCTTTGCTGAAAGTGATGGAACCGCTTTCATGATCAATAGTGAAGGTCAGGTAATCTTCCATGGCCGCCTGCATCAAAAACTTCTCGATTTGCAAGTTCGTCAATTCAAATGGACCCGGTAATGTCACCAAAGAGACCAATTCGTCGAACTGAATAGTATCGTATGCTTCCGAAATACCAACAAAAAGCTTTTTTATGATGACATTTCTCAAAGGAGTCGCATAATGCTGGAAGTACGCTCTTTTTTCCAAAGCTGGCAAAAGTTTAGTTATTTCGTCCTTAACCGTCTTAATATCGAATCTCTCACCCAGTAGAGAGTGCAGCTGTTTGACCTCTTCGTCGACTTCAGAAAAGACGGATTCTTCGGTAGCCGCATCAATCAGTTGTTGCCTAGTGGGCTTCGATTCCAAACTTAGCAAGTTGCATAGACGAATTAATGGGTCGTATCCAACCACTGGAAGTTCATCCGCCGGAATAGACAAACTAGCTAGCATGAAAGTTGATGAATAAAACTGAAAGTCTGGCTTTGTGGCCTTGGGATTACTCAAATACAATTTGTAAAACTTCTCCCAAGCGGCAGCATTGAGTAAATAGTTTCCAGAAACAAAAAAAATCTTGGCCAAATTTTCATAGTAGTTGGCAAGCACAGGTGGCTTTGGTGACCGTTTGGAGACAGCCATTAGATGGTGAACATCCTCGATGGATCTGAAAGCTTCATGCCACAGTTCCAGCTTTACAGACACGTTGACTTGTTGAAAACGTTGATCTAGATACCTTTGTAGTGTGCTTGCGTCGGACAAGTCAACAGTGTAATTATTATACCTCTGTTGATAGCTGGTTGGCTTGTGCTGGTAGTTAGCAGAATCCAAATGCTGGCGTAACATCTCGGCAAGTCTCTTGAACTCGTTTTTACGATTGTATTTCAAGCAGAAGTTCATAGTTCGGTTAACCACACCAGAGTAGGTAAGTTCCAGCTGCGAGTTATTCCTGACCAAATCCAAGACAGCGCGGTAGGACTCCCAGGTGAACCTTAACCAAGAAGTGACGGCCTCATCGTTGAAACCAGCAACTGACTGTTCTTCTTCAGCAGCAGAGATTAACAAGTTTTCGGGTGTGACACCACCCTCTAGATCTTCGTCCGCATCGTTCTGTTCCAACTCGTCAGCTTTCGTCTGCTCCTCAGCCATCTTGGCCTCGATCAGATCGATGAACTTACGCGACACCACTCCAACAGAGCTCAACCCTTCGGGGTTGATTTGCATGTTCTTTTTATACTGATGTAAGCCATCCTTGATAATCTTGCCCCTCTTCAAGCTCACACCAAGTTCTAGAAACTTAAACACAATAGGTTCCAAAGCTTGAGGTTGTGCGAAACGGATTCTTCTCATGGATAAGTACGAATACAGTGACTGTAGCGCAGCCAACGGCTCGCCTACCGTTATCAGTTCCTCTGCTCTTTTGAGAGCATTCTCAGGACGCAATACTGGAGGAGCCATTCTTGTGAAATGGGCTTCGTAAATTGCTCGACTTGATCTCGAGGTGTAAAACAAGATGCAAGTTAAAATTTTCAGTTTTAACGAAATGAATATCTTTTATAGCTTTGAACGAACTCGAAGAGAAGCTGAGATCACGTCTCATTCTTCATAGGTCGCGCATAGAGCGTAGCCTGAATATCTACATTGTTACGCTGCACGCATTATTTGACATCTGGCCTTACAATCTATTAATCTTCTCCCAATTTTAATATCAAGGCACATATGTAAATTCTCACACTGACTGCGCCATTAGCTCAATGATCTCACTCTCAGGATCATCATCGAAACGCGCCGTTTCGATGTTTGTTAAAGCTTTCTTGATGCCCACATTGAATTGTAAATTCAACCTGGCAAACTCGTTGAGCACCTTGACCCTACTGGCATCATCCAGGAATTCTGACTCTATCATGACGTTGTTGAACTCATCCAAATTCGTGATATTGGGTACGGCAATCTCATTATCGAAACAACTCAATATATCCATCTGCTGTAACACAGAATAGGCAGATGTCGTTGAAATAAGAAGCAGTCTGCGGTCATTGGGGGGCTTCCTTTTCAAGTATACTTTTAGCGTTTGCAAAATGTTATTCGAAAATCTAGGGCCAATCGGAACCCAATCTACTAAAGTCTCCAGTGAATCTACCACTAAGATATTCAATGGAGATTTGTAGGCATCCCTGAAAGTATTGTCAATGTACGCGATTTTAGCACTTTCAGACATACCAGCCATCTCGTCTGCCGAGATTAGCCTGATGAATGGAAACTCAGATTTCAATGCTATTGCGGCCGAAAGCGCCGTTTTACCCGAGCCAGCCGGGCCATGTACCAATAGTGAGACCAACCTCGATTTGTCACTTTCTTTAACCTGACGAACATATCTTGCACCGTTTTTCAAGATCTCATCAACGCGAGGAGAGTAGCGAATGATACCGCCCTCTACGCAAGTCTTCAGGTCTTCTTCACTTATACCAAACGCAGGTGTGACGTCGTCCAGCGCACTCAAGAATTCTTGCATTGTAACCTTCATTGCGGCTATATCTTTTGAATTGAGTTTTGTATTGCCCTTTCCGATGTTCACAGTCTTGTTTATTGCAAAAGAGCTCGCGCTTTTGACTAAACCTTCAATTTCGGCACCCGAGAAGTTCTTTGTCAAAGCTGCAAGTTCCTTCAAGTCCACGTCTGGGGCCATCATATTGTTTTCCCGCATTTTCTTCGTCTGGATTTCCAAAATCTGCAATCTGCCCTGCTCGTCTGGCAACTGGATTTCGACCTGCACTTCAAAACGTCCGGGGCGAAGTAGTGCCACATCGATTAAATCTTTACGATTAGTCATACCAATAACGAGAATGTTGTTCAATTGATCAACACCATCCATTTTGGCTAATAGTTGGTTGACTACGTTATCTCCAACTCCGGTACCGTCGCCACGAGAACCTCTTTGTTTGAATACAGAGTCCAATTCGTCGAAAACTATGATGTGTAACGACGACTCTTCGCCCTTGGCTTTATATTCTGCTTCTGCATCCTTGAAAAGATTACGAATGTTTTCTTCTGAAGATCCGACATATTTGCTCAAAATCTCAGGACCGTTAACAATCTTGGGCTCTCTGGCGTTGAGCATCTTACCAATTTTCCTGGCAATTAACGTTTTACCGGTACCGGGAGGGCCGTGGAGCAAGAGACCCTTAACGTGCGAGATACCGAGTTTTTCGATAACAGAAGGAGGAAATATTCTGCTTGCAAATGCTCTCCTGAAAATTTTGGTGAACTCTTTATCCAGCCCACCCACTCCTAAGTCTTCAAACTTGAAATCTGGCCTAATAACGGCATCGGACCTTGGCCTCAAGGAGTTGGTGGATTTCAAATTCACTAGGCCGTCCCTAGCCTTGTAGTAGTTGATTTGCGTTTGCTTGATCAATATACCTTTGCTTTGAATCCCTGTAGATACAGGAGTGACCATCTCAACATCACCCAAATCAATTGTCTGAACACCCTTCACCTTGAGGTCAAAGATGTGGCCCTTAAATTCGAAAATGAGGCATTGCGTGGGAGAGAAAATCTGAGACTCAAAATTCCTTAAAAATTGTTTGGCAAGATCGTCTTGATCAAACTGGGTGTCTACAGCCTTACCTCTAGATCTGAAATTTATTTCCAAGTCCAACGTTCCCAAATACGACTGTTTCCCACTATATTTAAATAAGTCAAATGCTTTTACGTGTACTGATTGGTTCAAGGACCAACCACCCCAAGTTCTCTGATTACCGTTGAATCCAATCACACCGGGTGCTATATCGCTCGAATGTTTGGTAGTGAAGACGAACAAGTTGTCAACAAGCACGTAGACATTGTCAGGAAAGTCTGAGCCCGATACAGCGGCCACGTTAGCCAGCGCATATGAGTTGTTGGGACAATTAGCAACTGACAGCTGGCGGGGTGTCATATCGATGCCAGACATGTTTGGAGCCGCATTGTGATTGGCTCTGGCAAAAGAGGGTAGCTTACCTGATAGTCCAAGTTTTTCCATCTTCGTTTTAGCAAAAGAAGGGATACACTACTGCGTGTTGTGCGTGTATTTATTTCGTTCGAAGTTCAGTTCTGAGAACTTTATTAAATAGGTTTATATCACTTTCCGTGCAGAACGACTCTGGATCAAAAACTGTAGAAATGTGTAAATAACAACTAATCATCCCGGCCAGTTGTCTTGTTAACCGCACCGCGTTGTTTAGTTATATCGTTCAAATACAGAGAATATCTGAGAGCAAAAGTGTCATTCCGGGTAAAATCTGTTCACTTCAGGTAGCATTATGCCGTCTTTTCAATGCTGTTGATATGCCTTATCCAAAGATCAAAATCTGAAATTCGCATAGACTCTTCTTACTCCCCTATAGCCTACTAGCTGTTTCCATTCCCAGCAGTTGATACTGCGTAGAGAACTAAACCAATGACTAAGTATTTCCAGTTTTTCTGCAAGAACGTACGTTCGTCCACTTCAACGTCCTCCTCGAACGAGGCGCTGCCAGCACTAAGCTTTGAC
The DNA here is from genome assembly GCA_030562185.1 of Lachancea sp. yHQL494. Lineage (NCBI taxonomy): Eukaryota > Fungi > Ascomycota > Saccharomycetes > Saccharomycetales > Saccharomycetaceae > Lachancea > Lachancea sp. yHQL494. The sequence goes on along the minus strand of JAJMGS010000033.1, from coordinate 54,402 downwards.
TTCTTCTTGTCTTCATACGTCTTCGTAACCTTACGGAGCTTCACAGGAGGGGCATCTGGCCCCTTTTGTGGGCTTCGTATCGATGGTTCAATCGCCTTAGCTTGCGGGTTTGGTTTGAGGGAAAGCTTGTACAATAAATGCGTGTCGCTCTTGGTGTCCAGGTATAGGTCGTAATGGAGTGGATACCTCAGCTTCCAAGTGTTAGTAAAAAAAGAAGTCGCGATAGAAACAAGTGAGGACATACCTTAACAAAGGAGAAACAGGTATAATACTTTTCAGCCATTTGTGCACCAACGCAATACGAATCTTCTTGTAACAACTCATTGACATCTGTGACATCTACAAAACTCGATTCACTGTCATAAACCAGTGTCGCAAAGGGCAGTCGCAATTCGTTGCCTGGTTTTTGTACAAAAAGTGGCAGTCGCACTTCTGAACCCCAGGCTAGTGCCAAAAACATTAAAATAACGCACAAGTCTCTCATTCTGGTCCCAGCAATCGATAGTTTTTGAAAATTAGCAGCAATAGTCGCTTTGTGTATGTGAGTAACTTTTAGCCTTTTTGCAAGCGCTTGCTTGCTTTCAAAGCGCGCTGTCGAAGCTTCGTTTATTTTACATGTAATTTTTAATCTGAAAAAGGTTGTTGACCATCTCTAAATCGAAATTTAAGGAAGTGGAGGGCTACAGAATGGCGAGTCTAAGCCGCATAGTAGTAATTCTCTCCACATTTATTAGAGTTGCTCTTTGCTATAATTTGGTAGATGATGCATATCTTCTCCCGAAGTACTCCATAGATTATGTGGATCCAACGGCATTTCGAAATATCATACTGAATAATGACACTATGCTGGAAAACGGGAAAATAATCAAATTAGGAGATGATATGTCTTGCTATAAACCACATTTGAAGTCAGCAACGGTCTCAGAAGATTTCCTTGAGCTGAAAGATTTAGCCCAGAAAGAACTAAAACAAGGTACCAAAGTTGTTCAGCAAGAGCTCTCCGACAGATGTTTATCGTATAACAAAGGGTTTTGGGGATATCGGTTTTGCTACGGCAAGAATGTCACACAATTCACCTTCCATCAACCAAGCGACCTGCATTTTGTACTTGGTATATTCAATATTGAGGATAACGAGGGTGTCGAGCTTTTACACGACATGACAGGATACTATGTAAGCGAACATGGAGACAATGGTGATATTTGTTCTCAGATTGACATTTCTCGTAGGGTGGAAATGAAGTACCTCTGTGACCCAGATGCCAGCGAGGTGCGAATCTTGGACGTGAAAGAAATTATGCTCTGCCGATATGTCATGATCGTCGCAGTTCCCCAGCTATGCCAGTTCGACCTCCTTTCAGCTGGAGAGAAGAAAAAATCAGCACATCCAATTATTTGCTCAGGGAAAAGGCCTGTCAATAATGGGGATCGTTTCAACCGTTTTCTGATGGGGAATTTTCAGCCGTACTTTCTCGGTCACAACTTCTATTACCTACAGAACCATGCAAGCAGTGACGATGAAGATTATAGTGCATCCAAGTTACTCTTCACTGGGGAAATAAAGTTTTCTGAGGAAAACACAGAATTACATCCATCCGAGAATTTGTTTCTAGAGAAGGCGGTAAGCGCTTTCCAAGAATTAAGCGTGAAAAGGTTGCTAATCGCACCAGACGGACAACCTTTGGTTCCCGGAGACACAGTCTCATGGGTGAGTGAAGTTATGGACAGTAAAGGAAAAACATTATGCATTCTGGCACTGGACGTTGACGAGACGTCAAAGGCTAACCTTTCCTTTCATCAAACATCATCTGAGAGCTCGGCCATTATTAGAAATGTTGTCCAGTACACAAGAAAACCACTTGAAGACCCAGTGATATTGGAAGATTCATCAGACGTGATCAATCAGAGTCCGAAAAGAGACAAAAGTTTTGACGTTGATGGTAATAGCAAGACAGATAGAGAGCTTCAAGACAAAAAAATACAGATTCTCCAAAAAAGCCTAGTGACCATTCTTGGTGAGCCAAATGAAGGAAGTTTGAGGGAAGGGCTAGAATCAACTGTTCTTAGGGTGGCAGAATTCAAAGACGGAGATGTCGCGGAGAATCCTATCGTGGATGTTGAGGAACGCAGGAGCGAAAACGTAAAACAGGATGGTAGAGACATGGAACCCATCCATAAGTTTAAGCAAGAACAGAACAAGGATGGCAGAATGGAACATGACGAACTTTAGCATTAAGAAAACAATTTTTACATAATTAACGCCATTAGTCTAACGATGATTCTCCCGTGGAGGACGAACAACTTCTTGAATAGGTATCATTCGGGAACTTTGGGCAAGCTTAGGGTAAATGACCCGTTTTCCTTATTGTCAGCTTCATCATTAGGATTGGTGAGAGCATGTGACTTATATGACCCATCCAATGGTGAATGGTTGGCAGCGCGATCAGATGTTTCTGGCTTAACGCTATTCGATTGTTGAGGAGGATCAGCAGCAAAAAAGGCATCAGAAACAGGTTTTCTTTTATAATTAATGCTAATTTTTCCTGTAGGTGGTAATCTGGGTTTCCCCGATGATTTGGACTTTGAAGGTATCTCGTCATCTTCAGCAAGAACATGATTAGTGCTATCGGAATACCTTTCTGCAGCATTTTCCAGTGGTTTCACTTTCCCATTCTTTGCGTTGTACGCTTTGAAACGGCTGAGTGCTTTCTCTAAGAGTGGTTGTAATGTGCTCCAAAACTTACCTTCATGAATTGAACTTGCAGTAACTTCAGCGTAAACAACATCATTGAATTCTTCGGGTTGGATTTTTTTGTCCTGCACCTTGTCTTCTGAGCCTTTTCCTTGGAATTGGAAGGTCAGGAGCTGCATGGGTACAGAATTACTTAGCACCCCAAACTCACGATCAAGACCCAAATCTTTGAATCCAAAGAAGTCTTCACCTGTTATTTCACCTGAAAAATCGCCTGTCATGAAGCTTTGGCTTTCATCCTCGAAATTCTTTTCCGACAATTCATGTAGCGTGGGACGCAGGAGCTCTTTGAGAAAATTGCTGAGCTTTAGCCTAATGTCTTTCAGCTTATTGTTCTTTTTGACAAATTCGGCCTCAATGTACGAATATAGATCATCGGGTTTTTTGATGCCGTTCTCAAGAAGCGCCATCTGTAAAACTTCGAAAGATTTTTTAGGATTCAATGAAGTACTCTCATGGTGAATTTTGACTGTTTTAATCAAGTTCGAGAGATATTCACCTGCGATCTCGGTTAGCATTGAAATTGCTACCGGCTGAGTACTTTCAAATCCATTTGACATAGCTATCTTTGAAACATTTCTATGCATTAAGCGACAAATCAACTGTTTGTCCTGTTTTTGATTCCTCGTAGGAAGTCTAGATACCGGATCCAGATCAAGATCTTCATCAATGGAAGTAAATTTGTATTTGTGAGTATCCCAAATCTGGCCATTAGGGTTGCCTGGATTAGTTTTGGCCTGTTGAGAAGGGTTCTGTGGATTTTGAAGCATTCTTATCAAAGCGATTTTGTGGCAAATGTGCCTGATCTCCTGTATTAACTGAATGTTGGCATTCATCCTAGGGCTGAGGCCCTTGTCTTTGTTTGCGAGGTAAGCGCTTTCATTTAGAGATCCTTTGGACAGTATTGACTCCACTATCTTACTCTCTTCTTTTTCTATCATATTATCATCTATACCCTTGTATTCGATCGTGGGAACAGCATTTGCAACATTGTACTCGCTTAAGAAGTTGGCGTCATCGAGTTCGATCTCTCTGGCTGATTTCTCAACTTCATTTTCATTATTCATTCCCGACGGCTGCAGCTGCGTTTGCAATATAGGAGTGTCCTCTTCCTCTTGTTTCACCACCGTTCCGAATCCATTTTTCATCATTGATTCTTGTTCCAATTTTCGTCTTTGCAATTCAGCATCTTGCTGATCTTTATATTCTTTCACAAACTGGTCAAAATCTTTCATTTTACCTGGATTTCTAAGAATGGCAGGCGCCTTTGAATTGAGGCCACTATCATTGAAAAGATTAGCCCTCTTGATGCAGAGTTCGGAACGAACACTGGCTGTTGAATTTTTCCACGTCGAAAGTTCCAAGTCGTCCTTGTCATCATCTTTCTCTACTAGGTACATGGTGGATCCTAATTCACCTTCCTCTTCTTCTTCTTCTTCTTCTTCTTCTTCTTCTTCTTCTTCTTCTTCTTCTTCCTCTTCTTCTTCTTCTTCTTCTTCTTCTTCTTCTTCTTCTTCTTCTTCACCTTCATTATCTTTTTTGTTTTCTACATAGCCCTTTCCTTGAAGAAATTCGCTTGTTTGTTGAACCTCTCCGCCATTCCCGTTCGAATTCTCTTCTCCTTCAACGCCAGCATTCTCTATCATATTGCTCTTCTTTGCAGAATTATCTGCAATGCTTTCGCTGTTGTTGGTTAAGTCCTTGTTATCCGTCGGAATTCCTTTTCCAGTGCGAAAGCTGTTCTTACTTGGAAATTCTGACGATCCGACTTCTCCATTCGTGTTGTCTTCATTGGTCGACCCACTTCCTAGGCTTTGAATTTCCTTCGAAGACGTTTTTTGGGGTATCGTACTTCCCTCTGGTGTCTTCTCGGAATGGTTAGGACTATTATTCCCCTCGCCTTGCTTGATTCCACGAACATTGCCACCTTTTCTGCCCGTGCCTGAAACCTCTTCTTCCAGCTCTTCCTCTTTATCGTTCTCCCTGTCTATATCTTCTAATTCCTTTTCTACCTCAGAGCGGTCCCTTATGGTAATGTCAGGGATCAAAGGAATAAGTGTAAGTGACTTCTTTTGCATAGCAATGGCATGCGTGCGAAGGAAGTGCTTCGGGTCCGAGTTGTACGTTAAGCAATTCTTCCATATCAGCATTACATCGTCTACAAATGCTTGCTTTGAGTTATACTGGTAGGTTTTAAGCTTTTTGAGGACGGTGTTCAAATCCATTGGCCTTTTGATAACTTGATAGTAGTTAGGAGCCTCCCTTTTGCTGACTTTATTGAGAAACGCTGTTGAATGTTCAGTAAAGTTGCGAAGTTCTAGTACTACCTTTTCGCAGGCATCGTATAGCTCTTCTTGGCCAATCCTATCATCGGAAGCCCACTTCGACCTGTTCTTTCTCACATCCATGATCAAATGTCTCAGTTCATAGTCCGATATATTCAGTTCAGACTTGTTGTCCTGGATAGATGCTAGTAGATGTTTCAGAGAAAGGTTGGCAGATCCAAGATTTACCGATAACGACGGTGTATCTGCCTTCTGAAGCTTCGTCTTTCGAGAACCCGAGTCTGAAGCCGCAGATTCGTCTCCCTCTTCATTGACTGCAATATCAGCTTCACTATGAGACCTTTTCTTAGATGGCTCCAGAAGCTTATCACTTTCTTCTAGCTTGAGCCGTTTCAATAAAGTCTCTCGATCATTCTCGAAGTTATGATATATTTTGTTGAAGTTTTCAATGATGACTTGAGTATTCGTCACGCCAAGTGCAGATAGTGTGTCTCTTGATATCTCTAGCATGAAAATGAAACGGCCGTACTCATCATATTGGACTTGAGACTGACCCAAACTAGAACCTAATTGGTCTTCGGAAGTTTGGTTATCACCGCTATCCTTTTCATCGTACTCGTCGTCATAATTTTCCTCTTCTTCTTCTTCTTCTCTTCGTACCTCCGACAGCTCTATTTTGACATTGTTATTTTGAAGAATATTCGCTTTTCGATCAGCGGCTTCATTCAACGGCAAACGCTCTTCCTTGCCGTCCATAGGTTTCTCACACAATGGATCAATGGCACTTTCCCACAGAACATATCTGACTTTCAAGGATAAATTCCCAATAAACTCCGCACCACTCATTTGTTGTTGCAGATTCTCTAAGTCAACTTCTGAGAAATCGGTTTCCAGCGAGAGCTCCGCTTCCTTTTTGGAGTTGTCAACCTCCTCATCGGTTAATCGTGCTAAGTTGGAGCAGGATTGATTTGCTGAATCAATTCCTGTCGGAGCTAGATCGTGTGAAGCATCACTTTTGTTGTTTCGGTCATCGTCCTCTATTGTGGTTCCTTCACCTCTTAAATCTTGGTGAGATGCATAATTCTCCCCGAACTGTGTACTGTTCCCCTCAAATCTCTTTACCACTTCTAACACGACATTGCTGTTAACTAGTTCCAACCACACCCTTCTCTTGTGATTTGAATCTTGTATCGCCAATACTTTATTCAGGACGATGAGTTGCTGAGGTGTTAGATAGAGATTGAAGGTACCATTTTGAGAGAGGATCTCAGCATATTCAAGTAGCAGGCTTGCGTCAGTTTTCTGATAGTGCGAAATTGCCACTGTGCGTTCCATTGCCGCCCTTGATTCTCTGTAGTTGCAGCTTTTCGAACTTACTTCGTCATATAAAAATTATAAGCATAATCTCCCATTAGGAAATGGAAGTAGGACTCCTAGTAATACTCTACATTTGGTCACGTGATGAGATATAGATTGGCAATGGGAGCTTGAATAAAGTGCCTCAGGAGGATGCTTTTAGCAGCGGCAGAATTGTCAAACTACTGAGTGATAGTTAATGATTCCAAGTTGCATAATAAGAGATTATTTATTGAGGCGTGTCTGCGTCTGGCGTGTTTAGCTTGCTAAATTGTTCACTCAAGTCGTTCATGGTCTGGTTATATTGATTTGTATTAGAGTATGGGATTTTACTTATCTCTCAGTGTCTATTTCAGCTATAGAGCTGATCCTTCTAGTGGAACAACTTGCTGGTATTTATATAAAATACCGGACTGAGTGTAAAAAGTTTTACAGCCTTCTAGAATAATCGTACGAGACATCGTATGATACATCAGAGCATTTTCTGGTAATTCATCAGTCAATTATCAGACCACTTCAGATTATCGTCTGAGACTTTTCTTGACATAATTGAACGGTATCAATGTTCTACCGATCATGTCTTCTCACTGACATCACTTTGTACTATTTTGTCACAACTGTTGTTTCCCATTCTGATCTCGTTGTATTACGCAATTGACACTGTCGAAACTGTCAGAACTAGCGAGTAACTGCTGGATAGTGCCAATTGCATTATACAACGAGTGAGCGCATACTGGAGAACCGCGACATCATGGTACAAAGTGATGTCAGTAAAACATGGACGGTCGATGAAAGATTCTACGTGAAGCCCTAAAAGAGCTCACGAAGAATCGGACGATACGACAAAATGGTGTGATACCTCAGATGATGACCATCTGGGATCACCCGATTTATCATACGATCGTTCCTGAGTATTGAGTGAAAAGTTTTACGCTGAATCCAAAATTTGTATAAATACCGACAAACTGTTTAGATATATGGACCACCTATATAGCTGAAATAATCACGGAGAGAAATTTATAACCTTCATCTACGAACAACTTCAATCAACCTAATCATGGAAGAATTAAACAAGAACATCAGCAAGCTTTCCATTGCTGATTCAGACTCGCCTCAATAGAAACATAGCTCGGTAGTTTCGACAATTACTCATGCATAACCAAGGAATCATCGCACCCGTTACTTGTCATTATTAATTGTATTAATTAGGGTACAGATCGTTGAATCGTGCTCATTCCATCATTCCAGAAATTATATAATTACCGATGGTTTGTTCCAAGCGTCGAGATTCTACTCTTCAAATTTACAAAAGTCATAGGGGATTCACCTCACTGAGCCCACCACAAGTAGCAACGTATCAAATAATACCATGTGTCCATTAACGATATACCCATAGCCTCACCGAACTCATATTAGGTGATAGGGGTCCAGAAAGCCAATAAATTAATATTGCACATTTCTCAAAATACGAACTCGTTACCCAAAAAACTCTATAATTACCGATGGCTTATTCGTTGTATCGACGTTCTACTCTTCACATCTAGAAGAACCATGGAGATAAACATATAGAATCATAGAATAGGAAGTCAATTAGCTTAGCCAAGGTAAGCTTTATATGAACAGTTTGGCAAGTTTTCTGCTTCTGATGCAGATTCATCTCCATAAAAGGACTGAAGTTATATTTGTAATTGATGTTTTTGTTGAATGGCAATCCATTCGATGTTTGTAAACAATGATAAATCTGGTGAACGAAAATAATACCGATGATGAACTTCAAGAAAGTTTTTAAAGATAGTTTTGATATTGGCCTCTATGAGCTAACAAGACATGTGTTGGTTGGTTTTCCACTGAAGTATCGACACGTCGTCATAATTTTGAGTACGGATCATCTGACAGGTGACACAATAGTACACAATGATTTAGTATCTTAATTTCGTCTGGTACGCAACGTATATTTCCGCCAGAATTCAGAATGATCAAGTTCCTTTAAATTAGTTACTCAAGGGTACATAATATTATTATAGACCCTCTAGGGATGTCCTTAGTTGTGTAAGCATTTTATTTGATCTTCGTCAACCCTTTCAAATCTTAACCACGCAACTGTCGCCTCGAGTAAGATCCTCCTCTTACATTTGGAATACCCGAAAATAAAGCGGAATGTGTTAACTCATTGACACCCTTAGAATCCGTTAGTACGCTTTCAAAGGTTTTATATAGTTTCTTCCGTTGAACCTCATAGTTCTGAACTACAGGATTTCTAAACTCTAGTCATTTAGCATTGCCAAGTAAAGAAAAAGGTAAAGCATACCACGAAAACTAATGACGTATAGTCCCGGTTCTCCTAAGAGTTTCGAAAAAGCTCGCGTGGCGTAATGGCAACGCGTCTGACTTCTAATCAGAAGATTGTGGGTTCGACCCCCACCGTGAGTGTTTTTCTTTTTAACTTTATACGTGTGAAACTGCATTACCTCTGCAGCGGCTAACAAAAACTAAGTATACTGGAAAAGAGCAGAATAGTAGCCATAGGACAGCTAAAAGCTTTAATCTAGGGAAATATATGTATATATATATTTTGAGGTATTTCGAAACATGCTGCGCTGGAGCCTATTATTGAAGACCATGCTTTGACTACACTGCAGATGCTTTTGGTAGATTGTAATGAATAAGAATCGCTCCAGTGTTAGTGCCTCCCTTCTTTGGCAACTTATACGAGTTCTTTTTTCCCCATCGGCATTGCCGCCGCAAATTAAGGTATCACCGTTCGATTCTTAATCAAGTGTGTTCCCTGCTTCAAACAGCGTACTTCTTGGTCCACTCCTTCGCAGTAGCCTCATACTTGGATCTATCGGTCTTGTAAATGTGGGCAATTTCTGGGACCAAAGGATCGTCTGGGTTGGCATCCGTGAGCAAAGAACAGATCGAGAGCAAAACCTTCGAAATGGTCAAAGCCGGTGACCATTGGTCTTTCAGGATGTCCAAACAAATGTTACCGTTGGCGTTGATGTTGGGGTGGTATATTTTGGTGGTGAAAGATATCTTAGGAGGTTTGAACGGATAATCTGTTGGGAAATGTATGGACAAGAAGAAAACCCCTCCAGCATAAGGAGAGTCTGGAGGACCCATAATCGACGCTTGCCAGTGATACAAATCATCGCCCACGGGGCCAGCGGAACAGGAAGTGGGGGGATCTCTGAAACAGTTACTGTTAGCATTTTTTATAGGGGCTTCTCAAAATACGCCAGTTAGAGCTACAGATACCGTTCGTGGCCGAACATAGGCCCTTTGAAAAGTACTGCACAAGATCCTATCAGGAAATCAAAGAATGCGGAATCGGCCCTTTTTTATCCCCCTCGAACAAAAAATGAAACCTGGGCTTGTGATTTTTCTTCAAACGATCTCAAAAGCTCTGCTGGAAGCTCAAAATTAACAAACATACCTTCCCAAGTCGTTGAGTTCTTTTGTAATACGCTTTAAAGACATGCTTTCTCGGTTCTTTTGCAGCTGATGTTACTAGTGTTGCCACCGTTATAGATTTAAGTGGAACTTTTCTCAAATTTGTGAGAATCTCGGCAGAAATAGCTTACGAGACAATAAACTTAACCGGGTAACTACCATAACAGAAATCACCAAGAACGTACAACTAGTCACGTGAAACTAATAGTGGTAGAAGGAATAACGAGAGTTAAAGTCGTTGGATGCCTTGATGAGGTGACAGTTAGCAAGTTGCCTGATAGAAGCCCGATACATAGAAAAGAGTCAGACCAGGGGTACTATGTAGAGTTCTGTCTACTTGACACACTTGACAGTTGTGTCGAATTTTTTTGTAGCAGCAGCGCTCATATCACGACAGAGGGCAGAAAAGCTGCATAGTAAAATCGCCGATATGTAGAGAATGATCTAAAACCGTACTTGAAGCTCAACGGCAAATGTGAGCGGCTGACTCAACAGCATCAGGAGAGGGAGCTGCAATGTCTCAACAGTTCTCTCCTGGACACCCCACAGTGAAGAAGGGGAGACAAAGCATACTTCACCAAAGTGAAAGCAGATGATCAATAAGTGCTGCGAAAATAGCCAATTTTCAAACTTGAGAAAACTTCAAAGCTGCGCATGTAACAGTTACCTGTTTCCCTAGAAATTGCTTGGCACATTTTGGTCGCCTCCTTGCTGGTTCTATCGCTGTCTTCTGTCATCCGCCACTCGAGTCTTGTCAATATACTCTGCGCCAGCCGCGTAATTTTTTTTTCCTTCGAAGCGGCAGATTTGGCATAGTGTAAACAAAGTTTCGATCGCACGCATTGAAAGCTGAAACATGAATCATGCATTGAGCGCAGCAGCGCTCCAACAATGACGAAAGAACTGGCCCGGTTTCATGTTTATCTCTAGTTACACACTTCCGCAACGAATCGGCTACCGAGTGCCTCATTTCTGGTTCATATTGCAATTTCGCTCTGGATTGTATAGATCGATGATATCCTCGGAGGTTTCCTGGAAGTATTTAGTTTCATCGTGGAATGCAAATTATGCGCCGCGTGCATTGTTTGTTGGCAACAAAGAGAAGGAGGGAAAACTGTAGTAATTTACTGGCCTAAGAAGTAAGACCCCCGTAACTTACAAGCGTCTACGACGTTTAAAGTGACAAATAATATAGCCGAGCTAAGGTTGACTGTACAATTCCAATTTACAGTTAAGACCGTAGCTAAGTGTGCAGATTATATCACCGGCTTTCGAATAGAAAGTTACATACTCAAACTATCTTGCTTAAAAAATAAACATCTACATTGCCGAAGAGACCGACTTAGATTTTGACGTTAAACTAACCAAACGTATTACACGATCTCACTGTCTAATTAAAAATTTTCCAGCTCTATGGAATTTAGCGATGAGCGATGCGATGAGATGAGCTTTCAATAGACCCTGGAGCTCGCAAACCGAACACAAAGCATCTTAGTGTAATAAAATTTCAAAGCCCTTGTTTGAAATGAGTGGCACCGAGTTGAACTTGTCACTGCTGAAAGACAAGGTTGCGTCCAAGCTGAACGACAATAAAAAATCGTCGAAAGCGGGTAAAAAAAGCCCTACGAATGATTCCAAAGGGGACTCAAGGAAGAGCTCTCCGGTATCCAGAGGTGGTGCTAAGCCCCATGTCCCCAATAGTGCTGGTAAGACAGCTGAGAGGGAAGCATTGCGTCGTGAAGCGCTTTCCTTGGGTGCTTCCGAAAAAGATTTAGATCTAGTAAGTGGTCTTTCTGACGATGACGATGTGAGCGAAAAGGAATTCGGCGATTACAAAGAGGATGAAGACAAAAAGTTCGACGACGATTTCCAAAAGTTCTTGAAAACCACCGGTATTGACGGTGTTGTCGCACCCCAGGACCTGGAAGAAGACGGGAAAGAGAACAACATGAACAAGAGAACTACAGAAGAATCAGATATCAATAAAAGCAGTAATGAAGAAGAGGGACAGGAGGTACTCGAAGGTATTCCAGAACTTGTAAAAACGACAGAAGAAGAAGAACTACCGGTTGGGTCCGACTCGTCCGCGGATGAAAACTCCGAGGCCGAGGAGGGCCCATTTCTTAATCAGGACTCAGACCCCGAGACCGAAGAAAAAAAGGAAGACAAAAATTTGATTTCACAAACACACCTGGTAACTTCCGACAAGCTTTTATTACCAGCGGAAGTGATATGGCATCAAATTCCTTTAGACCCTGAGGCAAAGGCCCAAAATGATCCGTTGCCATCAGACAAGATTGAGCTTCTTTACCAAAGGGCTAAGGAAGCATTAGAGGCTGATAACACTTTATATTACGAAGAATTCACCAAAAACTCGTCACAGAGAAAATTCATGTCCCAAATCTTAAGTGATGGTACTTTAAATGATAAAATATCTGCATTAACGTTGCTAATTCAAGAGTCTCCTCTGCACAATACCAAATCTTTAGATACTTTGATCTCGTACTGTGGCAAGAAATCGAGAAACTCCGCTTTGCAAAGTTTGAACGCGCTAAAGGATCTCTTGTTAAGTGGTCTGCTACCCGATAGAAAACTAAAGTTTTTTAAAAACCAAAACCTATCGATGATGTTGAATAAGAAGACTTTGGCCATATTTTATTTTGAAGATTATCTGAAAAATCTTTATTTCACAGTGTTACAAGTGATAGAAAGGCTCTCTCACGATCCAATCATTTACGTGCGCATGCAAGTCATTTCTCATATCTTTGATCTGTTGACAGCTAAGCCTGAGCAGGAATTCAACTTGCTAAGGCTTGGTGTTAACAAATTAGGTGACATTGATAACAAAGTTTCCTCGAAGAGTTCGTTTCAGTTACTTAAGCTCGAACAAGCTCATCCCAATATGAAGTCAATCGTTCTGGACGCTACTGTAGATGTAGCATTGAGACCAAGTGCTGATTACCACACCACATATTATTCGGTGCTAACGTTAAATCAAACTATTTTGAAAAGGACTGACGATAGAATTGCTAATCAATTGATTAAAACATACTTCACATTATTTGAGAAGCATTTGCTGTCCACAGATTCGTCTAATGTGGAAGACGGTGATTACGCACCCAAAAACAAAGAAGCATCGTACGAGAATAAGAGGAAGAAGAACTTCAAGCGTGGTAAAAAAGGCGGCAAGTCAGTCAAAAATGACAAGACTGAAAAGCAGGTCGTAGATGAAAAGAACTCTAAATTGTTCTCAGCTATCCTCACCGGTCTGAACCGTGCTTTACCTTTTTCCAACATGCCCGCTAGCGTGTATGAGACGCATCTGGACACGTTGTTTCAAATCACTCACTCTTCCAACTTCAATACCGCAGTACAGGCGCTGGTGCTGATACACCAGGTAACCTTGAAAGCACAGCTAAATGATGACAGATACTACCGTACTCTTTACGAGAGTTTATTGGATGCGCGGTTAGTTACTTCTTCAAAACAAGGTATTTACATGAACTTGCTTTACAAATCGTTGAAAAACGACAAACACGTTGCCCGGGTTGAGGCATTTGTGAAAAGAATCTTACAGGTGTGTTCAAGCTGGTTGAACGTGGGGGCTCTATCGGGAATGCTTTTTTTACTGCTGCAGTTGGCCAAATCGGTACCCCAGATCAAAAATCTGTTTGCGAATACGCCTGCAGATGACGAATATGCATCAGAGGATGGCACAGAGGATGGTACAGATGATGCGAAATCACAGAGTGCAGTATATGACAGTCGTAAGAGAGACCCAAAGTTCGCAAACGCCGACAAGACGTCTCTGTGGGAAATCCACCATTTCTTGAACCACTTCCACCCAACAGTTCAAAGTTACGCAGAGGCTTTCTTGAACAGTTCTGCGGAGATCACGAAGCCGGATCTAGGACTTTACACTCTGGCACACTTTTTGGACCGTTTTGTTTATCGTAATGCCAAGCAAAAGCCCACCACACGAGGAACGTCTATCATGCAACCGTTGGGCGGTTCACACACGGGGTCGCTGATTGTACGCGCTTCGGATGCTCATGCAGAGGGAGCAGAAGTGGTTCCGGCGAATACTCAGGATTGGCTGACCAAGAGAGCTGACCAAGTTACACCTGACGAGCGGTTCTTTCACCAGTATTTCAGCACAAAGCAAAGTGCTATAAAGCGTGCAGAAAAAGACAAGACCGGATCAAAGAAGACGGGCGACGACTTTGACAACGAGAGTGAGTTGGACGAAGACGAGGTATGGGATGCACTGGTAAAGTCTCGGCCGGACGTGGAAGACGACAGCGACGATGATTTGTCCATCGGCGATCTAGAAGAGATGTCAATGTCAAACGAGAGCGAAGACGAAGCAGGAGATGAGGTAGAGAAAGCCGCTAGTGGTGATGATGATGATGAGGGAGAAGACGTATTTTACAGTTTCGCCGACGAAAGTGTGACGGCCGCTGGGAAACGCGCACGTGATGAGTCCGACAGTGGCAGCGAAGATGATGATGAGGAGCTAGCGAAGGCATTCCAAAGTGATTCGGACGAGCAATTATCAGCCGGAAGCGCAAGTGAAGGTGAGACTGAGAAACCACAGTCTGCGGAATCAGCTCATTCTGGTCGTATGTCGCGCAAGAAACTCAAGAGCCTACCGGTGTTTGCATCTGCAGAGGATTACGCCGAGTACATGAGCGAGTGAGTACGAACACGAGCACGAGTACCAAAGTATTCTTTTAAATATGTATATTACCTAATGTAGCCTGGAACGGGCCTGGGCGGGGGCCTATCACTTATGAAATTGACCAAGTGCAATCCATACCAGAATAAAAAAAAATTTACATCTGAAACGCAATTGGCCCTCACTACGAAGCAGCCCTGTTTCACATTCTCATTCTGAAACAGCAGTGGAAACGGATAATACCAAAAATTGCAGAATGCCATTATCGTATTGCCAAAGACTCTTCCAACAAGTAATCGGTTACCCATTAGACGAGATGCGGGCTAATTTTTAGCGAAGCTAGCGCAACGAGTGCGCAACTACTGCGCAACTACTGCTCTTAGTTTATGTCCTGCAAATAGCTGTACCTCAGATTAATAGATTTCTCCAAGGGTATCAAACGCAACAAATCACACAGTTGCCAAGGTTAAGGAGGGATGTCGATTACATAGATTCGATATATATAGATGAATTCGGAGGGGCAAGTGCCCAGTGGGTGGTTCTGCGTTTGTGTTGGACTTTTGGGCTTTTGATGCCGGATAAACAGAGGACAAGAAAGTAGTTAGTGAAGCACACAAGACTCTTGGGTTCGGAAGCACTACCACAGCATAGGTAGAACGGGTCAGAGCGTTCATTAGTATCACTAGGAAGTAACTGGAATTACACTTTCGCACATTATATGGGCAACAACGGCAATCATAGATCCACCCAAAGTCATGGTAGTGTTAACAGCGCTAGTAATAGTAACACACGTATCTTCGATGTGTACGCGGGTGAGGCAACGATCCCAGATCACGTGACAGATGTCATGGCATTGCATCAGAACACTGTGTATGGGGGTGATGCCCGCGGTAGATCACATGACGGTGACAACGACAACGACAACGACAATGATAATAATGATGATGGTGATCATGATAAAGAAGATGATGATGGCGGTGGTGGCAGCAGCAAGACTTATCGGGCACTGGTGAGTGCTGGAACCGGAAGTGCTATGCGACTGCGCGAAGTCCCTGTGCCAAACGCTGCCCACGTGAACATAGGGCACGCATCAAGATCGCTTCACACTGAACGCCCTCCGCGATTGAATATATCTCATTATACGATGCCAACGCCGGTATCATCATCATTACCACCCTCCTCGTCACTGCTGGTAGCACTTTCAAACACCGATCTATGGTCTGAGCCCGTGGAAAATGCATTTTTGGCGGCACTTCGTATCATTCCGAAAAAGGGTACTGCTAAGATCAAACTTAAAGACCGCAACTATGGCCGCAACGAGCTGATTTCACTGTACATACATCATCAGTTCGGGGAGTTTCGGTCTAAAAAACAGATATCATCCCATATCCAGGTCTGGAAGAAGTCAATCCTGACTAAAATGCATAATGGATCTCAGATCACTAACCACGAAGAGGAGCTGCTCAAGTTGATTGAACACGGTGCTGCTCAAACCAGGGAAAACGAGTACACTTTCCACACACTCTTCACCGAAATACTCAGCGACTCTATTGCATTCCGTAGGCACGATTCTTCAGTTTCCAGCGGCACTTCGGACTCCTCGTCACATGCTCCCGAACTACTGGACCAGATGACAACTGTAAATGTACCAAGCCACGTCCATACGTACAATTCTCCCCAGCCAACCGGGAAACCGGTAAGTGATGCGAGAATTGGAGTGCCCATAAGCAGTGCCACGGGTGGTGGCTCGTACCACCCATATGGGTACGCTGTGAGCGGATCAGCGAACCCTGAACCTGTGACGCCATTGGAATATGCCCGCAGAGTTTACGGCAATTTACGTACTTATAAGTGTGTGCCAGTGAACATGCATGACTACACTTACCAGCATCCAGAGTCTCAGCTCGAAAAAGATGCTAATCAGCAAACCTTACTTGCTGCTCAGCGGGTAGCAGTACAACAGCGACAGCTAATTGCAAACAGCTATGCTGGACAAGCGTATGGATCTCCAGCATCTTTGACGGACCCAGGACCAGATCACGTAGACTATCCGCGATACGATTTGCATTCATTTGTTTCGCCCACTGCGGCTAGGCCGCCCGAGCAAGCATTTGAAGATCCACAGTCGAGGACTACGATCAATACAACGGGTAGCGACGAGAGTTCAGATAGTTGTCCGTGAGAAAATTTATAAAAATGGAAAGCGGACACAAACATGTATTATTAGCATTATTTCGATGTTTAAAATAGAGTAGATTAATTATACAGTGATGAACATTTAAGAACATGTAGCCGGTCAAATATAGACGAAAATTACAATATATATTAGCTTTCTGGATCTCTATCACCCAATGTCAACTCGGTGAGGCTATTGGTAACATTGTTAACAGACATACTGTGTTACTTAATATCTTCCTACCTGTTGTTAGAGGCCAGATTATCTCAATCCTCGACTCTGTGGTATAACTACATAACGTTGTTTGCTTTTTGAAATAGCGGGAGAATTAGCCGCCCACCTATCTTTATCAAATCGTGTGATACGATTAAACTCCCCTCCCCCCGCAAAAAAAAAATTGAAGTGAACTCGGTAAACTAATTATTACAACTCGACTGTTCCGATCCGTAAGTGCCACTGATATCGAAGGGATAGCCAAGGAATAGTCAAGATCTGCAAATGACTAGCAAAATTATTTATGGGACACCGTCTTGCTCAGATCATCTTTGGTACTTCATGAACGGTACCAGAATCACATTGAAATTGACTTAGTTTTTTACCGTGTTGTTACGAAGTTCCTGCCAGACATTCATCTTCGGAAAGTATCAGCTGCGCAATGGCTAGTCTACGTCTAGGCTTGTGGCCTTTTGTTGAGTATCTAAGAGTCATCTATTGGACATCACCAATTTTCCTACCAATTACAAAATCAGTAAATAGTGACTCTTCCGCGTCTTGCACGTGATCTAAGAATAGAGACCAAACTTTTTTCGCCGCTAATTGAATCCAGGATAAGCAAGCATATAGACGCCAACCGATCTAAGCCGTAACGCTTAAAATCTGACACACATTTTACTTAGCGTTTCAACTTTGATGCTTTGTCGTACTGTGAACAGGGCTTCACTGAGACGTTTCTGTGGACCTAATCTTCGGACGGCCGCACTATCTCACAGGTCGACTTCCAATGCGACTTCTCAATCACTATACCATACTCTTTCCGGTACCAAGATTGCCAAAAGCATAAGAGATGAAGCATTTAAGGAGATTGAACAGATAAGGTTCAAAGTCCCTGGATTTAAACCCACGTTGAAGATCTTCCAAGTAGGTGCTAGGCCCGATTCTTCTGCATATGTACGAATGAAATTGAAAGCATCCAAGGAAAGCGGGGTTCACTGCGATGTGGAAAAACTACCCGACAACATCTCAGAAGTCGAACTCCTGAATAAGATTGGCGAAGTTAATAACAATGATGCCATTCATGGCCTGCTCATTCAACTGCCCTTGCCCAAACACTTAGATGAAACCAGGATCACAAACTCAGTGCTTCACACCAAGGATGTAGATGGATTCCATCGCTACAATGCTGGGGAACTCTCCAAGAAAGGGGGCGAACCCATGTTTATTCCTTGCACGCCGAACGGGTGTATGAGGCTTTTAAAGGAAGCCGGTGTTAATTTGAGAGGTAAGAACGCGGTAGTTTTGGGTCGTTCAGATATAGTTGGTACTCCTGTATCATCATTGCTGAAAAATTTGGATGCTACTGTAACTGTTTGCCATTCCCACACTTCCAACTTACCGGAGATACTATCGCAGGCTGATATTGTTGTCGCCGCTTGCGGCAGAGCCAACTACGTCAAAGGGGAATGGCTCAAAGATGGTGTCATAGTAATTGACGTCGGTATCAATTATATACCTGACTCTTCTAAAAAATCAGGGCAGAGACTCGTCGGTGACGTCGATTATGAATCTGCTAAGACCAAAGCGTCATATATTACACCGGTGCCTGGTGGGGTGGGGCCTATGACTGTTGCTATGTTGGTCCAAAATGTTTTATTAGCTGCCAAAAGGCAGCTTTCAGAATCTAACAAAATACCAACTATCTCCCCAATACCAGTAAAGCTGCTGGATCCAGTTCCTTCAGACATTGCAATTTCAAGAGCCCAAACTCCAAAAAAAATTAACGTAGTTGCTGAGGAATTGGGCATCCATACGAGTGAATTAGAGTTATTCGGCCACTACAAGGCCAAAGTCTCTCCAACTATCCTGGATAGATTAAAAGAAAATGAAAACGGTAAATATGTGTTGGTGGCAGGTATCACCCCGACGCCATTAGGGGAAGGTAAATCCACGACTACAATGGGCCTAGTGCAGGCAATGACTGCTCACCTAGGGAGACCTTCAATTGCCAACGTTCGCCAGCCATCCATGGGTCCGACTTTTGGTGTTAAGGGCGGTGCTGCTGGCGGTGGTTATGCTCAGGTTATACCGATGGATGAGTTCAATATGCACCTTACCGGCGATATACATGCTATTTCCGCAGCAAACAATTTGTTGGCTGCTGCAATCGACACGCGTATGTTCCATGAATCCACTCAAAAGAAGGATGCTACTTTTTACAGCAGACTAGTCCCCAAAAAGAAGGGCAAGCGCACTTTCACCAAATCCATGCTTAAACGCCTGGAAAAACTTGGTATCCAGAAAACCAATCCTGATGACCTGACTCCTGAGGAGGTGAACCAATTCGCTCGTTTAAACATCAATCCTGATACCATCACTATTAAAAGAGTCATCGATGTCAATGACCGAATGCTACGTCAAATTACCATTGGTCAAGCCCCGACTGAAAAGGGTTTCACGAGATCCACTGGTTTCGATATTACCGTTGCTTCGGAATTGATGGCCATCCTTGCGCTGTCTAGAGATTTGAAAGACATGAGGCAAAGAGTTGGTCGTATCGTCATTGGCGCCAACAACAAAGGTGAACCTGTTACTGTCGAAGACGTCGGATGCGCGGGTGCTGTCACTGCTTTGTTAAAGGATGCTATTAAGCCAAATTTGATGCAATCTTTGGAAGGTACGCCAGTAATGGTTCATGCTGGTCCATTTGCCAATATTTCAATTGGTGCCTCCTCAGTGATTGCTGACAGAATAGCGCTGAAATTGATCGGCAAACCAAAGGGAAATGTTCAAGAAGTTGAAAGCGGTTATGTGGTAACAGAGGCAGGATTCGATTTCACCATGGGCGGTGAACGTTTTTTCAACATCAAGTGTCGTTCTTCCGGTCTGACACCTAACGTGGTGGTGTTAGTTGCCACAGTCAGGGCATTGAAATTGCACGGCGGCGCTCCTGATGTTAAACCGGGCCAATCATTGCCGGCAGAATATACGGAAGAGAACGTCAAACTTGTCACGAAAGGTGTCGCGAATCTGTGCAAGCAAATTTCCAACGCTAAACAGTTTGGTATTCCTGTCGTTGTTGCCATCAACAAATTCGAATCTGATACTGATGCTGAGGTTGAAGTGATTAGAAAAGCAGCCAAAGAAGCTGGCGCGTATGATGCAGTGGGTACAAACCATTGGGCCGAAGGTGGTAAAGGTGCGGTTGAATTAGCGCATGCGGTTGCCAAAGCTAGTGAGCAACCAACCGATTTCAAGTTTTTGTATGACATTGATCAATCAGTGGAGGAGAAACTGTCATCCATTGTTAAAAACATGTATGGAGGTGCAGAAGTAGAATTTTCTCCATTGGCTCAACGTAAAATTGAAATGTACAAGGAGCAAGGATTTGGAAATTTGCCGATCTGTATCGCCAAGACCCAGTACTCCTTATCGCATAATGCTTCGCTGAAGAATGTTCCTACAGGTTTCAAGTTCCCGATTAGAGACGTGAGAGCCTCCATTGGTGCAGGTTATTTGTACGCGTTGGCGGCTGAAATCCAAACCATCCCCGGTTTGTCAACTTTCGCTGGCTACATGAATGTCGAAATCGATGACGATGGGGAAATCGATGGCCTATTTTGAGTTGTGTATATGGGTGAAGATTGTAGACTAAAATAAATAATCCTAACCAAGAGTGTGCCTTCTTCGCGGGAGAAACCACGACTGACGGTTGATGCAAATTCCTTCACCGAGAAAAACCTTTTGGTTTATACTACATAGGATTTGGGTACAGATATTGATATTCTAAGCGGCATTTTGTCGTTAACTGACAGAATGATATACGTTGATAAATCGTTTAGAAAAACTTGAAACTGAGGGAGTAGGTAAGGGGTTGTTTTGTGTGTCGATCAGATCTTCAGGGGGGCATTTAATTGCGATTAAAAGCTATTTAAGCATCTTCCTTCAACAAAGCTTCTCTCTTTTCGTTCACTCTTTGAGCTCTTCTCTCACGAGCGGCTCTGTTCTTCAATCTTCTAGCGTCGGCTTCTTCCTTCAAAGCCTTCTCACGTTGAGCATCGGCCTTGGCTTGGATGATGTGTTCGACAAGGGCTCTCTTGTGCTTGAAAGTGTTACCCTTGGCGGCCTTGTACAAAGAATGGTATAGATGTTTGTCGATCTTACCGGCATCACGGTACTTGCTCAAGAGTCTTCTCAAAACACGCAATCTTCTAATCCAAACGACTTGAGATGGCAAACGGGCTTCCTTCGTACCCTTTCTCTTACCGTAACCACCGTGACGACCATTTCTCTTGGATTCAGCCATGATTCTAGTTCTGGATCTAGAGTGCATTCTAGTTGGCTTCTTTACGATGGTACCGTTCTTGACCAACTTTCTGATGGCATTTCTGGAGTTGGCCTGAGCAATCTCAGAGGTCTCAGAGGGATCCATCCAGATCTTTCTCTTACCGACACCGGCAACAGAAGCGGCAAGTCTCTTTTGAGTACGTAAGTTAGCCCTGTAGAACGTTAGTATGGTGAAATGGTGGGAAGGAAAAGTTGGATCTCATGAAATTGAGGAATATCAGTCAAGCAGGAGATACAAAAAGTCTGCCGCGTTTTCTCCGCCTGCTCCAGAATGCAATAGAAATACCGTCTTCGTCCCTCTTCATTAGTGGGAATTTCGCATCTGGGCAAATTCAAATGGCAAATATACCAGTTCATGACCGTATTTTACAAGGATCTTCAGCTTCACTCTGCTGGTGACAATAGTTCCTCATTCATCGAACGCTATTTGAGCACTTGGAACATACATTTTGTCTTTGGTTTTCACTGTATCAAAGGAAGTCGAGAAATTCAAGATTTCAAAGTATCGAAGACCTATATGGTAGTCCACTTTCTTTCAACAGAAGTTTGCCGTTGGCTGACACCATTGCAGGGAGTCCACAGGGCATGAGGATTAGTGGGAAGACTGTGGAAGGAACTCTGCCTAGGAGCAAGTGAGCTCCTGTCTAAGAGCTGGGGCTTCTCTCCCTAAGTCCATGGAATCCCGCCTAGAGCTCTGCCTGGGTTTACTTGGATTTGGCCCTGGACGAAAGTGAGATCGCACATATAAGTTGCTACCCACGCAAACAAAAGTTTTTGACTTTCTATCGATCTAGCTTGAAAATTTCTGTGTTTCAAAAAATAATACTTTATGGGTGTTAAATCTAAAAATATGTGACTGCTTTTATGAGCATTCTGTACGTGTTTTATTTACGTACGGAATGCTCATGCAATATGGTCATATAATACGACTAATTAGTTACAATTTTTACCGACCCCATCTCGCAATAGAAAATTTTCCCAGCTCATCGCATCTCTTTTTGTTTTCCTCATCGCACAGAGAGTAAGTGTACTATAAATCGTTAGCATTTATGCACAATGGCTAAATCACTACGTGCCAAGTCCCAGCTCAAAGCTAAATCCGTAAAGCGTAAGAATGTTTTCCAAGTTAAGGCAGACGCTCGTGCCAGCAGAATTGCCGACAAAATGAAGGAAGATCTGATAAGGCAACAGGTGGAAGAGCTTAAACGCAAGAATTCGAACCTGAAAACCGATGAGGAAGCTAGAGAAGCATTGCAGGTGGATCACCTAGACCCCGAACAGGACCCAGAAAGCAAAAAGGTCAGCACTTCTGGCTGGAGAGACGCCAGACACCACAACTACAAGCGCAACAAAAAGCTCAACAAGAGCCGCAAGAAAGGCTCTTTCACCAAGTTTTAAGGACTAATGAAGAAAGGCGCAAAAAGCTGCGCAAATTGAGAAGAAAATGCGGGCTTATCCATTGGAGATGGAATCCTAGGACTTTTTTCCTTCTTGTCTCTAAAGAACCCCGGGATATCGTTAAATGAGGTTCGAGAACTGATATTCGAGACTGTGTATTTGTCTCGCTGGACTGTGGTTACCCGCGATGTTTTTTTGTACAATAGATAACTCTTCAAATATAGGAACCTTGAAGTGTCAGACCGGATGGGTCACACTCGTGTAATAGTGATCATATGGGTAGTGCACGCATGCGTGTGTATCGCCGCATATGACCTGGAAAGGCAAGATTGACGCAACAAGGATAATCAATCATTCCTCTTTACGGCAATTTCATTTATGTGGTATGGCTTAGCCTTCAATAGCGTAGGAGTAGGTATGCATTTACGTTATTGTCTTTTAGCAGACAGTTGGGTCGTTTCTAGTTTACTAGCAGCAATTGTTAAGAGGAACCTTCTTGTTCTAACTATTTCTAAAGGCACACACACTGCCCTGTAAACCCTTTCATAGATATCCCGAATTGAATATACACACAGGTACTTAACCTTATATAACCGTCCTATATTTTCACATCATGAAAGCAGGACCCGTAGGACTCGCTTGATGTGTGAAGCCTAAATTGGTATTAATGTTCGTGCTTAGGTCTTTCGTCTCCAGATTGCTGCTGTCTTGGTCTCTCCTTTGCTTAGCTTTGGCTCGCCGTTCTCTCCTCAACCTGCTTTGCATCATGTAGTAGGTGGCCCTTCTTATAATAGTTTCAAGTACGGGTTTGTCATACTCGGGGTATGTTTGGATTACACGTTGATGCAACTGATCCAGCAATTGCTTACGGTATTCCTTAGAAGTATCACGAACCCATGTCTTGTACCCTAAGGGGTAGTGAAGTTCCCGCTCGAAAATATCCAATATGTACCGTTCTCGGCGCAGAGCTTCTTCAGCGGAGTTGAGGTTCAAAACTTCAGCCAATCCTTGCGCTGAAAGTCTTGAATCCGAAACTTTCTTGTTATTGCTCATGCTATTACCACTAGTAGGGTAGGACCCTTGTGATATTTGCATTGCCAACCCGCTCGAGGAGGAATTTCGAGAGGAAGAAAATCTCCTCTGAAGCGGAAAAGAAACATGGCGGTCTGGGTCGCTATTTTCCCCGTCGTCATACAGAAACTCCTCGTCCTGGTAATAATCATGGCCCACCTTCTTCGAAGTTTCACCGGAGCCGTCGATACCCTGGAAGCTCGTATTGACATTAATCTTGGAGTTAGGTATAGCTCCACGTGAAAAATCCCAAGCATCGCTGCTTTTGTGGTGATAGCTACTTGGCGAATCATGATCATAGTTGTCCATTAGACCATCAGACCCGTTATTAACGTTTAAGTCCGTTATTACGCTGGAGTTATATGACTCCGTCGCGCTTTGCTTGTCTGAAATTCGATTTTTCTCTAGCACATTGCCGAAGGCTGCTATGGCAGTCTCAGGTACCTGCTTCTGGGATGGAATGCTAGTAGCGCGTAGTGCCGAGTAGGTGTTCTTTTCCGAAGGATAGCAGCTGCTACCTGGACGACTTCCAAAACCAGATGTGTAAAAATCTAGGTCATATAGCGTATTCGGTGAGCTGGCCGAGAAAGACAATACATTCGAGGTGTAAGGCGTATCGTGATTATGTGGGTCGGGATTAGCGGTTGCCATGGGATAGTACAAATTAATTAAAGGGTCCATTTCTCCCCCGTCAGCCGCATCTTGCAAGATTTCGGGCTGTGCTGCGATATCGAAACTGCCGCTTGCCACCGATGACATACCCACAGATTTGCTATTCGGCAGTTTTGCTAAACTCGGACCCGGATGTCTTTTCTGAAGAAACGGCGACTTTTGGTCAAGAGAGGTACACTCTTCCAGACCTGGGTAGAGCATTTTGGCTTGCGCCAAAACTTGGTAGTCTAGAGTCGTCGTGGTGAAGGGGAACTGTGGGCAAAAACGAAAAGAGCAGCACTACAAGGCGGGGTCGTCGTATTAAATAATTGATAGTTCGACAACTAACGAGAAATGATATCTTTCCCAACTTAGTAACCCTGTACCACAAGTACAATCTCTCTTAAACCAAAAATCTAGCTTTATGCGTTGAGGTTGGTACCAAATAATACTCGCTTGCCTGCTTTCTTTGATAAAACACTGGGGAAAGTGACACTAATGGAAGACCAGGAAAAAAACCAGTTTTTTCAGTTCCAAAAGATCACAAGTATGCTTCAAATATCAACAACACACGTCTAAAGTAGTGCACACGCCGTTGCAAAAGTTCGGCAGTGCCTTGTGTAGTGTAAGTCGAGAAACCTAGGCAGTTTTCCTATTTATGGTTTTTATTATGTCGCTGGGTTCTTGAAAGACTCCCTAGAAAGAGACATTACACGTGAATAATGATTTAAATATCTCGAAAATATATAGAAAACGTTCAAGAACTGGATGTAAGCCTTTAGCTTAGCACTTATCATCCAGGGGAAACGTCCGATCAATTGAAACGTAGACCCAGGTCCTTGTTTACAACCCATTTTAACACATCAAGAAATAGACCACGGGCAACCCAGGTAACAAAGGTCAGTAGCTACTAATCTACTTGTGATCTGCAATTTCGCCTGCATCAGGTAAAAATGTGTCAACGTCAGGATATATCGTGAATTCTAAGGCCTGATGATGCAAGAATGACAGTTTAGTAGCATTGTTCAGCCTTATAACCCCTCTGTCTTACTTAATGTCGCATAGCTACATCCTTACAGGTTGGCGCAAGCATTGTCGGTTTTGTAGTACATTTTCCATGATCATAATGGATAGTACATTAAGTAGAATGTCTGTAAGGTGCCTGAGTTGCGGTATTCGTATTTCAACTACCCTTTTCCGCACTGGCTTCAGAACAGCTTCAGAAACCACGAGCATATTGAACCTGCATCGAATAAATCATTGTAATTTCTGAATTGCCGTGGGAAACTTAGGTTTTACGGTCTATAGACCGTATATAAATTACAGGAGTTTTGAGGGAAACGCGGGGTATTAAGAACACTTTCTGCAGCTATTTCCAAGTTTGCTACCTTGTGAAAGAAAGCATCTAGGATGTATCCAAATAAAGAACACTAGCTTGCTCTTCAGACCCACAATTGACTTCACCTCAAATGAACACTATTCCTTGTATTACAACCGAATGTAATGCAGAAATCTTGGCGCCAACTTAAATTAAAGCTTTATATCTTTCCTAACGACAGTAGCAATATTCAAAACCCTTGAAAAAGAGACAGTTCCAATAGTACACATTTTAACTTCTCCACAAAGAACAGCTCGTTCACATTATCCTTCACAAAGGGCCCTGCCATGTCTTTTGTACCGATTGTTTGTGGAAAGAAAGATTGGGACAAAGACTACGAACAATCCGCGCAATACAGTTCGTTATACTGCCCCAATTGTCACAACTACAATGTACGCCCCGTTAAAAGAAGGGAATTCATAGCTATCTGGTTCATTCCTGTCTTTCCTCTCTATTTCGGTAAACAGCTGGTTTGTCCAACTTGTAATTGGAGGCAGGATTTCAAAAATGACGAACAGCTGCAAAAAGTCGTCCGAGAGCAGGACAACGTACGACAGGGAAAAGTTGGCGGCTGAAAACTGTGGTAGACATGTTCATTTATATATATACGTATATTTGTCCGTGAGATTTTCTACCTTTTTGTTTCGCATGTATCAATCAAAGTTTTCTGTTTCACTTACCCATATTCTGCTATAATTCTCCGCCAAATGCAATGAACGCATTAAAAATGAAATATAGTAGAAGGTGTCTCGACCGAAGGATCGTCCGCTGAGAAAAATTGACCCCAGTCAAAATCTTGAAATCCTAACGCCGCCTCAACTTGACCATTGCGGTTTGGTGAGAGATTATACGTGTCGTCCTTAGGAGGTACAAATGAAGAAACCATTTCCTCATTCGCCATCCCACTCGGAAAACCTTTATAGTCCAAAGGAGTGGCATTAGGAACCTGTTCCAACCAAGTATCCAGCGCTCTTGGAGTGCCCATTCCAGGGTTTGTATCAGGTGATGTTCTTAACGTCGTGCTTTTCAGATTATTATGAAGCTCATCAATGCTTCGTAATTCAACCATTGTTTCTTTGGGTTGACTTGTCAACAGCCTTTGTAGAGCTTTTAGTTCATTCCTAATTACAGCATGGTCGATTCCTAAGTTCAAATCTTTCGCCTGCGATTCGTATTTTGCGGCGCCTAAACTTAAGAGGCATAATGCAGTAAATGCCACAACAGTCCATTTCAGTGAGTAGCAATTTCTCTGGACCTTAGCAGCGTTCGTGATTAGTAAAGTTGTATCATACAGAAGTAACAGATCCTCTTTCGCCGATTTGGGTTCTTCTACGCAGCGATAGAAGAGGTTTAAAAACCCACTGAAAAAGGCGTATAAAGTATTCCCACGTAGAGATAAATTAGGATTGTCTACCTCAACAACGACCCCAACACATTTAATCATCATCCTGGCCGCGAAAGCACATTTTCGATCAGTAGCCAAACGCAAAGGATCGGAATGCGAACGATCATCAAAATCTTCCTGCCACGGAATACTGCTCAACACGCAATTGGTGTACAACATGTTCAAATAGTATCCCATAGCCATGTTGAGTATACTGAATCTCAAAGAAAGCAGCGATGTCTGTAGGAAAGACCAAGGAACGCCACCGGGCGAACGTTCCGGCAAGGCATTCAAAACTTCCTCCAATTTGACCAAGCTATCTCGATCGCACGGTGGCCTTATGAAATCAGGCAACATTGCTATCCACTCATCCAGCTCATTATTTAATTTTTGAGCTAAACTCGATCGACGTTCGTAGTCATTTTCAGCTAACGCTTTACATGTAAGGAGGTAGCGGTAGCATTTCCTGGAGTGACGAGCAAGTTGTAATTCATAATAATTTAATGCATAGCTCAAATTCTCTCTTGATTCTGAACAGAACCTCAACAGATTGGACAGGAAGTCACTTACCCAGAACTTTGCATCGCCGGAATCTGGACTCTTCTGTAAATCAGGTTTCGCACCCTTCAGATATACGTTCATATATTGGTAGAAATCCCAATCAAGTAAGGAGTTGGTGTCCCCATCATGAATAAATGATGGCTTACCCGTGCGAATCGACACATAAATATCATACCGATATAAATTCAGCCATAAGACCTGACGTTTTAGTGCTTCCGTTGGATCGCCGATAATGTGCAATGAATCCCTCAAGTGCAGGTTAATCTCTTGGGCTAAACGCACAGCTGTTGACAGAAATAGATAAGATAATTGAGGATTTGGGGAGTTTTCAACTTGCCAACAAAATAGCAGGACCCCTTTAATGTATAAGAGCGTCTCACTGGAATAACTCAAACTGGTTTGTTGGTATAGCTGCAGTGTTTTGAGCATCATCTGAGTTTGTATCTTAACCCATTTGGAGCCATCTTCATTACCAATAGAACAAATCTGACATTGAAGGGTTGAACCAATAAGTAAAATGGTATCAACGAAAAAAAGCTCCGAGAAACTAAGAGTCCTGGGCGAAAGCTCAAATTTCTCCTTTAACCATTCAATCTCATGTTCTGTCTCCACGGGCGCTACCGGAGCAGCATGCTTAACAAAATTCTGGAAAAGGATTTCGCACGACTCCGAGTCTGGGAAGTCGTAAGTATCTATGAGGCCAATCTTGTCAAAATATAAGTTGAAATCTGCAAAGTTATTCGCGCTCATAATTGTTTTCGCTTGCATTAGTGCTCCAAGTACATCTGGACCCCCCTCAAGTTTATCACGCACCCACCGTAAACCCTTGCGTGTGAACATCGAGAATGCAGAATATGCGCCGAGATAGCTGTGTCTACTAATTGGGTGACCGCCTTTGTCCTCCCCATCCAGAACGACAACGGGGGCAGAACCCACTCCCAAGCTAACACTTCCTTTTAAACTCCCCCCATTACCGCGTTTGCCGCTCATCAGCCCAAATTCTGACCTCCTTCCAGAAAAACGGGAATATTGTTCAATGGACTCTGCTTCAGACTCGCTGGACTCCAGCCCACTCTCTCCTTCCGAAAAAGCAAGATCATCAATGTTGGAATGCTGGACTTGGATTTCCGAGCCTAACGCTGTAACAGCCCCTGGTGTGGGGCTTGAGGATCCGTCTCGTATTTGTGAAAGGATTGCTTCCATCCTAGTCAAGCGATGAGACAAATCAGTAAGTATTTTCCTGTTTGAGACCCTGGTGGGAGGCTTTAGGCGCTTTTTCACGATGTGCGAGTAAGTACAGGAGCATAGTGACTTGCTACAATTGAAGCACGGTTCATCCCCATCGCATTTAATTTTCTTGGAACGACATGAATCGCAAGCTTTTGTCACTCTTTTGCGCTGTTGGTCATCGCTCATTGTATAATTAAATTCAGTATATACCCAACACAAATGAAGCCTGATAAGCTACGAGCTTTAGGTTCAGGGAGGTAGTTATTCGAGCTATCCACTCCTTCATGTTGTACGCCTTAGTGATAGAAAAGAATTATAAAGGCAGTGTGCGCGTTATTTTCCATCACATGATTCGACGTATAACAGCGACCCTGATGAAAGGATCAAGTTTTTACAAATTGCCTGGGTAGGAGAGGTATTTCTCCGATCAATTCGACGGATTCACACTTCTCGTAGTTGTAGACCTTGGACTCATTGAGATCCTACTAGTGATCCCGCGATGGGGATAAGGTTTGGAAGTGGAGTTCGATGACATGCGTATCAGTGAGCTCCTGAACTTTTATCTAAGTAGTCTGTAATTGACAACTGTTAATACTTAGACTCTGGTCATGTTGATGATTAACTACATTACGGGCCAGTGGCTCAGGGTTTCCCCCGGCTTGGCAGAATGATAGAGCTTAAATTGGTACGTTCGGAAATGTGTCTTCAACTGAATCCATGCATGACTTTATGCTACTTAATTTTAATGTTTGGGTCATGTTTGAGGATTTTAGAAAGTATTGGAAGTTGCGGTCAATAAGGAGTGAGAAATGAGTAGATTTATCCCCTTTATATCAGATCTCATCTTTGCCGAAAGCACTTCTGTTGCCTCTTTTGATCGCTCATGTGTATCAACTCTACATATTTCGCAACTGGTAGATGCGTCACTTTAGAACATTTTCGACGGGAGATATACTTGCTATAAACAAATGGTGAAGGTGGCAGGATCTTACTAACCACAACATATCGCGAAACTGCATGCTGATATCACTATTTGGATACTTGACTCAGGTACGTAACGAGCTACCATTGTTTTTATGGAATAGTCGACGTCTTATCCAAAGTGCACGATGGGTTGACATGGAGATAATCGACATGAAGGATGATAAAGAGACCTGACAGTAGATGTATAGGAGAGGTTGTTGGAATGGTACCAACATATCGAAACGGTGGGAACTCATACTTATATAATGTAATCACATGAACAACGGACACAATAGTACAAAGTGATTATTTGCTCAATTACAACAAGGCCTTTTGAAAGTAGCGCACACGTAGCAGCTTGCAATGAAAATAGCTGGATAATAATTTTCCTACCGCAGCTTATCCTACTTTAATGCAGGACTTCAAGCTCGATGATCATGTTAGAACTGCCATTTGAGTACTGGAGATCACATGACTGCTAAGGGCGAAAGTCGGTATGTTATGATGACAGAACATTGTCGTATGAAGATAGGCATCCTCGATAATAGGTAACCTCAAAGGATGGTTTCAGGTTATTTCAGAAAACTATGCCTCAAGTCAAGATCTCATGTATAACTAGAGCTAACGGAGCTAACTAGAATAGCTAAGTACTGACAATAAGAAGACAAGTGAGACTTATCTCAGTTATATTTTGTCAGAACTAGCGAGTAACTGCTGGATAGTGCCAATTGCATTATACAACGAGTGAGCACATACTGGAGAACCGCGACATCATGGTACAAAGTGATGTCAGTAAAACATGGACGGTCGATGAAAGATTCTACGTGAAG